>OY744529.1:59356579-59641579 GCA_963556195.1 Sepiola atlantica | reverse complement strand
TAGGTGGGCCAGAGTTATGCATTACGCAGAATGACGGCTTGTTTTCAACTTACGTTAAAGTGCTCTATCTTGCGAGAGCTTTGCATAATTATTTATAAATAAATAGTATTTTCAAAATAAACTCATATACACATGTGTGTCATGCCAACCTGTAATTGTCAGTATAGGAGGAGACAATCCCTGTCGGTCACACAGTCATGTTTAACTCAGTAGCCGAGGTGTTGTACCAATGCTCCACTATGCATTGTCTAGAAATCGGAAGTAAATTAACATCTAAATAACAAACACAGCAGCTATCCAGCAAGCAGTCGAGAGTACTCAATTAGGCGGGGCCCAGAGTTATGCATTACACAGGATGACGGTTTGCTTAAAGTGTTCTATCTTGTGAGAAATTGGAAGTTAATTAACATCTATTCTATATATAATTATAAATATTTGTTTTTATCTACATACGTATACGTCTCATCCTTACGAGAATCGTCAATTTAGAGAAGGTTATTTATACCAGTCGCCGGACTCAAACCCTGGAACACGAGTCATATTTATAACTTAAATTCTGACGTATCAGTCCACACGGACGTTATCAAAAACCTGGTAAATTGGTGAGAGATTAAGACTATTTAAAGACAGCCCTCGTCAAAGTGTTCTACTATGTAAAAGACTATGCATTGAAGCCATGATAACGGATGTGTTAATACTAATCACTACAGAGCCGATCCTAGATTTTGGGGGCGACAAATAATTATGAATATTTGTTTTCTAACTACATACGGATACATTTCACCCCTACGTGAATCGTCAGCGTAGAGAAGATTATTCATATTGGTCGCCAGACTCGAACCCTGGAACACGAGTCATGTTTCAAACTCAAATTCCAACGTCTTAACCCACACCATCGTTATCAATAACCCGGTAAATCAGCGAGAGATTAATACTATTTAAAGGCAACCGTCGTCAAAGTGTTCTATTACTGAAAGTAACATGCATTGAAGCCACGATAACGGCTTTGTTAATACTACTCACTACACAGCGCAGCCTAGATTCGGGGAGGGGGCACATAATTATAAATATTTGTTTTTATCTACATACGTATACGTTTCATCCTTATGGAAATTGTCTGTATATATATATATATATATATATATATATATATATATATATACTAAATGTTAATAGATTACATTCCCCTCACTATATCTTATTTCTCCCCCTCCCCTGTCTACACCATCCTTTTATGCAACCTTGATATTTAACCCTTACTTTCCCCTGCTTCGATAACCAACTATATGACCTCAATACACATAACGCACACTTCCTCCTCCTCCCTCATGTTACAATAACTCCGACCGCTACCAATTCCCCCCATAATTTATCTTTTCATAAGCGGCCTTTTGAGTTTTTCTCCCGCCTATTGCGACTGTTTCAAATATTTGTACTTGTGTGTTATTTCTTCAGACAAATCATTCTGAGAAAGTCTTGAAATAAAGACGAAACGTTGATGTATACATAAATAATTTTTTTGGTTTTCCTTTTTTCTTTTTCCATATATATATATATATATATATATATATATATATATATATATATATATATATACATTTCTTTAAGTTCGCGCAAAGGCTTAAGTAGTAGCTCGATAGTGTATAACATGACTAGAGCTTTTAATTTACCATGATATCATCATAGTTATTCAGAAAAAAATATTTTATATTTCACCCGAAAACGCTTTATTAAAAAACAATTGTTTCTGCCAATTTCAAAAATGAATATTTATGTGGTATACAAAATTTACAAAACATTCACGAAGAGGTTTCATCAGTGTATAACTCGCCACAGTCAGGCTGGAAAATTAAGATGCGTCCAACATTCATTTAATTTATACATTTCTATATTCTTATTTTTCTTTCTTTTTATCACTCCAATATAAAGGAAACATTTCTTAGACTCTGTTGTTTTCTTAAATGCAAACATGTCAAATGCCTCATTAAGATGTTAAAGTAATACTGTGTTGCCTTGAAACGGCTGTAAACAACTTTAATACCTTTGTGGATCCTCTTTATTTCTAATTTGATTTGAAAATAATAGAAATCGTAAAAAATACACACACCTCCTAACTTCCAAGCTAATTTGTGGTGGCCAACGGGTAAGTCTCTTGACTGCGAATCAGTGGCGATTTGTGATCGGAGTTTGCGCCTGCCGACCGTCGGAAATTAACTTCCTGCACTGAAGATTGCGTAAGCATGAAACATCGATGTCTGTAGGTAATAAATAATTAATATATATATATATATATATATATATAAGGTACTTGACTGCTGATCATATTTGGATGTGACCAGCCGTTCGGGTCACAAATCTCGACGTGAATATGGTTAGTTACACTGATGAGTTTTGAAAAGATAAAACAGCTGTCTGTAGATGAGTATATTTTCTGTATACCCACATATGCCCTTCTGACTGGTAGAGGAAATAACGGTATTCACTCTTCTGTAAAGAATAGATTTCTCAGTTTATCGGTAGCACGATAAAAATATATGTAATCATTGAAAGTACATATATAGTGTGATAATTTCTTCTTTTGTCAGTGAAATGGATAATATACTTGGTTGCTGATCACATTCTTTATTTGACTGGTCGTTCGAGACATGAATCTTTTCGTGAATACACTTACTACGTCTAGTCACATTTATGGGCTTTGAAAAGACCAAATAACTGTATGTGAATGACTATATTACACTAGTGTCCACCCTCTGTCAAAAATGATGGAAAAAAATTATGCTTCGTCATTCACACTAATATTTATATAAAATCATAGAATTATGTCAGTACTTTAATTTTTCATATATAAACTATTATTATCATTTCTGATGACTTAAAAGCAAACTACCGTTGACTTTTTAATTAGAGTGGAGGATTTATTTCCGAATCCATTTTAGATTTGTTTGACTTTCTATTTGCTTTTTAATCTAAGTTTTTCTAATGCTTTTTTAAAGATTATTTCAGTAGCATAATTAGGGACTGAACTATAGCAACTTGGAAAAACACCCAAGTAATTTCTGATGAAAGAAAAAAATCGTTCATTTTGCTTTTTTAAAATTTTATCCCATTGATTTTCTTCCTTTGATTATTGGAAGCTGGATGGGGGATGCTAGACATTAAATACAAATTATACGGACTTTTAAATATTAAAGACGTTAGCAGAAGTTAAAACAAAAAAGAAATATAGAAGAAAGAAAACGTTTCAAAAAGAAAGTTTTAAAAAAGAAAAAAGGAAATAAAAACGTATAAATCGGTATAGAAAGGAAAAAAAAGAATGAAAACGTCTTATTACGGAAAAAGATTTACGTTTTTCCTTTCCCTAATTAGTTGAGCAGATGAATATATATGTACAAATAAATACACATTACTCTTTATTATAGAGTGAAGGATATACACATGTGTTGGTTTACATAGAAATAAGGTAATAAGCAAAGAGCAAAACTCGTTAGAACAGGAAAAATTATCTTTTTCCTTCACGTATTATATGTATTTATAAACGTCATTTTTTATTCATAAGTTGAAATGGAATTATTCATAGAATAAGAGATAGCCAAAAGGACATAATAAATAAATATCAGCATTTTCAATCTAAAGATAGCATTATAAGTACAGTTTTATCTCTTGACCTCACATTGTTAGGGTTAACATGTGATTACAGATTAATAACATATTAGAGAAATTGACCTCGAACTGTCTCTTCAGAATGATAATCATGCAGCCATTTTGTCTTCTCTAAGGGTTCATGTTTTTCCCTACTATTACTAATAATATCGCTAATGTCTGTATTTAATACAGAAAAAGAAATCTTTTTACACAGTGTTGTCTAGCCTATAATGTAGGCTTCCACTCAACTACCAAAATATAACAATAGATTTGAAAACATCCTTCCAGTAAATAGGGAGCGTATGACGTCATGTGATACCTACTTTTAATATTCAGATATTTTGTATTAAAAAGAATCTTTTGGAACTGCGTCTTACTGTAATATGAACATAAGAAATGATTACAGCCGCTTTTGTTTATTTAACAGTCAACAGTATCAGCCTACACACACACACACACACACACACACACACCCCACACACACACATATATATATGTGTGTGTATATATATATATATATATATATATATATATATATATGTAATGCAACACTCTAGGCCCCGCCTATTGAGTAGTTTCGACGGCTTGCTTATAATTGCCGAATTTCCATTTCCAGACAATGTGTGGTGGGCACATTGGTACACGCTCCGACTACTGAGTTGAATATGACTTTCGTATCAGGGTTCGAACCATTTGACCGACAGGGATTATCTCCTCCCATACTGATGATTGCAGGTTTGGCATGAAACACATGTATATATGGGTTCATTTGAAAAATATTATTTCTATATATTCACTTACATATATGTTTTGTCTTTCCAAGACTTGTCACTGGTCGCTGGGTTCGAACACCTTTGCCCGCTCAGCGACTGATATAACCTAATGGGAAGAAAGGGAATTGAGCACACGTAAGATTCAGACAGTGTTTAAACTTTCTTTTATTTTAACTAAAGGGAGTGAAGTATGCAATATTACTTAAATTTAGAATCTCGTATATTTCTAACAGGTGCTTTAAATTATTGTAGGAAGTGATTAAATATTATAACAATAAATAGTTTATTTATTTATGTCGAATTACATATATGTTTCGTCTTTCCATAACTCGTCAGTGCGGAGGAGATAAAGCTATGCCACCAGTCGCTGGGTTCAAACACCCGACTAAAGTTACCTTTTGGCTTTAATAGATAAAAGAATTCCTCTACATCATATTATTCGGAGGTATTTGAATTTTCATGAAAGGCTTCCACCCCTTTTTTACCCCTTTGCATGAAACTGAATTAAACTAAATACAACGCACATAACGACCCGTAACGCCTAGCAGCTGTGTTTCAAAATTCATAATGATTGGTTAATTTGTTTAGGATTGAATCCTGTACATACAAATATATAACCATATACACATACCTAATTTTATATATATATATATATATATATATATATATATATATATATATATATATATACGTGTATTTTTAACGATTTAAATTATTTTCAAATCATATTCAAAATAAAACACAAAGTCATTAAAGTTGTTTACAGCTGTTTGAAGGTGATGTTTATTTTCAGTTATATAATACAAAATAAAATTTGTCCAAACAGCATGTTTCATCAGATTGAATCACTGGCACTTTTTGAATTATAAACCGCTTGGATACCTCGTCTTTTTTTTGGGGGGGGGGGGGTTAAAAAATATGCACTTTTATGTGCAAATAATGTCACATGTTACCGAGATATTTTATATCAGATCTATTGTTGTGATTATTATTTTGTTGGTTGAGAATGAATGTTTTTCGGGAATTGGTGTTGTTTTTTTCTGGGTAAAAATGAAAGATGCTCGAGAAATACCGTTTCTTTTTTCTTATAAACTTTAGCAGAAAAGAAATTTCAAGTCATGGTTTAGAAATGTATATGCAAGAAAAAAGTTTAACAGAAATATTCTATGATGAATATTACAAACGTGATACTGTATTTTGCTGTGTTGTGTATAAAATAATAAAGTATTCATTTATTCTCTTTGGCGGCATATCAATTTTTACAGTCATTTAATGCTGGTAAGTATTTTGCTAAACAAATGTTTACATTCGAAAACGAATAAACAAACTAATTAGAAGAAGAGTAGTTTTACTATTTAACCAATAAATGAGCCAAATGAGGGAATTCATACCCTTCACAAATTGTATCATTTATTGTAAATATATTTGGGACCCAACCAATCCCGGGTAAATCTGCCAGTTCTCAGTGTAAAAATACACTATTATTAAATAACGCATACCATCATTCACGAGGACACAAATAACACATTATTTCTCCACAAACAATTGATGTTTCCTTGAGGTATAATCTCTATGAATAGTCATGTCAGGAGACCAGCATTCCTTTCAGTTGCAGACAAGATTCTCGGCTTTTAAAAGATAACATAAAAGCAGACAGAATGTTTCCATGTAATTAATTCATTTCTGTTGATTATTTACAAAAGTGCACACTGGCATATCAAATGAATCTCTTTATATTTACTCTCTCTCTCTCTCTCTCTCTCTCTCTCTCCTTTTTTTCCTTCTGTGTTGTAGTTTGGTCGCCCGTTGTCACTTTTTCATAGAGGTGTTCATCTGAGTCGCATATTTCAACGTCCAGTAACTCACATTCTCTCTCTTTCTTTCTCTCTCTCTCTCTCTCTCTCTCTCTCTCTCTCTCTCTCTCTCTCTATATATATATATATATATATATATATATATATATATATATATATATATATATATATATATAAAGATAGATAGATAGATAGATAGATAGATAGATAGATAGATAGATAGATAGATAGATAGATTATTTAACAATTAATATTTAATTATTATCCACATACATATACGTTTCATCCTTGCGGAATCTTCAGTGTGGAGATAACTGCTCAAACCAGTCGCACGATTTGAACCCCGGAACACGAGTCCCTTTTAACTCAAATGCATATACGTTTCATCCTCGTGGAATCTTCAGTGTGGAAATAACTGTTCAAATCAGTCGCACGATTTGAACCCTGGAATACTAGTCACCTTTAACTAAAATCCAAGTGCTCTAAAAGTTGAGGCCAATTTCAACCGTTATGCGACACGTGCAGAAAGAACCCCTATTTATGTCAATTCAAACGGACAACATAGTAAGCCATCTTAACAGTGTTCAACAAACTACGTAGACCGGAACTAGCATTTTAATTTAGATTGGATTGCTTATATTATTTCTTTTAAAATGCTATAAATAATTATTTAATAAATATATTTAATTATTATCCACATACGTATACGTTTCATCCTATATATATATTTGGTGTCATGCTGAATTTTTAAAATTTTGACATACTTTTTCGGTAGTTTGCCAATGGAAAGAAGCTTGAAATTTTTTTTTAAGAGGAGATAAGGAAAATGTTTTTAAAAACTTTTTTTTAATAAAAATATGTCTATTTTAGTGAAATCTATGGAAATACTCAAAGTGACGTTTTTTTTTAATTTTTAATTTTTTTTTCACTGATGAAATCTTTGAAGAATAACTTGAATTTATCGATATCAAGAAAAATGTATATTTTAAAATGGTAGAAACGATCGTAAGAATTTGAATAAATGGTTTTAAACAAGAAACTCGAAATGTTATATATATATACATATATATACTTACTTATAAATAAATATTATTTTTTTTAAATAAACCCATATACACATGTGTTTCATGCCAAACCTGCAATCATCAGTATGGGAGGAGACAATCCCCGGCGATTGCACGGTTTGAACCCCGATACGAAAGTCATGTTTGACTCAGTAGCCGGGACGCGGACCAATGCTCCACCATGCATTGTCTCAAAAGCAGAAGTAAGTTAATGTCTAAATAACAAATACAGCGGCTATCCTGCAAGCAGTCGAGAGCGCTCAAATAGGCGAGGCCTAGAGTTAGGCATTACGCTGAAGTGATCTATCTTGCAAGAGCTTTGAATAATTATTTATAAATAAATATTATTTTTTCAAAATAAACCCATATATGCATGTGGTTCATACCAAACCTGCAATCATCAGTATGAGAGGAGACAATCAGTGCCGGTCACACATTTCGAACATCGATACGAAAGTCATGTTTGACTCAGTAGCCGGGGCGCATACCAATGCGCCACCATGCATTGTCTAGAAATGGGAATTAAATTAACATCTAAATAGCAAATATGGCGGCTATCCAGCAATCAGTCGAGAGAATTATGCATTATATATATATATATATATATATATATATATATATATATATATATATATATATATATATATATGTAATGTCAGAAGGAGAGAAACCCAGCAGAGTGCTAGATTATTAAGAAAATTTTAAGAAGTTAAAAATAAAAGCGTAATACTTATTTATATATGTATTACAGAAGATCAGAATAACATTGGTATCTTCGGTTTCAAATCTAAACAAAGAGGACATATAATTGGTTTCTTTTACCGGACTGTCTTAAGCCTTTGTTCATGTATCCTTCCTGGAAAATTATGGCTCGCGTGTTGTGTGACATTTTGACGATATTTAGATCCTCTGCTTTATTCTTATTATTTTTACTAATTCAGCATTTCCACCCGCAAATTCTGCTGATATTTGTGCAGTGGGCAAGTTAAATGAGTTTTTATACTTTGATCTGTGAATTTAAGTCGATGTCATTATGACCTCCAATCGCATTCTTTTAATCTTCATAATTACAAATTAAAATCTAAAAATTAAGAAATTCCAGTAATAAAAAAATTAAAACACCTCAGCACCGAAAAAAGATAGCTTACGATAAATTATGGAAAAAGCTAACATGCAATAAGTAAACAAAAACCGTCAGGCTTTTTTTTCTGTTTAAAAATAATTTATACATGGGCATTCAAACTGATATATAACATTGTTTTTTTCCCACGGTGTTTTGCGGTCCTAGAAAAATACATCAGACGCAGAGTTGCTTAAAACTGCCGCCAAAAGCACTGTCCAGAATAACAAGGATCAGTGAGACAGGAAAGAAAAAGGTGCGAGAAGAAAAATGGCAAAAAAGCAGTTATTGACGATTTATGACACTGACCAAAGAAATAGCACCCCAAAACACATGGACATGTCTATGTAAAGGACATTTCAAAAGAGAAACGGAATCGCTAATAACCTACAATCAGAAGTAACTATATAAAAACCAAGATAAACAAGACCCAGGAAAACAGGAAATGTAAAGTCTGTGGACTAAGAGATGAAACAGTAAACCACATAAGTTAATGCAGCACACTATCCCAAAAGGAATACAAAAACATACATGTCTGGGTGGGAAGACAGTCCATTGGGAACATTGCAAACATCTGCACTTTGAACATGCAGACAAATAGTACGGACACAAGTCGGAGCCAGTAGTGGAAAATGAAAATCATAAAATCCCCTGAAACATGGAAATATAAACTCATCCTAGCAAATATACCGTAAGTGATAATATTCCACAAGACAGAACCCTGCCAAATCATAGATTTCGCCATCCTAGTAGTTCACAGGGGGCAGAAAAACTAAGCAAATACATGAAGTTTGCCAGAGAACTGAAGGGATATGTAAATAAAGAAAGTTACTATAATACCAATAATTGTAAGAGCACTAGGAACAGTCCCTAAAAGTGATGAGAAATTGGAATTAAAGGGGGATTGCCACCATACAAAGTACAGCACTGATGAAAACAACTGAAATATTAAGAAAATTCCTTGAATCTCGAAACCAACTCTCATAACCTAGGCCAGCCGCAGATAAACTGATAAACACAAAAGGACTATTATACGAAACTAAGGGAACAGAAATTAGCAGAGTAGATAAGAAAAAAACACATGTGATGGCACTATCATCTTTTGGTGTTAAAAAAAAGAGTCAATGAAGATAGAAAGAATGTGAAGGGAGAGTACTATTCAAACTTCTACTGAAAGAACCTGGAGAGAACTGGAATTCTGTGAAAGCGTTTTGCCACTCAAATTCCAAAGAAAACAAACGGTCGTTATCAGCGAGAAATCAATTGTAAACGTTTTTTGCAAGTGTGCCATCATTGGCCATGTCTTGTATGAGAACTCCTACTGAGTAAATACTAATAATATATGCTTCTTTAATCCTATTAACTTCTGATTGAAATCAATATCGACCATGTCCTATTTGAATTGATGCAAAGGCAGGACAAGATTGTATATGTCGTTGTAGATGACATCAATAGCACAATCTGATTGTACTCATGACAGAGCTACTGCTGCTATAAAATAATTATCTGCATCTTTTTGATGCTGTGTTCTAGTTCCAATCACATCACTTAACTAGGGATGTTGGTAACCTTCATGTGGTCCCTCCTATGATTACCTAATTCTAAAGAAAAATAACCTGTTGTGGACCTGTAAGGGGTCCGGAATGAAGACATGAACTCGGGATTAAGTGAAACAAAGTATATTGAAGAAAATATAAATACAGCATACAAAGAGAGTGGTTGAACGTCTGTCTGACCGGCAGTCTTCGGCTAATTTCTGTAATGTTAAATTTGGCTCACTTTCTAAATTGTTTAGGACTCTACGTCTAATTTCTGCGTCTTTGGCTGATACACGTCCTTGCACGAATGTTAGGCATTTAAAGTTATCCGCACTAAGTTCAGCTAGTTTGAAATCGTCACAGTGTTTATTAACGATTGACGCGAAAGTCGAGTAGTCTTCACTGTTTTTTGTCCTGTTAAGTTCATTCACTTCCATCTTTTGTGGAACAGGGAAGTTTAACCGCTTCAGAAAAAGTCAAGTCACTTTTTTTTCCGGCTAAAATATAGTCCATGTATTTGGTATGTTCGGTGGCCCCTAATTTTCGGAGTAATAGGCGAACATTTTGAAAGTCTGCCTAATGTTCACAATCTATTTTGTATAGATCTTCATACCTTCTGAAATATGAAGCGAAGATTTTATCCTCGTCTGGGGAATAAGTGAAATTGTCAATTGCACTCCAAACAGAATTTTGAGCAAAAGCATTTTCGTTCTTGCTATTTTGACCCCTATTCAACATTGTTTGTAGTAATAAGTCTTCAAACTTTTACTGTCTTTCTTCAATTTTTTTGATTTTGTTTTAGTAGAAGTTTTTGAAATCTTTCTTCGTTTTTTAGTTGTTGTTGCATTTGGTATTTAACGAGTTCTGCAATTGTTGATTTGAGATATTCTATGTTTAGATGTGTCTTTATAGAATACGGCTTTTAGAAGTTTTTTCTTTTATATTACGCTGCTAACATAATATTAGTTGTAAAAGAGAGAAAGAAAAAATATAAAACCTTTTTGTCGCAAAATAATCGCGTTTGTTTCGTACATTTTTCATGTAACAGTAGTTTTTACGATTAACACTATAGTCAACAGTAAATATAAGGTTTATAATTTTGGCGATAGTACTTTTGTTTCTTTTGGATAGAATAAAAATGTATTCCTTTTTTGTTAAAAATTAACATAATGCCAGAATAGGAATAATTAAATCACTGACTTTCTTATTTTATTGAGAGAAATGGGTTGGTTTCTCATAAGACAAAAAAAGAGGGAAATCACTTTGGCTAAAAAAATTCGACTTACGGGATTTTTTTCTCTTAGTCCATCGATAAAACCTGTTTTTAGAACTTTAGAGGTTAGTTTCTCCAAATTCGTCTTTATTAAGGTTCTCAAATAAAAGTCCCTCAATGTTCCTTGTTGCTAGTGCTGTGGATCTGTAAGGGGTCCGGAAAGAAGACACGAACTCTGGATTAAGTGAAACAAATTATATTGAATAAAGTATAAATAAAGCATATAAAGAGAGTGGTCGAACGTCTGTCTGACTGACAGTATTAGACTGGAGTAGTTCCAACACCGAGAGGCATGTGCTCCCGGTATTTATAGTGAAGCGGAATAGTTCATGTAGTCCATTATGTAGGTGCCATGACAGAATCAGAATAACTAATGCCAACATAACGGAATCAAGCAAGTAATTTTATCATCATCATCATCATCATCATCATCATCATCATCATTGGTGTAACACCCGTTTTACATGTTGGAATGTGTTGGACGGCTTTTAGAAATTGACTTTCAAACTAACATTTCTCTAATCAAATATTTATTTATCCCTCTTTCTCTCAAATATATCCTTATCCTTCCGCCCAGTAATCTTATCCAATCTTTTAATGTGACCAAACCAACGACGTCTCCTGTCCAGATTTAATATTCCTATGCAGTCATCAAAGCCTGTCTAAGACTCACATTACACATTCACTGTATCATTTTCATATCATTTCTCTCTATGCAATACATATTCTTAACCCTCACTGGGCGAGTTTCACTTCCATACATCATCACACTGATTCATATAAAATATTTTGTTTTTACTGACAAAATTAAACAGACTCGTTTCTTTAAAACAACAATGGAACATTTTTCTGCATGTAGTTTTGATGATTACATATAAATGTAATCATTAACCGAAGTTTCGCCTTTTTTTTTCTTTGATAAACCAATTATTAACCAAGACATTCTTATAAATCGTCAGAATATAATGAAATTAGATATTTATTATGACTAGAAGACTTGTGTTGACCATGACATCTGCCACTGTATAGTTACATTCTTTAAATGGTTGGCAACTTGTTTCTATAATTAATTACTACCTTGAAATGTCTATACGTGGATACGTGAATAAGACCGTCTTGTTTGGTTTTCAAATAACATCTTTGCAAAGTGATGAAAACTTGTGACAAAACGGGCGTTTCTTTGGTGCCTGATTAAAGCAAAAAACATAATTCTGAAAATAATGTCTTTATTTCCAGTAAAGACTGATACCTTCCTTAAGATGTCTGTGTTTACTCACCGCTAGACTCATGAGTTGAACAAATAATTTTTTATGGTGCTCAAATTGCAAAAAGGAACAGACGACACATGTACACTGATATGAATTAATATACATTACAATATTTTCATAATACTTGTATACAGGGCTTTACGAAGCCCTCCAAAAAAGGAATGCGCTCCAGGAGCACGCTACTTTTTGCTGGAGTGAAGAAGAGGAGGGTTCATTTTATATTCAGTGGGAGTGGAGCGGGAGCAACTCCATTTGGGACTAAAGAGCTTGGTTTTATTGCTCCGAGCTCCTCGATCCAAAATTATTTGATTTGTTTTTAAAAATTAGATTTTTTTTATTCAGCAGTAAAAGGAAAAGAAAAGAAAGTCTCAGGCTAAACTCTGAGTTATTTTTTAAAAATTATATCTCTGGTAAATGTATATGAGATAGGGAGAGAGGGGGAGAGAAAGGGGGAGAGGTAGGGAGAGAGAGGAAGAAAGAACGAGAGAGTTACACATGAAAACAGAGCATTTGACCATCTCAGATTTTCACATCGACTTGTTACATTTTTGATGGGACAGTTTTCTTAAGGCAGGAGACAATTTGGTAACAAATGTCTTCAAATGCGCCAGTGAGTCTATAGATCTCTTTGAAGTTATTTTCTTACAGATTTGAACTTTTTTTGTATTTATGACAAGGATGTGTATTGCTGATTGAATAAATGAGCCAAGTTTTCTTTTAAGTCGTGTTTTTAAATAAAGGATTTGAGGTTCAATTGTACTATAGGGGCCGTTGAATTTTCTCGTCCATTTCGCTCTGTATTCACCCAAATATTCGATAAAATCGATTTTTGTGGTGAAATGGTACATTTTGTTCTGACAAAAAATTATAATTTAGTTTTTAGCATATATCAAATTGAACTTTTATGCCACATTTATTTTTACCCGTCGTCTTTTCGGCAACATTTTGTTATTCTTAAATTCACGAGTAGTATGTTTTAACCTTTTCATGTTTGCTTTTAAATTCGTTAAAACTTGCTTTTGTAAATGAAATGTTCAAAGTTTTTTTTGTGTGTAAGATGTTAAAGCAGTAAAAATATATTTAGTCCAAGGAAAAAATATATTTAGTCCAAGGAAAAAACAATAAAAACCAACATGGCCGCCAGCGATTAAAACCTGGAATTAAAGTTAGATTCTCAAAAAGTAAATGAGAATTTTATTTCAGGACTAAAAATACAATTAAGACCAACAATCAGTTTCATCCAAAATTTGGGCGAATACCAAGCGAAATGAGCAAAAAAACAGCGGTCCCTATTCTACAATTAAACAGATGTTTAAACTTTATTAAATTAAAGAAAATATCTTAAATTTTAATTTAAAAAAAGCAAATAATTAGACTTTCTGACTAATTTGTTGTTTTTTTAGAACCAAAATTGATTAGATATCTTTCTTTATCTTGAAAAATCTATTATCGAATATTAAAATTGTAAACAGTTTGTTTTTGTTAGAAATTAAAAATATAGACGTTTTCACCTTTTTTTTTCAAATTTTGAATTTTAATAAATGTTTTTGCCCGACCTAGGAAAACTTGCTCCAGTTAATTTATATTTCACTATGTCACCTGACTCGATACCACAGATTTCTATTCCAAATCTTATGAGAATTGATCCAATGGTTTTGGAGTTATAATGTTCCACTTATTATATATGTATTGGTTGTTGTTGTTCTTTGTATTAATTCAATAAATCAATTACATGTATACATTTATACACATGAATAATGTATTTATATATGTCATACTGTCACCACACTCAGTTTTCCTCTTGAACGTCCTCTTTGATCTTGATTGAATTATAAACTTAATTTGTTGAATCCTATGTGTGATCCAATCTAATTTCAAGAGACAAGTTGATCAGTGGGAGAAAAGATAGCAGTCTGAAAGCATTCATCATAAACTCTTGCTTCACTTCAAACTAAACAATCTTGTCAAAAATCCCTCTTGTGCAGCAATTACTAGTTTTTACTTATATCACCAATCGTGAAGATGAAGTAGTGTTCACCTGTATTATAATAATAACTGGAATACTCATTTAAGGACGGATTTATAATATTTAAATATTTGTAGTACATTTGACAGCTAAATATTATCTCCCATTCTGTTATATTTTTTACATATTCTCCGGATGTTAAGGGGTTTATCATACTACTTGCCAAATGTTAGTCATCTGCAGGATCAATGTACAAGTTGAAGGGGATTATCCACCAGCAGCATCAACGTACATGTTACATGATGTTAGCCCTCTGAAAGATAAACATGCAAGTTGCAAGTTGCAGAAGGTTAGCTATCTGCAGGATCAACGTATAAGTTGAAGGAAGTTAATCACCCGAGGGACAGCATTTAAGTTACAGGAGGTTAGCCATTTGCAGGATAATTGTATAAGTTGCACGATATTAACCCCTTGAAGGATCAGCGTTCAAGTTGCAGAAGGTTAGCCATTTGCAGGATAATTGTATAAGTTGCACGATATTAACCCCTTGAAGGATCAGCGTTCAAGTTGCAGGAGGTTAGCCATTTGCAGGATAATTGTATAAGTTGCACGATATTAACCCCTTGAAGGATCAGCGTTCAAGTTGCAGGAGGTTAGCCATTTGCAGGATAATTGTATAAGTTGCACGATATTAACCCCTTGAATGATCAGCGTTCAAGTTGCAGGAGGTTAGCCATTTGCAGGATAATTGTATAAGTTGCACGATATTAACTCCTTGAAGGATCAACGTTCAAGTTGCAGGAGGTTAGCCATTTGCAGGATAATTGTATAAGTTGCACAATATTAACCCCTTGAAGGATCAGCGTTCAAGTTGCAGGAGGTTAGCCATTTGCAGGATAATTGTATAAGTTGCACGATATTTACCCCTTGAAGGATCAGCGTTCAAGTTGCAGGAGGTTAGCTACATGCAGAGATAATTGTATAAGTTGCACGATATTAACCCCTTGAAGGATCAGCGTTCAAGTTGCAGGAGGTTAGCTACATGCAGAGATAACAGTCAAGTTGCAGGAAGTTAGCCACTTGCAATGTCAATGTGACAATTGTAGGATGTAAGCCACTTGCAATGTCAACGTGACAATTGCAGGATGTTAGCCATCTGCTGACTTAAGAGTTTGGCGGTTATGGTTCAGACTAAATATCCTGTCTGTGAATCTAGGAATTATTTTTCACATGATTTTTTAGCCAGTTTAAATTTTAAAATAAGTAAATAACTCATAAACTGTCTAATTTTCTTAGTTTAACAATAGTATGGGACTTTATTTTCACTCTTAACATTATGCCAATATTAACATATGAAGGGATTCGTTGATAAATAATATAGGTAATGTGTCAAGGGGCATTGTTGATAAAATGTTATAAAAGAAAGACAGGAAAAGGATAAAAGTAGATAAGAAATGTATTAAGTGATGTAAATAGTCTTGGAACATTCAAAGTCTTTTAAAAAATTATTATGCCTTATTTTTGGACATTAACTATATCAGTTTCTAGCAACAGCATCTCCTTGCATGTCAACTTAAAAAAACTTTGTGTCTTTTTCTTTTTCTTTGCTATCCTTCATGCTAATAACATTGTTTTATTCTGTTTTGCATTTAACTGGTTATTAGACATATGCCAGGAGCGCTCCTGGCATTTTCTCGGTATCCGGGATTTTTCTTTTATTTATTTTTGACAAGGAGAGGAAGAAGAAAAAAAAAAAAAAATCTCTCGAAATATATCAAATTGATTCTTGATAATCCGGACATTACAAACTAACACCCTTGCTGTCTAGAAAAATAAACAAACCTTTCGATCTATATCCGACTTATTTCGGTTTTGTTTTGTTTTTGTTCTTCACAGCTTCCAGCAACCCGGATCTTCGCATTGCCTTCAACCTTTTTAAAAACTTTTATTATATATATATATATATATTAATAACAGGAAGAGGACGTGTTGGAATAATTATTTCAGTATTTCGTTTGAATATTTGAAAATCTATTGAGGATATTTTGAATATATAAAACATTAACTTATTAATATATGAAAGCTCTAATAAGTACAACCTTTTATTTTTTTAAGCTTATATTACCTGCAGTATTGACACAACTCATAAGAAAAGAAAAAATGTATATTAAAAATATATAAATAGCTTATTTCTCATGGGAGACCAAGAAATATTTTGATTGATCAACTTGAATAATATATATATATATATATATATATATATATATATATATATATTAGGGTAGGTCGATTTTACACTTTTTTTTAAATATTAAAAAAAGGCACGTTCCGAAAGTTGTATATAGACCTATTAAATACTCATGCAAAAAATTAGATCAAAAACTTCAGCGGTTTTTTGAGCGTTTGGTATCAAAGATCGTAGACAAGAATATACTGAAAATTCCTCGTTTTTGCAAGATTTGCTTGAATATTGGTGTGAAAACCAAATAATTTTAGCATTTAAAAGCAGGGAATGTCCTTTTATTTTATAAAAATGATATGAATTAAAGAAATCTTCCAATTGAAAATTTGCCCCCCCCCCTCATTTTCAGTATCTGCTTTTGTAAACTACCTTTTAACGTTATGAATTAAACAGTAATATTTGAATACCTAAAAAAATGATTTTTTCTGTTATTAGTGAAAATATAACAAGCAAAGAAATAAGGAAAAACCTAACACTATTTTAATGAAGCTTAATATAGAGAGTCAAATTGCTCCATATAAGACCCCTTAGACAAAAATGCTGGTCTCAATTTCTGACTCAAAACTTTGGCTGTAATGTGTTGATGCCTTGCTTCAAAACCATATACAGTTTGTGAAGCTTCTGTTATTAACTTAACTGCCCGTTCCACACCCTGAGAATGTGAGGGCAAATCTGGCAAGTCAAGCTTGGTTCCATTCATCAACGATTCTCGAAGTTCAGATTCAGTAAAATCTTCCGTCATTGGTGGTTCAAAAATGCCGCATAATTTTAAATCTATTAATTGTGTCCAATGTGTGGCATTAAAATTAATAGGTAGTATTCTTTTTAATCTTTTTTCTGGTTGACTCCTCACTCCTGAAAGAACAAATTAATTAATTGAATTATTAAAAAATTCCAATCTGTACTGCTTTAATAATTATGGTGAAATTAGATAAAATCTTTAAAAATCATTCTATAAATTGGAATAAATAATTGAGTCAGAGATATATGAATAAATATTACTTACCTAATGGCCAAAATTCTTTTTAAAGCTTCTTCTCTTACTTCAATCTCCTCAGATTTAACCATGGAATATAGAAAGTTTTCAGGCAGTAAACAAAATGTATTACCTTGTATATTTCTAAATGTGATATCTTGGATTTCCTGAGGCTTCTCCTTAATCCTCTGGGTCATATTAAAAATGTGCACTTACTGATTGTGGAATTTACTATTTCTTTTAATTTCAAACCAAAAAGTGGCATACACATTTACAATAAAATTTACTACATAGTGTATTTTTGTTGTGTGCCTTTGTGGGTATGCACCACGAGTCCATAAACACATAAGCCTGATGGCCAAAGTTAACCATCTTGCTTGGTTTAAAGGACCAATTTTCCAGGAGGCATATCTAGAGTCAACCTTACCTCTAGAAATACCTACTGTGTATTCATAAAGGAGCCTTTGGTCAGAACTAAGATCATGTATTTCATCAATTTTAAAAATTGACTCTAGAGGATTGCTAATAGTGGAAAATGATATTTGGGGTAAATCATATCAATCATTTGAGCATAATTTCCCCAGAGGGCTACTGAATGTTGTAGGGCCCTTTGCGCAACCATCTATGTTTTTAAAAAGGGCTCTGAAAGGTAGTTCATTATGATGCAAAGAGCAACCAATTGTGTGAAGAGTTTTAAAAAGTTTTTTTTCTAAAATTGCAACCATTCCACCATCGCAACTTGTGTTGGTATTAGTGTTGTCAACAAGTATAGCCTTGATACTGTTCTCACTGTGGAATTCATGCAAAACATCCACCACTTGATCTGCATGAACAGCACCTGTTGCACCACTATTCGGAAGAACTCTATGTGTCAGATATTTACTTTCACATGGTGTTTCTTTTGTAAAAGTTAAATGGTGTTCTGGTCCCTTAGTTTTTTTCATAATTCTCTGTCTATTTTCATCCACAATTTCCTTATACATCAATGTGTCCTTATCCATTCTCCCATCAACTCCAATACATATATTTTAGGTGGGGTAAAAACTCCTGGCTGAAATAGTTTTATTTATCTACCTCCAACAAGGTAAGATGTGACACAAGGTCAGGAAAGTGGGATTAGATAACCCTGCGCTATAGAGGTGAGCACTCTGGCCATTAAAAAATTGACTGGGCAGCCCCGTCGGCATTCCCCTGTAGGGGCGCCTCAGACAGTTAGCAATAAACTTACTCCTCCCCAAAGAGGAAAGGCAAAGCCTGGGAGGATGCACCTCCTAGAATTGCACAGGACGGACAAGCCCCAATAGACGGGCGTAAATCCAGACCCAAAGGCCCGGACGATACCAGTTTATTTGGTGGGGTAAAAACCCCTGGCTGAACTAGATTTTATTTATCTACCCCCAACAAGGTAAGATTGACAAAAGGTCAGGAAAGTGGGATGAGAAAGCCAGTGCTCGAGAGGTGAGCACTCTGGCCATTTAAAAATTGCCTGGGCAGCTTCGTCGGCATTCCCCGGTAGGGCCGCCTCAGACAGTAAGCAATAAACTTACTCCTCCCCAAAGAGGGAAGGCAAAACCTGGGAGATGCACCTCCTAGAACTGCACAGGACGGACAAGCCCCAATAGACGGGCGTGAATCCAGACCCAAACGATACCGGTTTATTTGGTGGGGTAAAACCCCCTGGCTGAACTAGTTTTTATTTATCTAACTCCCACAAGGTAAGGTGTGACAAAAGGTCGGGAAAGTGGGATTAGATAAGCCAGCGCTCGACAATTCAATATATATGTGTGATAATTAAACAGACAATCAACACGGGAAGTCAAATTCGCCCGATGAATTTTTAACCGGTGAATACCATAAAAAATATCCAATAAATAAAACGCCTATGTAAACAAATAATTATTTATATATAACATTAAATATCATAGTGTTTTATTCCTTTTTAATTTGAATATGTACATTTAATTTCTTAAGAAAAATAATAATAAACTTTAAAATATTTATTATTAAGTAATGTATTACTTTTTTTTGTTAAAACCCGGGTTTAATTTAAGGCGACACATCTGCCGGTGAAATCTCGGCAGTGAGAAAAAATCTCGATTTATTTGATCTTAAAGTTGCAATGCTCAAATAAATACAAAATTTTGAAGAAAAATATTTCTTGTGGTAACTTTTGACATTATTTGGCAACTTTCTTCGAGTGCGATAATTTACAGTTTCAAAATCGACCTCCCCTAATATATATATATATAAGTACTGTGTGGTAGGGCAGGAAAAATCCAGCAGAGTGCTCGATTAATTAAGAAATCCGAGATTTCGAAGGATTAAGAGCGTAAATATTTATTTATAAAATACAGAAATTCAATGCAACATCAGTACCGTCGGTTTCAAAGCGGGAGGTTAATCCCGATTATCGTCAGCTAAAAAACGCTTTTTTTAACTTTTGGAGTCACGACTTATCGAGAATAAGGTTAATGGGATGTAAAGGATGAGGAACACTATGAGAGTACTAACATTGATAACGGTATGAACTACATTCTAAAATGTTGTTCAGATTACGATAATCGGGATTAACTTCCCGCTTTGAAACCGACGGTACTGATGTTGCATTGAATTTCTGTATTTTATAAATAAATATATATATATATATATATATATATATATATATATATATATATATACATTAATATCATTTTATACATATACATCTATATGTACATATATACACATTTTGTCTATCACAGCATTTTATTTTCATGACATATCATGCATTTAACCATATATATATATATATATATATATACATAACCTTATGAAGGCTTCTTTTACTCCAGCATCAGTAATATGTTTCCTTCCCTGCATGCAAAAAATAAAAAGAATATGAAAATGATCTACAAATGTAAGGAACTCTCAGATTCCCAATTGACATTTAACATCATATATTTTAAAGCATTTGTTTTTTGTACATCATTTGAAAGATCAATGTTCTTCTTGACATTTACCATTCTCACCTCTTCAAATAATTCTCTATTTTCGATTCTTTAGATTTTGGTTTTCTTCTAGCAAGAGAAGAACTCCCTATTCGTTTACCTTTATTCCTGTTGAAGTCATGTTCTTCTCTTAATTTCACGCGCTGCATTAAATTCATCAGATAAACACATTAATATGATTTAGCATATTACATAAGATTATTATGTGTGTCTCTTAAACTCTGTTTAAATCTATGCAAATTAAAGTTGGATGGAACAAATAAATTAGATAATCTTGAATCATGATGTACACATCATTCAAATATTCTACAAGTGCGTGCGAGTTATGCAGATACTGCTGTTTACTGCTGGCTTGAGGTTTTATATTCGAGTCCTCTCAGATCCGCTTTTTTAAACTTTTGGAGTCACGACTTATCGAGAATAAGGTTAATGGGATGTAAAGGATGTGGAACACTATTGGAGTACTAACATTGATAACGGTATGAACTACATTTGATTACTTATGGACTTCTGGTCCATGGCAAGAATTTGTTGACATTGGATTTGAAGACGATCAAGTTGTAATCAGCAGGGAAGCAGTCCGGCAGTAATGTGTTTCACAGGTGAGAAGCCCTTGCAAAGAAGCAGTTTTACAAAGGATGTTTGAAGCATTCACCTGTTCTTTCCTATGAATACCTGATCGGACGTCTACGGGGGAAACCAACGCCAATGCAAGCAGAATCAAGCAAAGCAAAATATCGTAATCGGCTGAATCAGGCGAATTCTCTTTGTGTTTACAAACTTCAAACAAATGAAACTATTACTTTTATCAAATGTCATATATTTTTTAAATGAGTCAACACTTATTAAGGCCAAAAGCCACTCGAATATAAGGGTCAATGAGATGGAGGAATTGTGAGTTGGAAAATGAATAATGTTATGAGAGGATTGAAAATGATGAATGGAATGAGTTTTATAGCTTATGGGAAGAGTCTATTTTCTGATATTGGATTTGAAGACGACCATGTTGTAGTCTGCGGAAAGCAGTCCTGTGGTAATATGTCCCATAGACAGCAAATTCTCATAAAGGACAGTTCTTGGAAAGGAACTTTGTTCATAGAAATTCCATCTAGCGCTCGGCACAGGGAAAAAGAAAGTAAAGTTCTTTTCATGTTTCGGAATCTTTTAGATGAGGATTCATAATTTGTATTATTTGGATTAGTCAGATAACTGTTCTCATCTTGGATGTTATTCTCACAACGTAAATGCCTATGTACCCTCTGACCTTCCTCAAGTACATCTGCTCAAACTCAGGTATCTTTATGGATACATTTTTTTAAAATACAATATGGGAACCATTTATTATAAATAATAGAGTAAAATACCATTAATATATATATATATATATATATATATATATATATATATATATATATATTAGACGCTTAAGGTCTCCTGTTTTTGTTTCACTCTTAGATAATTAACCCCCCTTTTTTATTTTTATTTTATTTTTTTTTATTTTACTTATATTTTTTCATTTATTAATTTTCCAACGAATGTTAAGTCTGCAATATCTTGGATTTAGTTAGTTTGTCTGGGAATTTAAACTGCATTTTACATTTTATTTTATTTTATTTTTTTAATATTTTTTTTTTTATTAATGACTCAAAGCTTCTTTAGACTATATATATATATATATGAATTAATTAATTTTTATTTACATATAAAAGGAATACATGGACACGTGTTACTGGCTGTTACTGTTTGCAGTCTGGCGTTTTTACCACAAGATCACAAACCTTGCCGAAGTATGTAAGATAATTTATCGCCATAATGTTATGTAGTTTTTTTTGTTATTGTTTTTACTGGCGATAGAAACATATTTCCACTTCCTAAGCGGTAAAGAATATTGTATTAAGTCGCCCCCTTTTAATAGGACGTGTAATTATTATTATTATTTTTTTTTATTTTATATATATATTTATTAATTCATTTTTATGTACATATTAAAGGAATCCATCGACACGTGTGTCTGGCTATCAGCCGTCATCAGTATGGCTAGCCTGGACAAGGATTGAACCTACGATATTACTGCTTGCAGTCTGGCGTTTATGCTGATGACGGCTGATAGCCAGAAACACATGTCCATGAATTCCTTTTATATGTACATAAAATTAATTAATAAATATATATATAAAATTTATAATAGTTACACTTCCAATTAAAAAGAGCGACTTAATGCAATATTCTTTACCGCTTAAGAAGTGGTAAAATACTAAGGAAACAGCTATGTTTCTATCGTTAGTAAAAATAATCACAAAAACTACGTATTTATATATAGTAATATTTTGTAATATATAGTAATAAGTAGTAAGACTACACATCTAAAATAAGAATTGTTTTAAGGCTCCTAAAATTTATACTAGAATTGCCTGCAAGGACCTGTGGCATAACGGATATATGTGCTAAGTAAAAAATAGTTCTAAGTGACAGTCTTCTGGAGGTTGAAGGTTCAATCTTAAGAATACAATTACGAATTACGTAAGACTTTTACTCGGTCATGGCTGAGCAAGCTACCCTTGTGAATTAAATAAAGGGTTCCATTCAAAATTCTGTACATATTCCTGAGTCTGACATAAAGATTTCTGACTTCTACAAGATGAAGGTCGGCGGTTACATCGGCCGAAATGTTCTGAGAATAACATGCAAGATGAGAACAGAATAATCCAAATAATACAATTCTTTTCAGTTGTGGTAATAAGACGAGTTCTTGTTGTGAATGACTTACAAGGAGGAACCAGAGATTTGAGCTGAGTCGAACACCTGGAAATAAAGATATAGAGAAAGTCTAGCAATGTCTCTTTTGTAAGAAACGGACTGTCGAGAACAGAAGAGGTCTTCACCCACTAGATTACCAAAACGATTTTATACTCTGGCAAGATAAGAAAGAAAGCTTCTCAGTGGCACCTCCTCAGATGTGGCAGCAGTATTCCATCTTAGGACGTATCCGACTCTTATATAGTTTGCGGATTGCATCAGGGGTCAGGTACTTTCTGAAGAACATTCCAACTTGAGTCAGTTTGAGTAATAACTCAGAATAGTAATCCAAATAATCTAAATGATACTAAAACAGTCGCTGTGTGATATTTGCTTGTGAAGTTGAAGGTGCAGATACGATAACAATAACTATCATAATGTGAACAATAATGAAAAAATACGATGAGCCAAAGCAAAAATATAAATCTACATGGATAAAATAAAGAATTACTAATAATCAAATAGGTTGTAGCAGAAAATAGTCGCATTTGGTTTGAATTCTACTATTGTATTCCAGATAAAATGTTACGGTATGCATGAGCGTTCCTTAATTTAAAAATCAACACATCGGTTGATCCGGTGTAAGTACGTGAGAAACACCAACATATACAAATAAACAATCATCAACATACATTATGTTTAAATACGTTGCTGTAAATACCTGAATAATGTCAAAAAAGGCATTTTGGTGGAAATGTAGTACAAATATTAATGCTGATGTGGACAATAGCCCAAAGAAAAACAATGTAAATAATGGTAACTCCTTAACACAATAATTCAGAGAAAAATATTTTATATAGGTTTTTGTTTTTTAAAACAAAGGCATATACAAAACATATATTTTATATAGGTCTTTATTTTTAAAAACAAAGCCACATACAAAACTATTTTTATATATGCTTTGTTTTTTAAAACAAAAACAAAGGCATATTCAAAGAATATCAACACACCCCCACAAAAGTGTTGGCTGGTTACAAAACGATTGAGTTAATAAATTACGAAACTATTTCCATTCCCATTTTTGTTTTATAAATGTATGCAACATCAATTTATGCAATTATTTGAGAATACAAATGACATTCATAATTATTTGTTCATTTTTATCAGTCTTCATTAATTCTATTTCATTTTAACATAATATTGAAATTGAGATCTGGGGTTTTATTTTATTTGAAACAAATTTTTATTCTATGAAAATGCAAATATCTAACAATTGTTATTGAAATCAATTGGGAATTCAGAATATCCAAGGCATTTACAAACTTTTATTTTATTTAAGATTAACAAATATATGCTCCCCCGAGTCGTATATTTTTGAAAGCCTGGGGGGATTATATCATGCTGAAGGAACATATTGTACACTGATCCCCCAAAGAAGGAAGTAATGACTAATAGCATAGTATCATGACGCACGCCTCCCCTCCTCCGAAAAGGAGGAGTTAATGCCTGGGAGGATGATATGACAACAGAACAGATAGTACACTACCCTCCCCTCAAGCGAAGAAGATAATCATGGAAACATGGTATCATGAGGAGCGAACATATACTATACTGTTCCCAATAGAAGGAGATAATACCTAGGACAATCGCCTCCATAAAAGGAGACAGTAGTCTCTGGGAAGATGGTCTCATGACACCAGAACAGATATTACATTACCCCTTCCCCAAATGAGAATGTAATACCTGGGAGGATTACCCCCACCCCTTATAAAAGAGGAGGTAATTCCTGGAAGGATGGTCTTATGACAACAGAACCGATACTACACCTCGTTAAAAGATAATACAATAAAAGATTAAATCTTGTTTTTTAGCTCCCGCTTAAAACTATAGAGGGGAGCTCAGTCACCCAAAACGTATAGAAAACTATTTTGCTTTATTTAAAACAATAAATACTTATTTTAATCACCTAAATTACCTACAGTTAAATGGGTTATTTTCTGATTTTGATTTTCTTCAGAATTAATACTCTTAGCGAAATACAATACGTAGGTATACAGTTACGACAAAGTGAAAACGTTGGTTTCTCGGAATTATTTTGATGTTTACAAATATATTGGTTTCTAAGAATTATTTTGTTATATAAATTGTTTTCTTAACACAAATAGGTCACAGATTAGTAGGTATAAGGTAATGACGAGGCGAAACAAGTTGATTTCTAAGAATTATTTTGCTGTTTACAAATATATAAATTGTTTTTATTCACAGAAATAGGTCACAAATTAGTAGATGTAAGTTACGACAAAGCAAAAACAAGTTGTTTCTATGAATTATTTTGTTGTTTATATATTATATATTAGAATTTTTTACAAACGCTTTTTTACAAGTTAACCATCCCCATCCTCAAATCCCCAAACCAGATTCTACTGACTTTGATCGATTGCATGTAAATAGCCTGAAAAATATCCGCAAAGAGGGAATTTTAAAAAAAATTAAAACTTTTTTATTATACATTTAACGTTAAATTAGCCCTATTAGCGGTAAACTCATTTCATAATTTTGTTTAATTTTTACAGTTCTCCCGGCCAATGCCGGGACACGAGTCCTGCTAGTTTATTTATTTATGTATATATTAAAGTTCTTAATTTTAGTGGCTTTACAAAGTGGAAAAATGTCAAATTTGATCGAAATGAATAGGGGTGGGGGAGGGATGTAAGCCTTCATATAGGCAATAAAATGAAATAAACGGCTGCAGATAACAAGGCCAACCGGGGTTTTGATATTGTTAGAAACAAATTTATTCGTATTACAATAATTGTCAACCCGATGTTCTTGAACGGTACTTTTGGGAACTTTCAGCATCTCTGCCAGCTCCCGAGTTGTTATGTTTGGGTTGACTTCATGAGCATAATTTTCCAACTCAGAAGAAGTATGTCATTTCGAATGACCTTTAAAGTTGAAATCTTTGGATTTTGAAACCATTTTTCAGAATAATTAATTCACGTGTAACAACTTGATCAAACATTTTGACACTCTGTTTTAAAGAAACACATAATGGCTGAGAAAAGTTAGAATTATGCTCAAAAGTAGATGGAGTAAGTTCGGGGAACTACTGCTATTATTAACCAGCAGATCGTTACCACTGTTGACCAAGGGAAGAGCCTATCAGACATGTGTACACAGTGTGATGAGGTATGGAAGTAAAACCTGGCCAGTGCGGGTTGAGGACATGCGTTGCATAGAGAGAAATAATAAATCTGGGCGGTATGGGGAGATGTATGCACAACATGAGACTTTGATGGTATGGCTAAGTGGAAAGAGTGGATGAGAGTTCTTTGTTTAGTAGATGTAGAACAGTTGAGGAAGCCAGGTTCAGTTTACAGGGAAGGCCAAGGAAAACATGGGAGAAAGTGATAAGAATGGACTTGAGAGAAAGAAGGATGAATAAAGACCTGACCAGAGATAAGTAAGTGTGGAAGTTAATTTCTAAATGCCAGTGTGTAAAATGGACGTTAAACTGATATGATGATGAGATATTTGGTAGGTAGGTTACCACACTTCAAGCGATGGCAACATATCGGCCAAACCAATATTAAAGCTGTTAATGTTATAAGTAAATTCAAATTAATCAGCATCAGGTACGACTTTTTTGATCGACTTGATTCTCTTTCGGCATTGGTTTCTCAGATTCTTTCTAGAAGGGACGATGTGAAGGTTGCCAACATCCATAATTAAACTTTGGAACTACCTCCTTGCTCCCTGTTTCCCCGACTGTACCGATATGCAGAAATTTAAAACTAATGTGAACAAGCATCTTGCTGCACAGCTCCCAATGTAGGATGACCTCCAAAACTTTCACCCTAATTCTCAGTAGCCCCTTACGTTTACAGTGGCAACTTGCCTTGCTTGGGGTTGGGGTGAACTAAGTTTATTTTTAATTAAATAATATATATATATATATATATATATATATATATATATATATATATATATATATATATATACATCTTGTTATGATTGGTAGAAAGAAATCCAACAGCGTGCTCAATTATTAACATGTAAAATAAAAGCATATTCATTTATATATGGTGTTACAGAAGATCAAGTCAAAACAGCATGATACCGTCGGTTTCAAGTTAGTGAGGGTTCAAATTTCGCCGACTATCATCAGCCATAATTGAGCCACAACTACGGCTGATGATAACAGTGATGATAATATTAATCGATATAAGCTTCCGTTGTAATTTAAAATGTCTCTCAGCTTAAAATGATGAATTTCTTAATATTTAAAAAATAGAATATAAAGTTTGTGGGAAACAAAATAACATGTGAATTATAAATGTCATTGATATTATTTTAATATTTCGGAGAGTCGTCTGTTCTTAATTAACATTTTTACTTAATAATTATAAGTAGACAACTTTTTTATACATAATATAGAATTACTTAAAAAAGGTTGCATACTTATATTTATCAAAATAAATATTTTGATATAAAAATTTATCATTTTAAGCCGAGAGACATAAAAACTGTTTGAAGTCATCATGTTATATCATATATTTTAGACATTAATGAGACCATGTATAGAATATTGTTGCTAAGTCTTGGAACCAGTAGCTATACATGGTAATTGGGATATAATATTAAAATTTGAAAGTGTACAAAGAAAAGTGACTAAACTCATAGAAAGATTAAAGGCTTTCAATTATAAAAATATGTTGGAATCCTTAGGTTTAACTACTTTACTAGAAAGAAGAATGAGGAGCGACTTAATTCATTTCTTCAAAATAATTAATGGGATTTCTAAGTATGGAATATACATATTTGTATAGCTTTCCTTGAACTTGCACTCAATAACATTTTAATAATATAGAGCAGAGGTACATGCATTGAATAGTGTTTCATATACCTTGATAATAATAAACTATCAAAATGAAGGGTAGAGATAGTTCTATACAGGCCATTTCTTTCTTGGATTGTTAATAGGAGGTAACCCTGGTGTCAGCTAGAACCACATATGAAAAGTAAAGAGTTGGTTGTTTAGCTTAGATGTTAATTAAATTCAGTTGCTGCCAGAATTTTAGTGAATTAAAACATCATGTATGGTCCTGAGAAATAAAGGTCTAAGATCCAACGTTCCACTATGAGCATTTTCCACATATTTCCAAATATTGTGAAAATATTTTTGAAATTCCAAATATTTATGAAAACATTTAATAATTACCAAATATTTATGAAACTCTCTTGTAATGTCATATCATTTTAATCATGTAGAGAAGACGTACATGCATTGAACAGTGTAACATATACTTTGACTGCAATAATTTTCAAAGTGAAGTGTAGAGATAGTTTTACAAGTGCAATATATATGTTTTCAGCAGTGCTCAATATGTGAGTAAGGCTTAGTAGAAATATTATGAAAATGCTACACAAAAACGTTCATGTCTCATTCCCGAAGGAAATCATCATGTTAATTGCAATTAAAGGGCATAATATAAGCATCACCTACCATTTGGAAATTAAATAGGTTTTCTGAATATAGAATGCACATCTCTTCCTCCTCTCTTCTCTCTCTCTTTCTCTCTTCTGCCTCTCTGTTTTTCACTATCTCAATTCCCTCTATCTTTCTCCTCTTTCCTCTCTCTTATCTCTCTCTTTCTCTCTTATGCTTCTCGGTTTTCCCCATCTTAATTCCCTCTCTTCTCGCTCTTCTCTCTCACTTCCTCTCTTCCGCCCCTCTGTTTTTCCTTATCTCAATTCCCTCTGACTTTCTCCTCGTTCCGCTCTCTTCTCTCTCTCTCTCTCTTTCTCTCTCATGCCTCTCTGTTTTTCCCTATCCCATATCCCTCTATCTTTCTCTTTTTTCTTCTCTTTTCTCTTTTTTTTTCTCTCTTATGTTTCTCTGTTTTCCCCAATCTTAATTCCCTCTATCTTTCTCCTCTTTCCTCTCTCTTCTCTCTTCCTTTCTCTTTTCCGCTTCTGTGCTTTTCCCTATCTCAATTGTCTCTATCTTTCTTTCTTCCGCCTCTCTTTTTTTCCCTATCTCAATTCCCTCTATATTCTCCTCTTTCCTCCCTCTTCTCTCTCTCCTTCTGTCTTCCGCCTCTTTGTTTTTCACTATCTCAATTCTCTCTATCTTTCTCCCCTTTCCTCTTTTTTCTTTCTTCATTATTTACATTATTTTCTTCCATTATACCACCTCACTTATCATTCGTTATTTGCCCTTTCTCCAACCATCTTAGACATTCATGATGAAAGGTGTGCACGGTGACAAGCAGGATACAAACATCGTCAGAGTTTTAGTAGTATGCTAGGCTCTCAAGGGTCTGCACGGTTCGTCTAGTAGTGACACAAAGTGAAACTGATCATCTAGATAATATGTCATAAAGGATCTAATGCCTGTCTTTTAGTGACGTAATCCACTGTGCACGGTTATTTCCACCTCGGTTTTAATAGTTGACATCATAAAATAATAACATCATCCGGGGTGCACAGGAACAAGTAAGCAAACAACAATAAACAGACAAGATCCACAGAGTTTTGGTTGTATATAGCTAGACATAAATCTATTAAAAAAAATGAAAATAAACAACTTTTATTTCATAAATGGGTTAAAGAAAAAACGTCTAATTGATGACGGCGTCCGGTTTGGAAATAAGAAACGGTGGTTATCAAAAAACAGTCCCTCATAAATTTATTCCACTTAAATTTTGGCGAATTTTTAAATTTCACTAATTAGTAAATATTTCGTTTAGAGAGTTAACCAAATTTCTTTTGCCACTAATCCTAAGTCCGAGTAGCAAGGTCGTAAAATCACATGTAATCTACTAAAAACCTAGAGCGCCCCCCACCACCACAAAATGTTTGATTTGATTATTTGTAATAAAAACAATTGGAATTAATAAAGCAGTTAGATTTTCTCATGTGTTAATGAATAAAAAAAAAATGTGAAAACAGATTATTACCCCTCCCCCCCCCCCAAAAAAAACACCTACCTAAAATATAATGAGCAACTGTTTTTTGATAAATACCTCTTGTCAATTTCCGATTTAAAAACCGGAAGCTATCACCGAGTAGACTTTTTTCTCTTTAACCCATAAATGAGTTTTGTTACTTATCAATCTCCTCTGGAGAAGACAGAGCTGATCAACAGAGAGACTGACAATTTTGCTGTACATACATTAAGAAAAATGTGGTAATCAATAGTAGAAAATCAATAAGAATAATGTGATGTTTGTTTGAAGAGGATAAGCTTCCAAAATTATTGTGCAGAAAGTGAGCAATCTCGACTTGAAGAATTAGCAAATATTCCACTCTGCCAGAATTTGATAATAGTAATCTGAATAAGAACCCAACATAGAAAAAATAGAAACAAAAATGTTCAAAAAAAGGAATGAAGCTTAGTTTTATCCCAATGTCTCTCTACTTTTAAATCAAATATTGATAAAATGTTCAAAAAAAGGAATGAAGCTTAGTTTTATCCCAATGTCTCTCTACTTTTAAATCAAATATTGATAAAATGTTCAAAAAAAGGAATGAAGCTTAGTTTTATCCCAATGTCTCTCTACTTTTAAATCAAATATTGATAAAATGTTCAAAAAAAGGAATGAAGCTTAGTTTTATCCCAATGTCTCTCTACTTTTAAATCAAATATTGATAAAATGTTCAAAAAAAGGAATGAAGCTTAGTTTTATCCCAATGTCTCTCTACTTTTAAATCAAATATTGATAAAATGTAAGAAATAAGAAGAAGCTACTGTGATAAAGGCCAGATTTATAGGGGTAAACCTGGGTGGGGAGTTGGGCAGCAAGATGTCTGTTCACATTACATTCAAATTTTTGCATATTGGTACGGTCGGGGAAACGGGCAAGTGGTCCGAGGAAAGAAGCGATTAGAGTAGAAAATCTTCCAGCATCTAGGGACCTGTGCAGAGAAGAGGTGCGATTTTGCTGCTAGTCGGTTGATTGGGTGGTATATATGTTGATGGGGTACAAGTTCAGTAAGTTCATTGGAGCAGATTATGTGGAAGTACTTGTAAAACAAGCACGTGAATACAACACTGTGGCGATGTGATAGCGATTGAAGTTGGGCAGACACTGAGAGATCTATTGAGTGTGAAATTCGTTTTTGCACCCTGTCCAAGAGGGAGAGACTAGTGGTTGGCGCACCACCCAGATGTGGCAACACTATTCCATGCACGGGCGAAGCATCAGATACTAGCAGGTGTGAGAAGTTTTCTTGCAAAATAAGGATTAGATTCAACAAATAATAACTGAAAGTGGCCCAAAAGTGAATTAAAAAAAAAAAAAATTTTGACATAATATTTGAGAGATTGATTTTCACAAATAAATTTGTGTATGGAATGGAAAGAAAAAGGAGTAAATAAAGAAACAGTGCAAAAGAAAAACATGATATTGAGAGTATATGTATGTGCCATTATAAATGCTGGTTTCATATTATTAGACTGAGCTAGTATTCAGGAGAGCTGGCGAAACGAACAAGATTATAGACTAATAGCTGACCATGTCAGTGTACATCTGCTCCTAGCCCTGAACCCCATATTACTATTTTTATTTTTATTATTTAATTTCTATAAGTTTCAAGTTATAAATAAAGTAAAACGTCTGCTTTATTGTTTATGGATGGATGGCACAATCACATACCCCACAATATTATTGTCAAAATTACTAATACAATATTAATATCACTATTGGATTATTTGTAAAATTTTATTAATGAAAATTTGTGCTCGACTTTTCTATAGGGTTGGGTTTTTTTTCATTATATAATCAGACAGACAAAAAAAAACAAGAAATAAACATGGGCGCTAAATTTATATTATAGATAAGAGACTTCCATAACTAAAAAAAATTAGATTTTCATAAATAAATGCTGGACAATATTACATAAGTTCTTTCACAAATGTTGTCATAATTTAAACGGATAGTATGTTGTCATACTTAAACGGCAGTATCAGATAAATTAGTCTTTTAATTAAGTTGAAAACACACTTGGTTTGCAAAACATTTTTGTATTATAATTTCAATAAATATATTATTAATTTGTTGTTATTGTTGTTGGGTTTTATGGCATGTAATTTAGGTCATTTTATGCCAAAATCGTACATGCTTTTGTATACGATTGATTTGTAGTTAACTTAGAACTCGTAGAGATTTTTGTTACATAAAACAGCTAGTCTTCTCAAATGGTCACCCGTTTAGTAGTGGCCAGGCTTAATGTCACTTAATAATAGCTTGTAGTGATATTTGCCGTTGTACGATACAAGTATTGACTATCATAGAAAAGTTTACAAATGTATGCTCATGTTTATAAATTCATTAGAAGAATCCCGTCCCAGAACGGGAAAATAAATTTCCCAAACAAAACAGTTTTGTACCGCATTTATGTCCACTTACGAAGATTAAAATCAAAATATAATGATACTAAACCTTACGTCTATAATCTTATTCTAATTTTAATCACAATCCATTGCATGATTTTGATTCTAAAATGTAAGACTTAAGCTTAAGAGGTCTTAAAGAGAAATTAAAATTCAAGGAATCTTGCCTAATTGGAGTCTAATTACTATGGATCATATTTAATACAGATCCGAAAAAATGTAATTTTCAAATAGGGGGTTGTGTCCATATTATTCCCCTAAAAACCCTTTTAAATACTTAACAGAAACTGAAATTTGGGGAATATTTATCAATTGATGTCTTGTGTTAACATTTCACAAAAATCAGAGGTATCTTAATTTTTACGACGGACTTCCACCCCTCCTTGCCGCCTTTGCATAAACCTAAATAGAACTAAATACATCCCAGATTTAGATCCCTTATGCTTAGAAGCTGTGTTCACAAACTCATAATGATCGGTTAATTAGTTTAGGAGTGAATCGTGTACATACAAATCTATAATATCTATAATTATATGAATAGAGATATGTTTATATTAAGAGAGATCTTTTCATAAATATTAATAGTAATAGGCACAAAGATCTGTGTGTCTCTATTAAAAGCAGCTACACATTTCTGATCGCATTTTCTCTTCTATGAACGCACACATACCTATATTTTGTATGCAGCATCTTAAATCTAGTATTACTTGATGAAATTATAGAGTCTGCCTTTCTTTATGTCTAGTTCTTGTAGAAATTGATTTTGTATTTCTTGTTTTATATTGAACATTCGTGCAAAGGCAAGATTCCAGGGCCTAATGGCGGGCATCATTTTATAGACATAATGGAGGCAAGGCATGCATAGGAAACAGAATGGAAACAGGAAAATAAACAATAAACAAAACCTTCATGAAAGTGAAAAGATAAGAAGAGAAGAGATAAAGGCATTAGTAGGTGCAATTCTTAAAGACATTAGAAAAGAAACAGTAATAAGAAAAAGATTTGTGTTGATTGAAACCAGATCACAAGAGATAAACTACCTTCACGATTTTTGCTACTTTCATTTTCAGGCAATTTCTAATGGCAAACTTACGAAACGACAGATTAAAAAAATGCTGCAAAAAGGAAAAGAAACAGAAAAATGCTCACACTTATTATGCATCCAAGTGTTCACTATATGCCAGTCACATTGTATGCATATGTTTATAGGTAGAGCATCTATATCTATATCTATATAGAATTAGGTATGTGTATATGTTTATATATTTGTATGTACAGGATTCACTCTTAAACTAATTAACCAATCATTATACATTTTGAAACAGCTGCTAGGCGTAAGAGGTCGTAATATGGGATATATTTAGTTTAATTTAGTTTCATGCAAAATAGGTAAAAAGTTTATGGAGGTCCTTACTTAAAATTCAGATACATCCGATTTTTGTGAAATTTTAACAATAGATATTAGATATCAATTAAAAAATATTCCTAAAATTTCAGTTTTTTAAAGAATTTTAAAGGGTTTATAGGGGCATAATATGGGTACAGCATTCCATTTAGAAATATCTCAGATTTGCTTTGAATTTGATCCATGGTCATTATATACCAATTAACAAGATTCTCTGAATTTCAATTTCTTCTTAAGAGCCCTTAAGCTTTAACCTTAAATTTGAGACACTTTCTAGAATCAAAATCATGTAATGGATTTCGATCTAAATTAGAATAAAGATTCTAAGCATACTATTCAGTATGATTATATCTTGATTTTAATCTTTGTAAGGGGGAACTAAAAGTGGCACAAAACGTCTGTTAATTTTACAGCTAATATATATATATATATATATATATATATATATATATATATATATATATATATATATATATATATATATATAATGACAAATTAGAGTTCTATGTCAATTTCAGAGAAAAGAAAATATATATAGAATAGTGAAATAGATGTGATACAGTCCAAAATTGATTCTCAGAAAAGTCAAAGGCCCACTGAACAAGCTCTCCAAAAGACAAAGAAAAATAACCCAAAATAACTAAGAAATTATCATAAAGAATATCTTACATCTGGTCTGTGTAACCAATATTGCTTCCATTCGCTATATATATATATATATATATATATATATATATATATATATATATATATATATATAATAAAGTAAAATCCATTTTTAATCGATTTCATTGAACCAAAATTGCGTATGCAAATCCGCTTTGTCAGACAATTAGGCCAATTCCTGATGCTTATTTACAGAAAATATGCGTTTGTTTCGTTCTCTTTCAACATTTCTTACATAGTTTCTGGATAAGCTGTTTCTCCCAGCAAAGTCATTTATAGAAGAGGTTGCAAGCATTTTAACTCTCACGCTAATATCTACTTCCACAGACCTCAGTGTCACCGGGGATTGATCTTAATAGGGTGATTTTTTTGCCTAATCGTCACTATTATTTCATATTTTCTTTTTTACTATTGTTTATATTGTACACTATATTAAAATGTACATACAGGTCGCTCTATTCAAATACTACTTCTCTTTTCTGGGTGTATTTTAGAATGATGGAATACAGTAAAAGCGGTTTACCATTATGAAGAACATAGAACCATCTTACATTTTTCTTATTAAAATTACGTATAAAATTTTCTTTCGCATTTCTAACATCATATGATTCATATCACAACAACAATTACATTCACGTTACACATTAAACATTTATTTACAATTTTGTATCTTTACTTCTCGATTTTAGCCTATTTATAGACATTTCAAGAATAAATGATAATTGGAATATACTCAGAATATAATGTACGAACACATAACGGAATAAAATCTGTCTATGCAAGATGGCCTCTAATTTCCTTTTAATTCGCTTCTTTAATCATATTTAACGTTTTTTTTACCTTTTCTTTAATAAATCTATTTCATAGCTTATGTTCGGAGATATACTTCCCCTACAAAAAATGGCAGATTCATCGAGTGAACACCATTTTGTCAGCAAATACCAAGTACACGCCCTTTGTTTGCAACTGCCTGTGTCTAGCATTCGTTTATACACACATGTTTTCTTCATTCCTTTTCCACCTTTAGCGTTTCCTTAACGGTCTTTTTATAGAATCACTCCCGTCTCTAAATCGGACTTTTTACGTATTCGTTTTTTCCTTTCTTCATTATTGTTTTTTAGGCATGCACTTAATTTGATTTTTTTTCTGTTTTTTTTTTACTTTTCGTGACACTGCCTTCTAACGGACACACTTCTTTTTAAGCAAAAGAAAAAACGGTCTGCTAATTAAAATTCCACAATCAGTTCCGACAAAAACGAGTTTACATTTAAATCGCAGAGTCTGCGTTTTCAGCGAAATAAATTCATTTTCTTATCGATTTTTGCACTTTTTCTAATTTGGTGAAACTAACTTTTAACGGCCCACGTCTTTTTTAAGAAAAAAAAATGCTCTTTGTTAAGCCTAACATTAATTTTAAGTCCGGATTGACAATTAAACTAAGTCACGATAGCAATTTACATTAATTTTGTGGGGTCTTTGTTCGCAACAGACAACCATAAGTAGAAAATAATTTAATACTTACACATTGAGCCCAGGAGTTTCTTCAGTTAATATACCTTCCCTGGCAACGCTAGGATACGGGTAAGCTAGTATATATATATATATATATATATATATATATATATATATATATATATATATATTTCAAGGAAAGTTTGAATGTTTTTGTAATAACTATCATTATATTATATGAAATTATGAACTCTAAGCTACTGTATAAGCTTTTTGTGTGAATTAAAAAATTATATAAGATGCAAGCACACACACACCATATATATATATATATATATATATATATATATATATATATATGTAAGATAATATATTTGTTTATATAAAATGTGAGAATATAAGAATATTATCGCATCTGGCTTTTTTACAGTAACAAGAAGTAATTCGTTGTTATTTGAATGAACTGTTTTGCAATCTTAGGAAATTGATTAATAATTGTATTATTCGATATAACAAAGTGAGTTGAAAAACTTTTCAGTCCAAACGTTATGACCCACAAAAATAGCCAACGATGTAGAAATACGCAAACAATTACAATTCGCTCAGCTTCATGTATAATTCTATCAATATTTTGCTTTCTTTACTCAACATTTTATGTTCTTGACTTAGACTTAATGCATTGTCCAGACTATTGTAATTGGAAATGTAATGCATATCTGCTTTTAGACAAGGAAATGTCATATTTCAATATTATTTATTATTGCTCAACAATAATCGCTTGTTTTTCTTCCTTGTTAAATGGAAAGTTATTTCCCTAATTGATTCGAATTGGGGGAAAGAAACTGGATTTGATTGTTTTATTAGCTTACTTCTATTTTTACTACCTTGTGATATATTCTTTAAAATTCTCTCCAGTTGTTGTCAAACTGCAACTCTTGTCTAATCGCCACAATGTTGCATCCCTGCGCTTGTTTTACAAGTACTTCCACAGAATGTTCTCCAATGAACTTACTACACTTGCACCCCCCCTCCTCAGCGTAAATAATCTCAACGCATCCGACTAGCAACAAAATCCCACCCCTTCATCGTAGATGCTCCTACACGCCGGAAGATTTTCTACTTTAATAGTTTCTTTCCTCGGATCGCTCGCCTTTGCAATTCCATCCCTGCTCCCTATTTCCCAGTCTGTAACAACATGTAGAAATTTAAATGTAATTGGAACAAACATCTTGCTGGCCAAATCCTCACCCAGGTCATTCCCCTGTAAATCTGAACCCTATCATAATAACCCCTTCCGCTTCAGAGGCAATACGCTTTGTATGGGTTGAACAAAAGTTTTTAACAAAAATGCGAACTGTGTTCTCTACACGTTTTCTCTAGAGTCAGATGTGAGAAAATAAGAAGAAAACAATAATTTCTTGTCAAAAGAATTTTCATTTTGTTGAATGCACCAAAATTCGATTCTCACCATGTTTATTTCGTAGAATCCAGTTAAAAATGTTGCAGATAAAAAATCACAGGAAAAATAAATGGAAAAAAGAAGAAACATGACCATGTTATCAATGTGTCTTTCTTTTAATTTGTTAATGTTGATATTAGGTATGAACAAAAAATCTCACCTTATTAATTTCATATAAGACTGACTGAACTTCTATAAATGATTGATCTGCAGATACTTAGGTGTTCTGTTATGTGGTATCATCCAACGTGTCTGAGATTTCGTTCAATTGTATCCTTAGATATAAGGAATTGTTTGGGTTCATTATTCATAGTTTATTTGGTGACAAGTGCAAAGTCTGAAACAAAAGATCTTTTGCTAATTACCTTTTTTACCTGTTATTGCCACCATCAATTTGCACTATGATCTCTGGCTGATTTCCCCATGCCCTTCTGATAATAGTTTCCCATTGAGATAACACTAGAGTAAGCCCTGAATGTGTAGTATCTCTCATAACAGCGTTGTTTAGTCCATAAGTAATATAAACCATTGGCGATATAGTTCTATCTTATCATTATCATCATCCCCAGTGAAGATCTGCCACCATTCTGTGCCTCAAAAACCAACAAATCAAAATAAGCCAAGTTTGTAACTCAACTTTATTACCATCATTATAGCAAATAATTACTTGCTTTTTAACAAACTGAAAATATTCTTAGAACTGAGTGTACATTTAAAATATAAAAGACATTTTATTTTTATGCTTTGAAAACTGATAATTATATTAGAAAATGATGATGATGATTATGATGATGATACCATACGTTCTCTTCAGTAAAGCAATGCTAATTAGTGTCAGCAAAAGTTGATGAGATTAGAATCTTTCAGTAATACTTAATATCTTAATTTTGCCCAAATTACACTCTTTGGCAATCTCATCAACAGAAGTGAACAAATTCTGTATATGTCTGTATGGTATTCAAGACTATTCCAATTGCATACATAGTATATTAAAGACTTCCCTAATTACCTCCCTTTATTATCACTCTTCAACTCGTCTTAAACTATGTATTGTATACATAAGTGTCTACTCTGAGCCATATTTTAAATGTACTTCAGAAATAGCTGAATAAAGCTTTCTATTAATGAGAACCTTGGTTTATCTATAGTGTTATTCATTGCAGTCTGCTTTTTAGAATTCATGTTCAGCTGAGGAGTTCATGCAAATATATGCTCCCTCCGGTCGGATATTTTTGCTAGCATGGGAGGATGGTATTATGACGAACGAACATATACTACACTACCCTCCTCAAAGGACGAGGTAATGCCTGGGAGGATGGTTTCATAACACCAGAGCAAATACAACACTACCCCCACTAAAAGGATGTAATGCCTGGAAGGATGGTATCATGACCATAAAACAGATACTACACTGCCCACTCTTAAAATAAACTTTGTAACATATAAATAAAATCATACAACTCACTCCTCTGTCTCATTCCTTTTCATGCATTGTTATAGCGTATCCTTTTTTATTCATTTTTCTTCCTAAAACAGTTTAGTGTGTTTGTTTCTTTATTTTAAATCTTTATTTTATATATAAAGGGCTCACTTCATCAGAAACCCACGTTCCTTCAAGCAAGTTGACACTCTGACCAATTCTTCACTGTCTATTGTAAACGAATCATAGTATATGATTAGTTAAATACAATTTGCTTATTTTTCCAAAACTGGGGAGAAATTGCAGGTTCATATCTTTCCTAACAGCATTTGTAAATGACCACAATAGATCCAATAGGATTCAGACTTGGCATAGCCGATTCCATATTCCATTAGACCAATGCCCCATCCAGCAGTGAACAAATTCTGTAGATGTCTATGTGGTATTCAACACTATTCTTTTCAACTTGTCTTAAACTATGTATTGTATACATAAGTGTCTACTCTAAGCCATATTTTAAATGTACTACAGAAATAGCTGAATAAAGCTTTCTATTTATGAGCAAATGAAAAAAAGGCAAAAGTTTAACTTGTATTTGAAAGTATATTTGGATGGCAAAGCTATCGAGGTTGTTCAGAGGTTTTGTTACCTTCATGATACCATTGGAGCACAACAGGGAGAAGCTGCTACTAGTGTGATTGGGTTAGGGTTCAGGGTGGATGGAGTAAGTTCAAGGAACTTCTGCCATTACAAACATGTATCTGGGATCCACGACTGAGAGTGGACATTTGGAGACCAAAATTACTACTAAATATTAATTACTGAGAAAAGTTTTAGTAAAAAATTTGCTAGCGATCTCTAGTAATTAGATAGTTTACAACTCTATATATTATTAGGAATTAGCTTATGATTATCGACCTATTTCAATATATTGATGGAATACAGAAAATATAATAGTATAATACAATCAATGGTAAAAGTTCAGAATAGTTAACAGTCAAGATATCGTAATCAAAAAAACAACACTTCGCCTAAGTGAGGAGGGGGGTTACGCTAAAAATATAATAAAAACATACTTACCCTACCACTAACCTTAAGTCCGAGTGGCAAGCTCGACCAAAACAAAAACCCTCGTGAAACCACACTTAATCACCTAAGTTTAGCAAAGTTAAGCGATCATCTCGGCCGCCATTCTGGTTTGTCGATTAAGACAGCTTTCATCAAAATAAAATTCAGACAAATCTTTTTTTTTGCAGATGATGATTTCCACATGTTAAAAGTATACGGGTTTGATAAAGAATTTAATTCTACGGCGTTTGCTATAAATTGTTTGTTGTTTTTAGTTTTTGTTTACGAGTTCTCAACTGTTAACTATTCTGTACTTTACTGCAATCAATTTTTTTTCAACACAGTATCTCCTTCTTTCCCACCACAGGAAGATGTGGCACAAGGTTGGGCGACTAAGCTAACGACCAAGAATCGGGGTACTCTGGCCTCTTAAAAATTGCCTGGGCAGCCCCGTCAGCTTTCTTTGGTCGGGGTGCCTCAGACAGTTAGCAATTAACTAACTCCTTCCCAAAGAGGGAAGGCAGAGCCTGGGAGGGTGAACCTCCTAGAACTACCAAGGCTTATACTACAGCCCGACAGATATAAGGTCACCGAAAGGGTCCAGTTTCTGTTGGACTGATTGTCAAAAATAGACCCTCAACTATGTCTGAAGTCTTCCTTCAACACACCTAAGTCAACAGATGTTAGACCTTTTAGAACTTTGCTTACTGCAGTACAATAACCAGTCATTTTGTTTCTTCCAGGTCGTGAGTTCGATCCTTACTAGTAACCTATGATTTCAACATTTATTTAATTTTTAAACTACAAGACAGGAGAAGACTGAGCTTTTTAAAACAAGTCAGAGCCATTTCCACTGATTGATCTGGCTTCAGGATTACCATGTCCGCCACACTCACCCTTGATATCCTAATCATACGAATTACACTGTGGGTGAGGTCTTTTGTTTCGAGTGCTCATCTAAAAGGGGATTGTTTGAATTTCTTCTTCCTCAGAGGAGCTCTCCTTGCGTACGTCGGAATCTACTGGCAAACTACTGATATCGGAGGAACCATTTGGTGAACCTGACTGCAAGTAGATTGGTTGCTCACTACCTTCTGTATCATCTTCGTCATTTGAAGGAGACAATCCTACAAAAACACGTAGAATTTTAACATGACGAGGTGTTCACCGGATCACACCGATTACTGACTGACCACTTTGGTTACGCGCCCAGTTTTGAATTTAGTTGCATACCTACTGCTGGGGTCTTAACCCAGACAACATCCCTTATTTTGTACATCCCTTCAGTTATTTGTTGTTCAGATGAGGCACAGCATTAATGCCTCTCAACAGGATGTGGTACCTATGCAGTATATCAGCCAGCGTGTAGAAGGTGAGAGGTTAAACTCTAGTGTGACATTATGCCAGTAGACAGCCTCCAGCAGAGAGCAATTCTTCCGAGCTTCAATTGTTTTGAAGTTTTAGTAACTGCATCCCTCGATGTCATTCCCTGACGGAATGTAAGTGTACCAAAATCTCAAATAGATGCCCTAGCTACTCGCAAATTCTTTAAATTGTCAGCAAGTAAATGCAGTGTCATTATCAGTCTTCCTGCTGCAGTGGTCGCCATATTGTGAAACAGGAGGAACCACAATCGATAAGCATCAGAAAATGGCACTTGTTGTAATGGGTCACATCCATTGTCATCCTGCTCCAGTTTTTTTTACGCTCACATCTCGTTTTTCCTATTTAATCGATTAATCGATTTTTCTGGGTCAATCGATTTGCAAGCTTTCAGGCTCTGACATCTAATATAATAACTCTTTTAGACCCCATTTGATCGACAGTTCTGGCACAATATAGTGACATTTTAATGCCCGAGTGGCCACTCTGTTGGCCACCGTACTTTCGTTTAAATGGGTTGTAGTAGTTGCACAACTCTCCAACATCGGTTCTCATCCTCTTTTGGTGCATATCCTTTGTTGAACTTTAGTGAGGCTGTCAGCTCTGTTTTGGCAGGATTTTTATCAGCATCACATCCATACATTATACATTATATAATACATGTATTATCTTCTTTTTTATATTCATTTTAAATCACTTTTCCCTTGTTTACAGGTAAAAAGTTTTCTCATGTTACGCAAGTCCACTTTCCAGTTCTCACGGTTCAGCAGGTAACCTGTCTCCAAATTCTACTCTGTGCAGTCTTGTCAATTCACTTGCTTTAAAGTTTTCCTTGGCCGGCCAACCTTTCTGCAATTTACGGTATCTATGTTCTACAGTGGTTTATCCAAGAGGATGAATGCTTCACATGGCCATAACAGCATGACCGATTCGTTCTAAGAATAACCTGCTGGGCTAATGTAGTGCTTTCAGCAAATCCTCTGACCTGGTATGTTGGGTTTGGTAAGATTTCCCATTGAAAATCCATCTAATCATTGATTTGTCATTGCGCTGCAGTTAGGCGAGAGAGCGCTGGGTGAGGGCCTAGTATTTAATGCCATATAACATGACGCTCCCGACACAGCTGCTATACAACTTACCCCGGATGTAGAGAGGATAGCTCATGATGCTATCAGAGGCAACAGCTCACGAAATTTCACCCTTGTGGCTATACTGAGTTTAGATCCATCATCTGTACTTAGCATATCCTCTAGGTAGCAGAAAGAGTCTACTACCTCCAGGGTATTGTCATTGAGTACCATCTCTTTGTGAGAACGTTCGTCAATAGTATGTACCTGTACCATGCATCTCCTACACTTGAAGTTAAGGTTTGGGGCTAAGTTACCCTTCAGGTCACTGCACTGGGCTACAATTATACATTATATAATTAAAATCAATTTATATTAACAAGAAGACAAAACCAATAAAATATAAGTAAACAAGATTTTTTTAAATATGTCAAAGGAGGTGATTAAAAAATTGGTGAATGTGTCTCTGAATGTATTAGTAGGTTTCAGTTTATAATCCCATGCTCTTTTATATCTTATATATGTATATCAGAAACTTACATAAAGATATTTGTCAAAGAATTTTGCGAGTCTTCAATTTAACAACACTAATCATTATAAAACAGAAAGACATCCACTGAACTGTTGTATCAAATGGAAATATTTAAAATTACCACAATTGATTTATTTCAAATATTTTCCATATTCGTGAAAATAAAAACTTGTTTCCTCTTCTGTTGGAAAATCTTTTTCATAACATAACCTGCTTTAGAAATATTCTCATTTTGAGCAATTATAGCCGTTGTATTCTTCGGCATCAACATCTAATTTAAGAAGTAATTTTTTTTTCAATATGGAAATTTTCAATAACATTTGAACTGTTATAAACTTTTTCTTCATCTTAATTTTGAAAGTTCATTTTCTAAACAGTCTGGTAAATTCACCAAGCATGAGAAAACGAGAGGTCAAGAGTCAGCTTGAATGTTATCGCTGTCACAGATGACAAGCAAGCTGAGTGCACGAGAAAATCTAGGCCGAACGAGAACGAGGCAGGGTGATTGACAAAAAAGTCCGGCCCTCAGGGTGGACGATGTAAACCAGCGACCAATCAGATTGCTTGCTCAACTGTTAACTATTCTTTATTTTACCCCAATCAATTTATGCAAATTTGTCTGAGAAACCAGAATAGAAGAGTAGAGACAGAGATCAGTCAGAAAACAGAGTGAGATTCAGACTTAGTTGGGAGAGCTGCCGCACCTACCCACCCCCTTCGATACGAATTACTTTTCTAAAAACCCAGAACGAAAAGTTTTCGAGTCGATTGCCCATTAGTTGTCAAGTTGCAAAATTGAAGTAGAAAATCGCCACGCTACATCCAGAATCGAAAACAATTAACCCTATCTATCTACGAAAGACGTTGAGTTCCTTTACATACTAGTTTTGAGGAAAGATACATATTTTTATCCTTAAACCAAAATCAAAAATATTGTTGTGTTTTAATAGCCAGACTGTCTGTTTCATCTACCGTTTATTTTCTTTTTCAGATGTACCACTCTTCCCATTGCTGGTGCTCCAACTGGACAACGCCGGACTGTATTTCCCGATTAAACAAACACAACGTGGGAGGAGGTACTGTCCAGTCGACAAAGATGTTTTGACCCTACCAGCCTTTCTTCAAGAGGGTGGACTTCATCAGCACTGGTGTCCCGGACCAAATATTTGGTGACGCCACATACAATCAACACTGAAGGTATAAGCCCAGAACACTAAAGAAGTGTTCAGTCAGGATGACAGTAACTAGTTGTCACACATAAGGGCGTTATATTGGTTGTTGATTGGGTTAGGGTTACATAAAACCGTAGCCTCAAATTGTTTTGGAGTTTGTTTTAAATTGAAGTTCAGTTATCTAGCGAAGTAACTCCCCATTAAATGTTAATTAACTTAACTATTTTGTTTAAATATACTTCTTATTTTTACAATGCTAGTAAAATTCAACATGCATTTTTAAAATACCTGGGTTTGTGTACTATATATTGTTTCTGTTAAAAAGTTTTACTGTATAGAACAGTTGTAAAATGATTGAATTACATTTTGTGATAATAAAATTGTTACTAAATCGCAATATTTATTACTCTAGTTACAAGAAGTTACATTCAAATTTTTGTATTAACGGCAATCAATATATTTCTTTTAAAACACTGTAAATGTAATGAATATTTGATATCCTACATTTTATAGTTTAAGCGATCACATGTTTTGGGTGTATCTTTCTCACACACGATGCCAACATTTTCAGGGTTGTTTTATTTGGGATAACACATGGGGTTGGAAGAAGGAAAAGAAAATAATAAAGAAGCACTTGGGTTTATATATATACATATTCATTCACACAAAAGCAGTTTGTTGAAGACAGACATAAAAGAGAAATGCAGAACATGTAAGGTGCTACTTAATATGATATGCAAAGGGGCAAAACCACAAACATAATTATTACAGGAAGAATACATTAATGCCCCAATACAATCGATAAAGACATGTGTTTCCGGGGTTGGAGAATAGAAAATAAGCATGAACAATTGTATAAGTAAATATTATTTACATTAGTAAGTATCGGATAGACTGAACAGTCCAGTGTAGTTTGTCACCTTGACGACCTCAGCAAAAGCACCAGGAGCTGCTGAATTGTCAAAATATTGAAACCCTTTTGATTTACCATTGCAATACAAATCACAGTATTTTGTAAATACAGCAAAAGATATCAAAATAAATGAAGACAAAAAGGAGAAAGTAATCTTCATTTGATGAATATTGTGTTTCTCAAAAAAGTTGGTCAGCTATATAAAATTGATGCATTCATGAATGGGTAGCAATTATCAACAAATTAGTTATAGGCATATTAAGAAAGTTAGTGGTAATAACCATATAGAAGACTAACCCCCTCTCTTTCTCTCTCTCTCTTTCTCTCTATTTCTCTCTCTCTCTATCTCCAAATGTGATTATCCCAAAGGACACATTCATTTAGTATGGACAAATAAATAATAACAATAATTCAATGGCCTTTAACTACATGTCTGTCCATAATAATATCCATTGTCATGACAACTTGATTTTCTTTCATTGTACCTAAGAATTGCAAGACCAATCAATTACGATCAAACGACTAGAAAACGGAGGAAATGTTGCCAATATGAAATAAGGCAACTTACCAAATTTCTAAGTGGACAAAATTCAATATACAATTATATTGTAATTATTGTGGAGAATTATATATATATATATATATATATATATATATATATATATATATATATATATGAGAAAGGAAGGATGAGAGTAATCCGACGTAATGGGAAATGAAAAAGGAAAAACCAAGAGATATTTTTTATATATTCATCAACGTTTCCTCTTTATTGTAAGACTTCCTCAGGATGATAATTTTAAGAAAAATGTTATGCAAGTACATCGAAATATTGGGTTGACATGATGGGTTGATGAGGAAAAGTAGTAGCCGTGGCTATTAAGAGCGCTGGACGAGTGGCAAAGAGTGAAATGAATATGGAAAGCTTTGAGTGGGTACATTAAGGCAGCAGTGAAAAAGGGGAGGGGTGAGAGTGTTAGTGCATTTGCCTTAGGTGGGAGAGAGAGGAGGGGGTGCTGAGGTTTTTGTCGTGGTGAGGGGTGGCATGGATTTTGAGGGGCTGGGGAAAGAGGAGGGAAGGGGGAACTCTGTGCCTTTGGTATGTAGGTGGTATCATAGTTTTAGAAAAAGATTTGAAGAAATGAAGATAACTTGAAAATAGGCGGAGGGTGGGTAATAGTATAAAAGAAGTAGTCGAAAGGGTGAGAGGGGAGAGGGGAGATTTTGTTGTGGTCAGGTGTGACATTTTTGGAGGGTAGGAGTATTGACCAGGAATGTGTGAATATAAGTGTGTTTGAAAGAATGCGTTGAAATGTGCTGTGAGCATGACAATAAAGAAAAGGAAAAGAAAAAGAAGAAAAATGATTTTATTTTTGGCGAGAGATAAGTGAAATGTAGTTTCGTTCAGGATGTGCTGATGATTTGAAATTAAATTGAGGGCAAAAGAGGTTTAAATATCTAAATGTTTGTGAGGATGTGTTGATTGTGTTCATTGGTAAGGCTGTTATTTGTGGTTAAGTAGTTTTGATTCGTAGTGAATGAATATGTTTGTGAGAAGGAGTTAGTACGTGAGTGTGTATGCGGGGAGTTGTATATAAGTACAATTGAGAAGGATGAGAAGAAGGGTTAGCCATGATCTAGATTTAGTTTTTGTTCGGTCAGGATAATTTTCTCTTATTAAGGGGGGCAGATTGCATTTATAGCTAGCAACGTCATGCTGTGTTAATACTACACTAACAGTGCCCAGCTAGAGGGTTTTCTATATACATATGCAAATGCATGCACATATTATACAGATAATTATACGAGGTCTGTCTAGAAAGTATCCGACCTTAGGCCAGAAAAAATATTTCAAATACGTGACAGGGTTGGGACCCTAATCCCCTTCACCATTCCAAAAGAAGACTTCCAGAGGTGTTTCCGGCAGTGGATGGGCTAAGTATGTGCAAGCACAAGGGGCCTACTTTGAAGGAGATTACAGTCCCAACCCCATCACGTATTTGAAATATTTTTTCTGGCCTAAGGTCGGATACTTTTTAGACAGGCTTCGTATACACATATGTACAATACAAAAATCAATTTCATAAAAACATACCACACACACATATATATTGACATAGTTACTTACATAGATATACAGACAAACACGTACACACACAAACATCCATATATACTAACATGAATATCTAGTGATGTTCGCGATTGAATGAGGAACACTATATCGTTTTGTGTCCAGCCCAAAACACCATATTACCCTTTTCATTCTTATTTTTTACATTTCATAACATAATTTTGGGAGTGAGACTGAAGGATTTAGTCAGCATTCATTGGGTCATATCGAGTGTATATATAAAGTTGTGTATGTGTATATATTTTTATATATATATTTCTATGTACAGCATAATTTCCTAAACTAATGAACCGATCCTTTTGAAATTCGGCAAGTAACATGGCCACATTATTTATTTATATACTTTATCATTTATGGGGGTGCGTCCACCCAAACTCGCACCCTCTCCAAAAACTTTTAAATAAGTTAGATACAAAAAAATTAATAGAGAAAAGAATTGCTTTACATGAAATTTTGAGTTATATTAAGTAATACATTTTAATAAGGATTGGTGTGTTCGTGTGAGCATCAATAATATGTATGTTCTTAGTAAAATCCTCAACTATTGAACTTATCATTATGAATTATGGAATATGTATTCTAGGCAACAGGGTGAGTCACGTGGACACATTATTGTATTTTTGACAATTTTACCATTTAGGGGGGAAGGGGTAACTGAAACCGTACCATATCCCGCAAAGAAAGAAAAAAAACATTGAAATTTAAAATTAATGTTATTGTTATTGCTTATGCCTATCCTCGGACGGGTATGTTACTAGTATATATATATATATATATATATAATCTTGTCGTATTTGTCAACTTAGATCCATATAGCAATAAATCTGACAGATCGATAATTGATTCTAACTAACCAAGTTTTCTAAGGAAGATCGCCATGATTCCAGTAATCATAGGAGCTACCAGGCTCAGGAAAAAGAATTTCAAAAGCTACCTGGCGAATATATCCGATGAAGCAAGTGCAAGAGAGATCCATACAATTTCACTTAAAGGGACAGTTGGAATCCTAAAAAGATGTCTCGGTTGGAGTCTCTGAAATATCGGGTGATTGTCTGGCATTCAGAAAAAATAAAAAGATTAGAAAATATTTTTAAAATAGATAAATACATACATACATATCTACATATACAGCAAATAAACAGATATATTTATACATACATTATAAACACATATATACACAGACACACGTACACACTGATATGTGCGTATTATTTATATATTCGGTGTATATTGTGATTTTCTTATTTTATTTTCTTCACAATATCTAAATTTTTGAAACATCCAGAATGCTTGAATATTAATATTCGGAAAATAATTTTCTCAAACTATGGAAATAATTTCTGACATGCTAGCGTGTTCTTTCTGCTTCATGTCAATTCTTATGAGATCTGTTTACCTATTCGATTCTCAAAAGCTTTTAGAAATCTACAAAAATCGAACAAAATATGGTTTCTATTTTTGGAAGCTTTGAGAAATCTAGAAAATCGAATAACATAATGTTCTTATCTGATCATCATAAAAAGACCAAAAGATCAATATCCGCAACCCCAAATTCATCTAAAGTTAATCCACGAATGTCCACGATTTTCATCATTCTTTCTGACACACTCAGCAAACTCGAACAACTATTGAACTTTAACACCTACACATAGTCTATATAATAAATATGAACATATGTGTGTCTAACCTGATTCGCAGTATAAAGAAGAGGAGGTAGGAGAAGTATGAATAAGAAGGTGGACAAAAGGTAGTAAGCAGAATAGCGACAACTGCTGCTGCTTCTTTCAAAGATTGATACTGGTCAATAATTCTGAATTTAGTTTTTAAGCTGTTGGCGTTGACTGCTGCTGCTTCAAATACTCAATATTACCTAATAAACAATTCAGAATTCAGTTTTTAAGCTGTCAGATGCTGTTTCCACTTAGAATACTCAATATTATCTAATAAATAATAGTAGTGTGTGTTTATGTGCATGTGACGGAAAGAGAGAAAGAAAGTAGGAGAGAAAGTAGTTTTGTCTGTTTTCTCTTATCGATTAGTTACGTTTCATTAATTTCAAGCAGTAAATAGGAATTCAATTGCGAAGCGATAGCAAGCAGGTGAAGCCAGCTAATAATATTATAAAGCTTCTTTCTCTTACTACTTAAACTTGCTTTTCCATAGTCAAAGAAATTGTTGTTGATCCACCTCATTAAATTGGATAAACTGTTTTCTATTATCATCATAAAATTACTTGTTCTTTTAGTCTTCTGGTTTCTATTTTATTTATTTTCAGTAGTTGATAAATTTTTAGTGAAGTTAGATTGCCATATATAGTCCGGCCACATAGACCCATGTGAGGATGGTTTATCTGGAAGCAATTACTATTTAAGGAAAAATGGATATTTATAGTTTAGATGAATAAAGAATGTTTAAAGATAAAATTGTCACCGCTTGCTTCTTCTCCATGATGGCACATCCTCAAGTTACATAGACATCCAGAGATCACCTCTGACCTACAATATGGGCAATAACATAGCCTGCATGTAGTATATAGCAGTAAATCTTAATTTTGTAATATTAGACAAATGAGATTTATAATTTATAGCTTAGTGGCAGGAGGCAATCAGGCACTGAAAATGGGCTTTACAAAACATAAAAATCAGACCATTAATGTAGTGTATGGTTGCGTTACGAACAGTGAAGACACTCACACTGTACAGTATATGCTATTAGTTTCTGTAGAAGAAGCAACAAACAGCCATGCATTATATGCGTGTTCCTTTGTTCAGCGTACGTCAGAGGTTCGGTTAGTTATTAGTGCTGTTCATGGTTTGTTTCTGATGTTCGTTGTTCATTGGTGGCCGTGATTTGATACTTGGTTTATTGCATTGTCCGTCAATTTGTTCATAATGTTGTCTATCACTCGCATCGTTACACTATCCGTCACTCTTTGTATCCAATTCTCCATTACTTCGTTAGTTATGCTGTCCATTGAAAGATTTGAGATTTACTTTCAACTAAGTTCCTGAGAAAAATGTTGAAATTATGACTAATAATAAAGATATTGTAGGCCATATGAATTGAATATTGGTTTAATAAATATGTTGTACTTCATTAATCATATCTTCCTTTTATTCTTTTCAAGATAGCATCATTCTTCCGATCTTGCCACTCGGAATTAATGTGTCATTTCAAGTGTAAGTGACAGATTAATTAAACATCTATTTGAAAAATGGAAAAAAATTATAATCTGAAAATTTGGTCGCAAATCGATAGCAATCTGAAGATTAACGAATATATTAAACAAGCTGTACCTACCCGACGTTGCCCAGGACTCTGTGTGTATATGTGTGCACGTATAAATATAAATACATCTTCATTGTCAGAAATTTATTTTCTTCTTCTTCTTCTTCTTTTCTTTTCTTCTTCTTCTAAAACCCCCTTTTTTAAGAACTTGTAATGAATGACTGCTGCTGATGGCACGTGTCGGTGTCGGAAGCGTGGGCGTTTGACGCCGGAAGCCGTTGAAATAACCGCGAAATTCAAGTTAGTTGCTGAAACGATCTCGAGGTGGAGAGGTCGGTCGACTCAACTCGGACATGAAGAAGTCCTAAAAACAAGAATGTTAAAACAGGAATATGTAGAGAGCATGCCTGTAAAAATCTTCAAAGAAGTTGGAGTTTCAACTAGTGTTCGAGGTTGAATATTTACGTTGGACGGAGAAGTCCACTGAAGTCTAAAAACAGAAACAAGGAAGATATTCATTTGAAAGGCAAATGTGCCTTTGGAAAAGACAAAACGAAGTGTGTTCCGAAAGATGTCTCCAAATGAAGAGTTGACGTGGAAGAGTGCCACTATTCTCAAAAGGAGTCGATCGAAGAAACGATGCGATGTCAATAAAAAAAAAATGAACAATCAAAGGAAACAAACAGCGCGAACAAAAAGGACTTTTCTATATTCTTCTGGTATTTTTTATTTTACTAACAAAATTCTTTCAAGTAAGTTTTCACTTTTTTCTGACATGTCTTTCCTAGCAAAGTTAATAAGCCTTCGGGCAGCATAATTAGGACTTTATTTATGCAGCCTTTCCGTGTGTCCATCGGAACTTAAATTCAGTCTATGAAGTGAACTTTGAACATGAACTTTCTGCCGAACCCATTTTACCTTTTTTTTCTTTTTCTTCAATAAATTATTTGTTGTTTAAAATAGCTTGTTTTTTTTTCTCTTACTGTTTATTTAATTGTCTAGTTATTGCCCGAGGTCCTTACGTGTATCGATTTTGGCCTGTACGTGGTTAAAATTGCGATATTCTGCATAAATAAAACTCTAGGTCTCTGTGTTCTATTCTGTGTCTATGTTTAAACACAGAGGCGTTCGGCCTAATGGTTTCTACGCTCTGTCTTACTAAGAATAGTGAGCGAGACCATTTCTATCTGTCTATCGTTTGGGAGTGGTTCTATAAACACTATTTTATTGTACTGTAAAGGTAGTCGTTTGTGCCCAAACTGTATATAGACTTATCAAGGTTCACTGGACTGAATAAGCTGCTTTTATAGTCAATTAATGATTTTCTGTTTTATCTTCGTCGCTGCTTTGAGTTCATTGTGTAATTTATCTTGCGCGCGTGCGTGTCGCCATTTTATTGTCTCCACGTGGTGAGTCAGCCATCTTGTCTTGTTCAGTTTAAGTTGGCGGGAAAATTTGGCGCCAAGTGTAGGTGTCACTGTCTGTAGTAACCCCCCCTCTCTTAGTACTTGTAGAAAGGAGTCGGTGGGGAGGGATTTGAAAAATGGCGAGTTTAACAGCAGATGTCTTGTTGAAAAAAATAAAATACGCTAAAGATAAAATATTAGTCGTATTTGAAGTGTTAAAATCTTCTAGTGAGATAGAAGAATCTAAATATATTTTGTGTAAAGAACAGATTGATGAATATCTGAAAGACGTAGTTCGGTTGGAGGAACAAGTTATGGATGCTTATCTCTCTGATGGTGAAGACGATGAGTTAGTGGAAAGTTTTAATAAGGGAGCTGCCTTATTTAAAATACAAGTGATAGAAAAATTAACTACGTTTAAGCCTTGTAAAAAAGACGTTGACGAGAATTCCAGAATTAGTAAGGGGATAAAAGGCATCGATTTAACCCCTAAAATAGTTTGTCCCAAGTTTAGCGATAGGGATCTGGAAACGGATAAGTTAGCTTATCTAAACTTCCATAGAGAATTTTTGAATTGTGTAGCTAATCTTGATAGTGACGCATTAAGATTAGTGATATTGAAAAACCATCTTTCTGGTTATGCCTTTCATGTGATAAAACATCTGTCTGTATCAGATGAAAATTATCGAGTAGCTTTGGACTTGCTATCGAAAGAGTTCTTAGACGAAAAGTGTATCGTCGACTCTATATTTTCGTCCATGTTGAATGAAAATCGCATGTATAATAATAATGTCGTAAAGAAATTCCTGACTAAGATGAAGACCCAATTGTACGAGTTAAAGAACTCGTTCGGTTTAGATTTCTTTGAGGGTAATTCTCCGGGAAATCGTTTGTTAAGTCACATTGTATTCAATAAACTGACAACTTCCTTTAAGTCAGAATTAATACATAAGGTGAACGGAAATTATCCTTCTTTGAACCAAATTCTGGAGAATAGTGTTGAGATATTTAAAACACTGGAGTTTTGTGAACACGATTCGAGATATCGTAAAGTTGATTCCTTTAAGGAAAAGAGTAAATTCAGGCCTTTCGAACCTGAAAAGAAACCTTCCACGTTGAAAAATTTTCATGTTAAAACATATAAGGTTAAGTTTAAGTGTTGTTTTTGTAGAAACGATTATCATCTGTCTCGTGACTGTAATAAGTTTCCCTCTTACGAAGAAAGACTTAAAAGATGTAGCGAATTAAAGTTATGTGCTAGGTGTACTAGCTCTTATCATCTGAAGAATTTATGTCCTTATGAAAAAAACGATAAGATTACGTGTTGGTCGTGCGAACAGTCGGGACACTTGTCCGCCTTGTGTCCGAGTTTTCTCAAACCTGTGGTGAAGTCAAATATTTGCAGGTTGAAGAGTAGTTCTTCATTGTTGCCTGTGATAGGTATCACAGTTGAAGTGGGTGGCGAATTTCACACCGTAAATTGTCTGCTAGACACTGGTAGTGAACGGTCTTATATGGGTAAAAGATTTTCTGATAGATTTATGAAAGAAGAGTTGTCTTCCTTGCATCGTCGAAAATACGTAATAAAGACCTTTATTGGTAGCCAAGAGAAAGACTTGAATGAAGTAACATTGAAGGTGTCCTTTCCCGATGTTGCGAGAAGTATCAATTTTCTGATGGATGAACAGTCGGATTTGTCCTTCAAAATGAAAGGGTTGGAGGAGGTGATCAGTAATTTGAAGAAAGGCGACGTTAAACTTGCTGCTGATTTCTCCGAATTGAGAAGTGATGTTCTTGAAATATACGGTCTGATAGGGATTGATGTGATTAGATTTCTGGGACCCTTAAGATTGACAAAGATTAAAAATGGTTCTGCTTTTGAGTCCTCGCTAGGTATGATATTATTTGGCGACCCCTCTGATTTTGAACCACATATGGAGATTGGTTTGAATTATAATCAAGTCATCGGTGAACATGCTTCTTGTGATGTGACCCATGTTTACTTTGCTCTAGAACCTAAGTCCAACCATCTGGATCCTTGGAATGGTCTTGATGGAGCTTCCGTGGACAGAGGTATTGAACAAATGTTCAAATTGGAATCATTAGGGATAGTTAATGAAGTTAGTAGTGATTACGACAGAAAGAAAATAGAAGAATTCAGCTCCTCTATTGAATACAGAGATAATAATTACTACATAGGTTTGTCGTGGGACTTAGATAAATTAAAGAAAGTACCCTCTAACCATAGAGTATCGTTAGCTGTCCTAGATAAAGTAGTGGACAGATTATCCTCTCAGAACTTATATTCTGAGTATTGCAAAGTCTTCCTAGACCAGGAATGTGAGGGTGTAATTGAAAGAATCCATCCGACTCCTTCGGAGTTCTACAAGTATACGTGGATACCGCACCGGCCAGTCTTTAAAAATGATGTGCAGTGCACGACTAAGATTAGGCCTGTTTTCAATTGCTCGTTGAGGGTAAATAATAAACCTTCTCTCAACGATTGTGCTTATAGTGGCATAAATCTGTATACTGACATGTTGGAACTTCTGTTCAAGTTTAGAACAGATAATTATGTATTATTGGCTGACATCAGAAAGGCGTTTCTGATGATTAGACTAAAGAATAACTTTGACAAAAATAGATTCTGTTTCTTTTTAAAAATAAAAGATGAATTAGTGTGTTTTCGATACAAAACTCTGATATTCGGGTTTGTGTCTAGTCCCTTCATCTTAAGTTACGTAGTGAAGCACCACGTTGAGAAGCACTCATCGGGACCTTGTAGAGACATGTTGTTAAAAAACTTTTACGTAGATAATCTAGTGAAAACACATGGGTCTCCTGATGAATTGTTGAAACTCTATACCGAGGCTGTGAATGTCATGGAAAAGGGAAGCTTCTTATTGAAAACGTGCTGTAGTAACAGTAAATTGGTGTCTGCTCGCATTCGAGCGGATAACAATTACTCTTCTCATGGAGTGCCCTGTGAGAAAGTACTGGGGTATTGGTATGACCCTGAGTCAGACGAAATTGGTATCTCCAAAGGTGAAGTTAAAAAGTCAGTCTCCACAAAAAGAGATATGCTATCCGTTAGTTCGTCTGTATTCGATCCGTTAGGTTTAGTATTGCCTATAACTATAAAAGGAAAAATTATATTAAGTCAAGTTTGGAAATCAGGAGTGGCATGGGATCAGGTAGTTCCTGATAGCTTGTTGTCTGTTTGGAATAGTTTTCAGGCAAATCTCCGAGATGTTCAAAAAATTGGTTTTGAAAGATGTTCAGTACAAACCAATTCGCCTGTTACCTTGATCGTGTTTTGTGATGCTTCGAATCTTGCTTATGGCATAGTCGAATATATGTATCAGTGAGGAGAGGCCAGGCTATTTTATGCGAAAGCCAAAGTGGCTCCTTCTGTTAAAAGAACTCTTCCTACGTGGAATTACTAGCTGTATATCTGGGAATTAAGCATCTCCTTATTTTGATTGAAATGTTTCCCAAGCTGTTTGAGGAAATTATCATTGCTGTAGATGCACAGGTAGTGCTATCTTGGTTGCTGTCTGAATCTGTACACACTAAATGCCAGTTCACTAAAAATCGTTTGAAGGATATAAAATTCATTATGAATGAGATAAGTTGTAAGGGTTATACCTTAAAGTTCAAGTATGTAAGTACTAGTGAAAACCCTGCAGATTTGTTAACTAGAGGCGTTTCCTTTAGTAAGTTTAAAAAGGATAAAAACTTTTGGATTAGAGGTCCAGTATGGTTACAGACAGAAAAGTTGAAGTGGCCTGACTATAAGTTGGATTGCATTAGTGACAAATGCAAGACCTTGGTAACTGCTTATACTGGCTTGAATGGGGATTCTAACTCATGTGTGGTTGAGTTGGAAAGATTCTCTTCTCTCAAAAGGTTGATGAGTACCTTAGAGATTGTGTTTAAATTTATTGCCAAGTTAAAGGGCGATAAGCGTGATGTCAATTTTATATCTGAGGCAAAGTCCTATTTGATTAAGGTTACTCAGAGTGAGTTTTTCGCTGAAGAAATAAGTTTTCTGAAAAGTAAAGTTGAAAGTAATATTCCTTTGTTGGTGAATAAGTTGAACCTAATTTTGGATGACAACAATTTGTTACGTTGTCGGGGATAGACTTCACGGGTCACCTGTGGCTAGAGGACGGTAGTAAAGTAAAAAAGATGTACATATTGCTATTCACTTGTCTTAGTGTGCGTTCTATACATATGGAGTTGGTTGAAGAAATGAGTACTCAATCGGTAGTGTTAGCCTTTTTGAGGTTCTTCAATGTATATGGTGTGCCATCACACATATACTCAGACAATGCTTTATCCTTTGTTGCTGGGTGCGACTTAGTAAAAGAAGTTCTTCTCTCTGATGGATTCAGAGGAGATTTGGAAATGTGTAATATAAAACACTGCAGGATTCCTTCGTATTCTGCTTGGATCGGAGCAATATGGGAAAGGTTGATAAAAACTGTCAAGTGTTGTCTATTCAAAACAATTGGTCGCAAGAGGTTGGATTACTTTCAACTGCTAACCATTTTGTCTGACATACAAAGAGCGGTAAATGATAGGCCTTTGACTTATCGTTGTAGCGATGATGCTTCCCTGGAAGTCATCTCTCCTAGTGCCTTTATGCGTTTTTCTCCTGGGAAAACCGTGTTCTTGAACCTTGAAAACGATTCTTGTTTAGAAGTGCCCCCGAATCGAGTGGATTTGATCGAGAGTTTGAAAGGTAGAGAATGCCTTTTAATCAGATTCAAGTCATTGTGGTATGAGCAATATTTACTGAGTCTGAGGGAATTGTCTAAGGATTTGCATCAAGCGGAATTTAGTAACAAAATTAAGGTAGGAAATGTGTTAAGGATAAGAATCCTGACTATGTTTACTATTAGACTGTAAGTGAGCGATCTTTTTCTTTTTCTTTTTTTGTTCGGGAGAGTGTCAGAAATTTATTTTCTTCTTCTTCTTCTTCTTCTTTTCTTTTCTTCTTCTTCTAAAACCCCCTTTTTTAAGAACTTGTAATGAATGACTGCTGCTGATGGCACGTGTCGGTGTCGGAAGCGTGGGCGTTTGACGCCGGAAGCCGTTGAAATAACCGCGAAATTCAAGTTAGTTGCTGAAACGATCTCGAGGTGGAGAGGTCGGTCGACTCAACTCGGACATGAAGAAGTCCTAAAAACAAGAATGTTAAAACAGGAATATGTAGAGAGCATGCCTGTAAAAATCTTCAAAGAAGTTGGAGTTTCAACTAGTGTTCGAGGTTGAATATTTACGTTGGACGGAGAAGTCCACTGAAGTCTAAAAACAGAAACAAGGAAGATATTCATTTGAAAGGCAAATGTGCCTTTGGAAAAGACAAAACGAAGTGTGTTCCGAAAGATGTCTCCAAATGAAGAGTTGACGTGGAAGAGTGCCACTATTCTCAAAAGGAGTCGATCGAAGAAACGATGCGATGTCAATAAAAAAAAAATGAACAATCAAAGGAAACAAACAGCGCGAACAAAAAGGACTTTTCTATATTCTTCTGGTATTTTTTATTTTACTAACAAAATTCTTTCAAGTAAGTTTTCTCTTTTTTCTGACATGTCTTTCCTAGCAAAGTTAATAAGCCTTCGGGCAGCATAATTAGGACTTTATTTATGCAGCCTTTCCGTGTGTCCATCGGAACTTAAATTCAGTCTATGAAGTGAACTTTGAACATGAACTTTCTGCCGAACCCATTTTACCTTTTTTTTCTTTTTCTTCAATAAATTATTTGTTGTTTAAAATAGCTTGTTTTTTTTCTCTTACTGTTTATTTAATTGTCTAGTTATTGCCCGAGGTCCTTACGTGTATCGATTTTGGCCTGTACGTGGTTAAAATTGCGATATAAAGTAGTTTTCATATTTAAATGCCAATAGAAAAGAAGCTGCTATGAATTTGAAGGTTGCTGATTATTCAGAGTAAACGGTACCAAAAAATGATAGATATTATTATTCTTTCATATTAAATACCCGAATCCGTTATGAGACTTCAAACAGACAGACAAACCAAGTATAATCCCGTGTGCTTAGTAAGGAGGCATCAATTATCATATTTTTAGTTTTTGGTATGACTCGATCGAGGGTTGAACTCCGGTCTCCCGGCCCATTACTACCACTACTATTATTATTATTACTATTACAAAGTAATTCATAAGTCACTTTTTAATCAGCTTTTCTCTCTCTTCTTCTTCTCTCTCTCTCTCTCTTTCTCTCCATCTCTCTCTCTCTCTCTTTCTATCATTCTTTATCTATATATCTCTTTTTCACTTCTTCTTTCTTCATCTATGTACTCATATTCCTTCTTCGCTCATGAAAACAAAAAGAGTCATGCCTGAATTCATCACACACGTACAATAATGCATTCAGTTTAATTGGTTTAATTACGGTTTGGGCTTCTTTAATACAATAGAATCGCCTGTGAACGTATTATTTTATGAATACAACAAAACCATAGTAATTTACTGTAGGCTATAAAGCACGTGTTTTGTTTTACATTTCTTTCTAATATAGTAACATAGTTATGAAACAGAAATGTTCATGACTTTAGAGTAATTTCCCCTGTCCACGTATTATATTTTAGCAAGCAGTCGTCATCTTAAGGATATTTTTCTAATATATTAATATAGTTATCAAAACAAAAATATCAACGATAAATATATACCGTATCTGTAGTTTTTCGCCTTGCATCTTTTGTTTTGTGAAAGAAACGGCAATGAACGTGTATTTGTGCAAGACAATAATTTTCTCTGCGGAGTAGATGTGTAGTAAAATACAAAATAAAAAAATATTATAAAATATTAATATATAATACTATAAAAATTAAATAAAATAATATATGAATATTTGTTACTGAATAAAAAATAAAATGTATTTTAATGTCATTATTTTACTACTTGAATAAACGGTGCAGCGAAAAATGTCTCTTACTAAATATTTAAACCTGATGATTCGGGTTTCAGGAAGAGGACGTGACTTAGAGAGGGTTATCGCCTCCGACTCCCTCAAAACAAAAACTGTTGAACGAATTAAATATGAAAAAAATTAAAAATCGATTGGAAAAAATAGTTTTGTTAGAACACGAACCGATATTGACTAAACAGATTTTTTAAGCTCGTTGTCGCTTAGAAAGCTATTCCGGTCAATGGTACTGGGGAAAATCTCATTCTACTTTATATCGAAATGAATAAATGCGAAATAATTTTTATTTATCACACTTATATTACCATAAAAACGGCTCAGTGTTATTTAAATCAATAATACAACGGAGTCTTTTGAAATACTGTATATATAGTAGAGAGAAAATACCCAATTAGAGCTATCGGTATGCCTAATTTGCATAACTATTTTAAAAACAGTGTATCATAAATTAATGTTTGGTGTTATTGATTAGTAATGTTATTGTTTTATTTTCCTATATGCAATACTGTTGTTGATATTAACATAATTAATAAAAATAAGGATAAATGACTAAATCCTTTCTTAAAATATTATATTTATTAGTTTTCAAGGGTGGTACTTTTAATGAAAACTATTAGTTTTTAAAATTACAATATAATTATATTAAAAATACAAGAAAATATATGCTCCCTCCGGTCGCATATTTTCTAGGCTGCCGTGTCAGAAATGAACGCTGACATGTAAACTGATGGCGTCTCAGTCATATTTCTTGGGTGGTTAGATGTTGATATTCTTTATTTATGACCAAGAGTATTTTTAGATGTAAATAAAGAAAAACAAAATTTCGACCCCACCCCGATTTTTTTTATTACCCTTCCCCATAAATAGAAATATTTTTAGTTTAAAAAATAAAGAAAATAACATTTTTGGACCCACCCCCTCAAATTTTTTATTTACCCTCTTCATAATATATTTAGTTAAGAAAAGAAAAAAAATTATTTGACCCCCCCCCCCCAATTTTTTTTATCCTCCCCCATACATATAAATATTATTAATGTAAAAGGAAAAAACAAAAAGATAAATAGTAAAAAAATCAAATACAGCGAACACGATTAGTTAGTTAAATGCTCTCGAAATGAAGTTTATGTAAATTAAATTCATTATAATGCGTGTGTTTTTTAAGTAGTAATTTTTATATCAATCTTTATTTTAATTAAACAATTTGATTCAATAAAATTGTTAAAATCAACAGTTTAAAAAACTAAATACAGCGAACAGTATTTTTCGAATCGGAAGAAAGGTGTACATAAGATAAAACAATAAAAAAAAATCCGTAATCTTTTACTGTATGACCTGTGTTGACTTTGACCATGACCCAAACCCTAACCCTAACCCCCACTTTGACCCTGACCCTAACCCTAACGACGGAGTCAAAGTTAGCCCGGGTCCTATAGTGTAAAAGCACCAAAAATTCAAATACAGTGAACACAATTAGTTATGTAAATGGTCTCGGCAAGTTTACCTAAGTTAAATTCGTTAGAATGTGTGTGTGTATGTGTGTGTATGTGTGTGCGTTACAATGTGTGTGTTTTTAAATAGTAATTTTTAAATTAATTTTTATTTTAATTAAACAATTTGATTCAATAAAATTGTTAAAATCAACAGTTTAAAAAACTAAATACAGCAAACAGTATTTTTCGAATCGGAAGAAAGGTGTACATAAAATAAAACAATAAAAAAAATCCGTAATCTTTTACTGTATGACCTGTGTTGACTTTGACCATGACCCAAACCCTAACCCTAACCCCCACTTTGACCCTGACCCTAACGACGGAGTCAAAGTTAGCGCGGATCCTATAGTGTAAAAGCACCAAAAAATCAAATACAGTGAACACGATTAGTTATGTAAATGGTCTCGGAAAGAAAGTTTACCTAAATTAAATTCGTTAGAATGTGTGTGTGTGTATGTGTGTGTGTGTGTTTGTTTGTTTGATGACCTTTTTTTTAATTTAACAATTTGTTTCTAAAATCAGTTCTATTATTTTTTTGTTGACAGAAAAGAAACAAATCACACGGAATAATAAGAACAGTTTGCAAATAAAAGCTTAACAGCATAAGTTAAAGTAACACACGGTAAATGCCAGCATTTTGTTTACATTTCAAATTACGCATTCGTCTTGCGTCCATACTGACTTGACGAAGAGAGGTAACCGGTTTTAATGGATTAACACACGCTGTTCAATCAGTTGGACGTAGATAAAATAACTACGTAACTCATTTCATATATATATATATATATATATATATATATATATATATATATATATATAAATAATACAATAAATAATTATAATTTATAAGTAAGATTATAAGCGAGCAAAATGGCGTATATACATGTGGAAATCTGAAGAAAACAATCATGAGTGTATATTTGCGAATACTAATTTATTAGAAGTTGAAAAGCAATTGATTATGTAAATTGAGGAATGCGCATAGTGTTTACGGCGGTTTTTAAAGTAGTATATAATGAAGCTGGCGGACTTAGTAAATAGTCATACTACTCTGATGGAGTTTCGGCTTCAGACAGACAGGCAGACAGACAGACAGAAAGACAGACAGACAGACAGACAGATACATAAACTCCATTATTAATAGATGTAATGTAAGTCATACATTTAAAAGAATACTCAGAACTAGATTAATAACTATCGGATGGCGAGTAGATTTTTTTTACTTGTACAAAATTAAAAACAATAAATTTAGAAGTGAGTTACATATCGTATACATCTTCCACATTCTTTCTATGTTTGACAAACTGTACATAAAAAATGTACACAATGCAAACTTGGAAAGAAAACTTTCATCCAGGAATAATTATCATTGATTATTCTCATTCTTAATGATCGAAAATGCGATTATCATTATCGTTAGTATCTCATTTGTAAACTTTTTAATGGTGGAAATTAAATCCATTATATACTTTCCATTAAAAACGGTGATTCTAGTAGATAAAGACAAGTGAAAAAGGATGGTGATAAAATAATACATGAGAATTTGCTAAGAATTTTAGTATTGTTCATTAAAATTTATTTAGAAGGAATTTATATTAAAAATAATCTTCTCTTAACAAAATAAGTTATAGTTTAGGTTTTCGTATCCATAAATGTTGATAATAAACGATAATACTCTCAGACTCTGTGATTATTACTTACTGTTATAGTACCTTACCTATACAGACTACTTGAACTCTTCCACTCACCATAAATACTGGGAGCACCTGCTTCTCAGTGTTGGAACCACGCCAGTCTATACTGGCAGTCAAGACTGACGTACAACTCCTCGTTTTCTCTGTTGTATTATACTTTGTTTTCAATATACTTGTTTTCTCGAAACTCCGAGTTCGTGTTTTCCATACGACCTCTTTACAGGCCCAGAACAACTGGCGACGAGGTACAGTAAGGGATTCTTGAGAAACTTTCAATGGGCGCACATCTGGCGACGAAGTATATTAAGTGGGTTTAGAGCCTTAAAAAAGACAAACGTGGAGAAATCAACGGCAAATTCAGCCAACATCGTCCTAGTTCTAAAAACTGGCTTTACCGGCGAACCAAAAAGAAAACAACACGTAAAATAGCAACTTATTTTGTCTCAAAGAAGAAAGGTCAGTGATTTTCTTAATTGTTATTCCGGCACTGTGTTAATTTGTAACAAGAAAGGAATACATAATATTTTCTTTTCCCTCCAAAAGAGAAAAGTCCTGCCACAGAAAGAAAAATTAAAACGTTATTTTTTCTGTTGACTGAAGTGCTGACTGCAAATTCTACGATTACGTGAAAAGCGTACTAAAAAAGTAATGTTTTATTCGTTCAAGAAAAAAAGTTTTTTTTTCTTTTACAACTAAGATTACGTTAAGCAAGACACATTGAAATTACAAATGCAACAGCAACAAGACATGAAGAAAGATTTCGAAAGCTTCCAGTAGGACAAAAATGGAGCCAATGAAAAACTACTAGAACAAAAAAAGAAGCCGAAAAAAGACTTCTGGAACAACAAAAAAGAAGCCGTGAAAGGCTACAAAAAACAGAAGAAAGACGTTTGGAACAAAAAAGAGAAACCGATAAAAATGGAAGTATTAATGCAAACAATATCGCATAGGGGTAAAAATACAGAGAACAGATATGCTTTTTCTCAGAATGCCGATTGGAGTGCAATTGACAATTTCACTTATTCCCCAGACAAGGATAAAACCGTCTCTTCATATTTTAGAAGGTATGAGGATCTATACAAAATAGATTGTAAAGATTGGGCAGACTCTAAAAAAAGTTCGCCTACTGCTCCTAAAATTAGATACCACCGAACATATCAAATTTGTGGACTATATTTTATCCCGAAAAACTAGCGACTTGACTTTTTCTGAAGCGGTTAAACTTTTAACAGAATTATTTAGCCCTAAAACTTCTCTTTTCCACAAACGGTGGAAGTGTTTGAATTTAGTAAAAAAAACATGCCGAAGACTACGCAATGTTCGCGTCAATTGTTAATAAACACTGTGACGATTTCAACCCCACTAAGTTTCATGTTTATTACTTGTTATTTTTCTTTAAATTTCAATCTGTGATTATTTAAATGTACTTATTTCTATACATATATATACTGTCTTTTAATTTATTCTCAAGTAATTTCCAAATTGTAACCATTAAAAATAAATATTGAGAAACGTGCTAAAATATACTCCCACATTTTACCTTGTAATTCATCATACAATTCATCCTCAATTTTACTGGCCGGAAATTATAGCTGTTTATCTCCATTTTTGAGAGGGCAACATATCTTAAATTTTCTGTTCCCTCTAGAGTGCACAGTAAAACTTATCCTATCTACGTATATATATATATATATATATATATATATATATATATATATATATATATATATATATATATATATATAAAGTGGTGTACTAAAAGCGAACTTTTAGGAAGAGTAAAACCTATTGTGAAGAGTATACAGCTCAATATCCAGGATAGAGCAGGTAGAATGAAGAAGAATGGAAAGGAATTAGAGAAGCAAAAGCCAAATCATAATTCAATTCAATTGCTCAGAGCAAGGTATATTCCGCAAAAAAGGCAGTTTATTCAAGTTAAATTTTCCTTAAGCCAGGCTTTTCAAAGATCAAAATCTTATCATCAGAGGAAGTCGCTGGGATAGATAAGTTGGCAAAGGCCAAGATTTAAAATTTGAAAAAATAAAATAAAAGTTGTAGGGGGAAGAAACAAATATCCGATTGCTAAAAAGTCCAGTGTCGAAAAGTCCAGCGGAGAGAATGAGATGTAGATAGGTAGGTCGTTAAAAGGCCCGAAAGGTTGTGAGAGAGGAATCAAAGTTAAATTCCAAGGAGCCACAACTTCAGGTGCGGCGAAAATAGAAAATTTAAAGGGTAAAATGTCCAATAAGTGCAGGCAGGCAGGCTCAGAAGAGAGTGAGGTGGAAAATATTCGCCATTAACAATACTTCCTGGGCAGAGATGTCAGAGAAAATGCTTTAAAATGGGAAAAAATGTAGCGAAAATATTTTAAAGTTAGCCCGAAGCGAAATATATATATATATATATATATATATATATATATATATATATATATATATATATATATATATATATATATATATATTCTGGGAGTGTAGATTCTTGGATGATATCAGCTAGAATCTCATTGGATGTTTTGCTCCACTTTTCAAACTTTGAGTAGTGGTAGCAAAACAATAGAACCTTCTTTTGTGCAACAGTCCATGGTTGGACTTTTAAGCCTCTTATGTTTCTTTTTTATATTGCTGCATTTAATGGAGATAGGGGCCCAGGATCTTTTGTCTCAAGGCCTGATGACTGACCCTAGTTGGCCTCTGTATTATCTGGAGCACCATTTCCAGAGGCAGGAAGGTTTACACCATTGCTTACATCTTCCCGCCTGGTGTATGAACGGGTTGATGGGCCCGTTTCATCCTGGGTGCCGGCCTGCCAGTATATCTTTTTGTTTTTATTCATATGTTTTATTATTCATTTCCTCATTGTGTCGACTTCTAATTGTTTATTCGAAGCTGCCCTCTATGAATAGAGGGGGTGCCCCCGTCCGCAATTCAGACGACGTGCTAGAGTGCTTGAGGAGATAGCACACCGTTTTTTTTCTAATAGTCGGTCAGGGTTTAGTTCAAGTAAAAAGTATCCTCATGTCAAAGTCTCTGACAAACCCCTGTACAGAGAGACCGAAGACACCCGAGGGTTGTGTCTAGTAGGCATTCAAGTGTGTGTGTGGAAGACATGCTTTTTTTTACCTGCAGGGGCTCTGAAATATCTGACTAGTACACAAGCGCAGGTTATCTCCTTTCGGTGTGATAGACCCATAGACCTTGCCAGGTCATCCATCTAGAAGAAAGAAAACTTTGATAAAACACCTTGCAACTGACCACTCATTTCTTGGCAGCAAACCGTGGGGGAGGGAGGACTCCTAGTCTTGATAAACAACCCTCCTAGAGCTCGAGTCTCGAACAAAATATCCGATTTACAAAACTAAAATTGCTTAAGGAGTAGATGGGCTCTGCCTATCGCCCGGCCTTCGCACCCCTTTTCTGTCTGTCAGCCAGGCGCAGATGTACTAGCACTCAGACGCCTCAAAGACATCAAGTGCTTGGCCTTGTTTCCTAACTAGAACAATGAACACCGTTTCTCTTTTTTCTATCTGGGCAACTTGGCGATAGTTTTTTCGTCACTAAGTCTCAGATGATTAGTCTGGGTCGTTCTTGTTCCGGCAGGTGAGGGTACATGTTAGACAGCTTGTCTGGCTACTGTTTCCTACTGTTAGTACAGGACTCCTAACTCTTAGGTAGCACTAAGAACGGCTGTTCTTGACCCTACTGCCCGAGACTAGTGTGACGAATGCCCATAGCCCGCTCGGAAATGCTTATCACATTGTGGTAATGATTGATATCACTCTAAAACTCGTCCCAAAGCTGATGAGCCGTTGCTCAAAACGACGAGATGCTACAAGCAGGCTGATTTTGATTCCATCAGAGATCACATCAGCGACGCTCCATGGAGTGAAACCTTCTTACTCCCTGCTAATCAGTGTGCAAATGAGTTAACCGAATAGGTCAAAGCTGGCATTGAAGCATATGTTCCATGCAAAAATTCTTCATCAACACCCACTCTCCTCAATGGTTCACCCTGGAATGTGCAGCTGCTATTGTACTGGGGTAGCAAGCATTCTGACAATTCGGCCGCCATAGGTCAACTGCGAATAGAGTCAAGAAATAATTGTAAAGTAGTGATAGGTGAAGCAAAGAAAAGGTATACAGTAATGACCAGAAAACGCATTCAGTCACAGAAACTAGGTACTCGCGATTTCTGGAAAGTCTACAATAGTGTGATGAACAATGAAAAATCAAAAATTTCCCCGCTATCTAACCACAATGATGTTGTTTGCACGGCAACTGATAAGGCTGAACTACTTTCCCAGCATTTAGCTTTAAACACTACTTTGGACTTAGCAAATTACTCTTCCCTAAATTCCGATTGCAGACCAAAGCCACACTTGAAAACCTGATCATCACCCCATCTCAGGTCAGGGACATCATAAAAAACCTTGACAACTCCAAAGCATGGTGTCAGCCTGATCTTATACCAGTAATAGTAATAACGAAATGCTCTGCTAGATTGGCCCCTGTCCTCTCAAAACTCTACAACAAATGTCTCGCTCAATCTTGCTTCCCTGATAGCTGGAAAATTGCCTCTGTGGTACCAGTCTTTAAGAATTCTGGAGATAGGACTGACCCTCAGAATTATTGCCCCATCAGTCTACTTTTGATTTTTGCTAAAATCTTTGAATCTTTAATCAATCTAGCAATAGTCCGGCACCTTGTTAATGTTAAACTTCTTTCTGGCCGTCAGTATGGATTCAGACAAGCACAATATCCTAACAGTCATCTCTAAACGCGGATGTCATACACTGGACAAGACAGGTTAAGCTAGGGCTGTAGCACATGATATATCCAAAGCCTTTGACAAGGTCTCGCATAAAGGGCTTCTAATAAAAATTAACTCATATGGTATTACTGTACGAATATTTAATATAATTAGATCTTTCCTAACCAAAAGAAATATCCAGGTTTTCTTTGATGGCCGTTCATCCAAGTAACGACATAAATGCTGGTGTACCCCAGAGATCCATACTTGGACCTCTATTATTTCTAATATTCATAAACGACCTCCCTAATGACATTGAGTCTGAGATGGTTATATTTTCTTTAATCTCATCATGTGGGCAAAACGGACGCACATATATCCGAGGCAATGGCTGAATCTTTAGAAAGTGACCTCCAGTCTGTAGTGGAATGGGGTCATAAATGGATGGTTACATTTAATGCTGCAAGGACAAGGTCCTTTCCTTCAATAACTACAAGAAACCTCTTCAACCACCGATTGCCATGGCAAATAACACCCTGCCTGAGAGTCCAACGTTCAAACTTCTCGGCCTAACATTCACAGGTAACATGAATTGGAACAAATACATTGAAGACATTGCCTAGGCTGCTGAAAAGAAAGTGGGATCCCTGTACCGTGCTAGAAAACTTCTCACACCTGACAGTATCTTATATCTCTACAAAGCCACCATCCGCTAATGCATGGACTATTGTTGCCACATCTGGGTTGTTGCCTTATCCACTAGTCTCCCCTTCTTAGAAAAGGTCCCAAAAAGAATCACCAACTTAATAGGTCCCTCACTATCAACCAAGCTCTAGCCCCTGTCCCATCTCCACAATGTTGCACCTTGTGCCTGTTTTGCAAGTACTTCAATGGATTGTGCTCTGATGAACTTGCTGCCCTAGTGCCCCCTCGACGTAAATACACTTGACCAACCCGACAATCAGTTAAATCCCATCTATTCATTGTGGAGTTCCCCAGATGCTGGAGAGCCTTCTACTCCAATAGCTTATTTCCTTGTGGTACTGGCCTCTCTGCTCCCTATTTACTTGACAGTACTGACATGCAGAAATTTAAAACTAATGTAAACAGACATCTCGCTGCCCAGCTCCCCACTTAGGATGACCCCGAAAACTTACACCCTAATTCTCGGTAGCCCCTTATGTCTACAGTTGCGGCCTGCCTTGTTTAGGGTGAACTATAATAAAAATTACAAAATTAGCTGAACTTAGCGTGAGTCACTGTAAACGTTTGCTTTTCGAGCAAGGACTTGTATCAGGAAGAGACACAGAAATCAGGTTCTGAACAAGTTAGAATGTGAACCAAATTTAACGCTACAGAAATTAGCTGAAGACTGCCAGAGATTTGTAAGTGTTAAACAAGATTCTAAAGAAAAGACATTGAAGAGTCGGGCATTGCGCACATAAGAAAGATACTTCAGCAAACACAATTCCACTCTCCTTCAAAAACAACTCAAAAAGAGGGATCATTTTCACGCTCCTACAAAAACAAACGAGGATATAAAAATAAAAACAGGATAAATTATCGACTAGCTTTTGTTTCTGTTGTGGAACCCTCCATTAGGTAACAAATTTTCTATACCGTTTGAAAACCTGTCTAACTGTAATAAAGTTGGACACAAGAGTTCACATTGCAGAACGAATAGAGGAAATAAAACTCTGGTTTAATCCACAAAAACGAACAGACGGCAGAATTATAAGAAAATATGTCCAGGTAAAAATCCTGAATAAAAATGCGAAATTACAATTAGATTCTGGTTTAGACGTGTCGATTATCAGCAGGCATACATGGAGAAAGTTGAATAAACCGACCATGCTAAGAACCAACAAAATAGTCGGAACTGTGCTTGGTGAAAATATTAAATTCGGGAGTGAAATTATTACTACCAAAAAAGCAAAAATGTTCGTATTAAAAATACCAACAATTTATTTGGCACAGACTTAATGCAGGGTTCAACCTATGGGAGTTGTCAACCAATATTTGTTGCCAGAAAATAAAAAAATGGATGACCGAGTCAGGAAAACTAATGAAGGAATTTGTTTGAACCATTAAAATTCGTACAAAATGGACTCAAAATAAATTATCAGCAGAAATTAAAGCAGATAAGGACACAAAATCCACGCTGCAAATAGCTAACACTAACCTGAAATAAATTAATTCAAATTCTTTGCATAACCAGTTGAAGGTTAAAGAGAGTGAACTCATGGTTCAAGTGCGAGAATCGCTAAAGTTGCAACTCAAAGATGTCTGCAAAGAGCTAAAGACTATGAAAAATAAGGTGACTTATTTTGAAGTTGAATGTCAAAGCAAAGGAAACATTTTTTCAAAGTTTAAAGATGTGCTAAAAAATCAGAAGTCTAGAATTAAAAAGCTGGATGATATCAAATATGTATTTGATAGAGGCTTTCAGTTCTCTCATAAGAGAAACATAACTCAAATTAGGGAACGACTGTCGGAAGTTATGGTTACCAGATATGACACTTCTGACATTCAGTTACCTCAAGCAGTCTCAGAATAGCGTCAATCCAAAAAGGAAACAATACTGTGACTCTTGAGAAGGTAAGGCTTGGGATAGGTGTGATGGTACCTTACCTATAGAGACTACTTGAACTCTTCCACTCACCATAAATACTGGGAGCACATGCTTCTCAGTGTTGGAACCACAACAGTCTGACAAGAACTAGGCCATTTTGATTGCCTTTTATCTGTCGGGCTGAGGCATTAGTCCTGGGTAGTCCTAGGAGATCCACCCTCCCAGGCCTTGCCTCCCCTCTTTGGATTGGAGTAAGTTTATTGCTTTATTGCTTACTGCCTGAGGCACCCGACCGGGGAATACCAACGAGGTTGCCCAGGTAATTTTTCATAGACCAGAGTTCTCCTTCTTTAGGCTCTCCCCACCTTCCAGCCTTGTGCCACATTTTCCTGCAGTGGGAAGGATGTAAATACCTATACTGGCAGTTAAGACGTACAACCACTCTTGTTCTCTGTTGTATTATACTTTTTTTCAATATACTTGTTTTCTCGAAACTCTGAGTTCGCGTTTTCTTTCCGGACTTTTTACAGGCCCACAACACTTACACAATCAAACTTGAACTGAATTACATTATGTTTGTTTTTTTAGATTCAAATTTTTATTTTCTGTTCAATGTTCAAAAGGTCTTTTTTTGTTCTTTTAGTATTAGATCCATGTTATATGTATATGTTTGCGATTTACGCAGAATGATGACTAGTCGAAATCTCGAGAAATAAAGAAAAAATAAAGAAATTGCAAGACAACATGACAATTATTTTAACTAACGAGTCACCGCTCATGAAGGCCCAAAGGCCACCTGATGACAAGGCTTAATGTTTTGTCTCAGAATGATGGTGAGACAAACACCTTGAGGATTGCAGATGATGGTTGGATCTGGGCTGAATTTTATTACTTAATGGAACAGCTAAAGAAGAACCTGTTAAAAGTGGACTTGAAAACTACCATGCTGTAGTCAGCTGAAAAGCAGCCCCGTGGTATTGTGTTTCACAGACGGATGGTTCTTGGAAAGAAACTCTGCTCATAGAAGTTCCATTTAGCTCCAGGTACACAGAGGAAGAAAGGAACATTTCTCACAACGGTTGTAACTAGACGAGTCTTTGCTGTGAATATTTTACAGGAGTGAACCAGGGTTGGAGCTCAGTCCAGCGCCTGCCATGAAAATAACGATAAAGTAGAGAAAGACTAGGAACGTCTCTTCTGTGAGAAAGAGGCCTCAGGGAAGAAAAGAGATCACCCTTCACTAGATTTCGAAGTCGATTTCGTACTCTGTCAAGGAAGGAGAGAGTGCTCTGAGCAACACTTCACCAGATGTGGCAACAGTACTCCATCTTATACTGGTAGAGGATTGAATCAAGAGTGAGATACTTTCTGGACCAGTAGAATAATCCAGTCATTTTTCCAGAGACCTTAGCAGCATGTCTGATGTAAGTCTTCAACTTCATATATGGAGTAAAAGTCAGAAGCTTATGAAAACAGGGGGTCTCCTCAAGCAGAGCTCCATCCATTTAGACTGGGGAAAAGTGAGGATCTGAGTGTTGGTGATGAAAGGAGAGAATCCTGGTTTTAGATATATCAAAAGTTACCAGACAAGTTTTGTGCCCATTGCAAAATGTGCTCCAGGTCGGAAGAGAGAGAATTAGAAAGATCTTCATCATTAAAGCTCTTCGAAGTGCTGCCATAGATGGTTGTGTCATCTGCATAGATATCAACAAATGATCTTAGAATGTGATTAGAAAGATCAATGACGAATATCAGTAAGAGGATTGGGCCCAGAATGGATCCTTGAGGTACGCCAGCATCGATTCAATGTGCTTTAGACTTGTGAGCATCATCAACTACTTTTATAAACCTATCAGAGAGACATGATTTAATGGTTGAGAAGACATTTCCAGATATTCCATAATTAGTCAGCTTGTGAAGCAGACCTTTGTACCGAACCCTATCAAATGCCTTTGATAAATCAAGAGCTATTGCTCTAGAAACAAAGCTCCATCAATAGATTCACTGATTCTGTGTGATATTACAGACAGCACGGCAGCTGTTGATCTTGCAGGACGAAATCCATATTGCTTGTTATTGAATAAATTGTTTTTACTGATGTTGCTGACAAGTTCTTGATTTATCACAGATTCAAACAACTTACTCATGACGTATCAGAGACTGATTGGTCTGTATTGAGATGCAGACGACTAATTTCCAGTATTTTTAAATACCGGAAAAACTGATGACGTTTTCCAAAATGATGGGAAGCTTTTATCCTTTAAGCAACGACTGTACAGCTTTGTAAGAATAGGAGCTAGTTCCGGTTGCAGCTTCTTTAGCACTATGATTTGAATGTTGTCAGGACCAGTTGCCTTTCTGCCCTCGAGGTTCTTGCTAAGTTTGGCAACATCCCAGACAAATATATGGATGCTGCTCAAAATGTTTACAGTCATACAGCGAAATACAGGAAGTAAGCAGCCCTGATCGCAAAGGGTGAAACTTGATGCAATTTTAATTTTCTATTTTCCTTTACGTTCTGATTGATGTAAGTTTAATTGGATTTAGGAAAGAATGATCAACAGATAAAAAGACAAAAGTTCAGTCATGTAAATTCTATTTCTATGGATTCCTTTAACATAGCCATATGTTTTTGATTGCTTTGAGTATTTGGGATGGGATGCACTTATTAAAAGGCCCGAGTCTATCTTAGTATTATGAATCTGTCCGAGGATGGGTACTACATCTAGTATGTATATTGATGAATCTATGTGATAAATTTGTAATTGTTTAAATATTGAAAGCTGTATTTCAAACAATGCAAACACGAAAACTGAATATATATATATATATATATATATATATATATATATATATATATATAGATATAGATATAGATATAGATATACATAAATTATATATATATATATATAATATATATATATATATATAGATATAGATATAGATATAGATATACATAAATTATATATATATATATATATATATATATATATATATATATAAATGTGATTTGGAAGGCAATACAATGCAGATGTGTAACGGATAGACACAAACTGGATCAACTTAAGACATATAACGGTGAAAAGAGTTATGTAGTTTCATCATAACAACCAAAGGAATATCTCATGAAGGACAATGAAGGAAATGACAAAGAAATTGATGCTTCGGATATTGAAAACCATCTGGGTGTATACGTGGACAACAAACTGTCATTTCATCACCATGTCAATGAAACTGTAAAGAAAGCAAACCGTACACTTGGGACAATAAAACGAACGTTTGTCAGCAAAGACAAGACCGTGATCAAGAATCTCTATACCTCAATGGTGAGGCCCATCCTTGAGTATGGAAAGGCACCACGAGTCCACCAGTTTGTCAGTGATATTGACAAGGTTGAAAAAGTACACCTAATTGTGTCCTACACTTAGGGACCTGCCATCCGAAGATAGGCTGAGACACATGAAGCTCCCATCCATGTACTATAGAAGAGAACTTGGAGATATGATCCAGACGTCCAAGATCTTCACAGACAAATACAACATGGATCAGGAGAGACTGTTACTCCTCAGCAAGACCACCGGAACAAGAGGTCACAACCTGAAACTTAAAAAGAAACATAGCAGGCTAAACATTAGAAAGTATTCGTTTGGGATACAGGTTGTGAACAATTGGAATTCTTTGCCAGACTGGGCCATCGATGCAACAGACATAAACGACTTTAAGTGCAAGTTGGACAAACATTGGCTTCACAGAATTATTCGGTCAGACCTGTGCAATTAGTACAGTGGACAAAAGGGAAAGGAAAAGAATTGGGAGCTACAGGTACGAGCCTTTTTCCCAAATATATATTATGTTATGTTATTATGAAAGAAATCCACGTACCAATCTACAGCGCGACTTTTGGAAAGATTTGAACCCCCGACCGCATTGTCTGCGTGTTACCCCCGGACCAGAAGACGTTTCACAGAATATGTACGATTTTTTATCCCTTTTAGATAGTTGAGACTTTTTGTTGTTTTTGTTAGCGATAACTCTTGTCGTCTTTTTCACTTCCTAAGTGAAGGGAGCTCTTCTGACAAACATTATCAAATAACACAGAGTGGTTTTGTTTGATAAGACTTTTTTGTTGTCTTTACTGTTGAGTTTTTAATGGCTAATAATATACGACTTTAAAATGAGCATCTATAATATTGGGATGTTGCATGCGAACGGGATTACGTTCTAAGCGCATGCAAAATTCAAAAGTATGATTGCTTAGCATCTACGAATTTGGTAATGTTAGTTACTATATTAGACACATTCAAATGTTGTGACTAGTTTCGTAATTCAAGAATTTTTAATCTTTTGATGTTGGTATGGTGGTGTATTATTTTAGTATTATTAACTAGGATGTGCCTATTTATTATATTATTTATATCCTGTAACTAATATTACCAAATTCTTAGTCGTTAAGCAATCCTACTTTTGTAATTAAAAAACATAGTTGTAAATACACCAAGACTAACACCACCTGATGATGATTTGATAAATAAAATCGAAAGTACTCGCGAAAAAGGGAAAAAATGGAATAAGAAACCCACAGAACTTGCATACACTAATTTGACCGAAATACTAAATGGACTATTCAGAAAATTTTAAAAAAAAGAAAGTCTTTTCAAGCAAATCACTCTGTGTTATTTAATAATATTTGCCCAAATAGAAAATATGCTGCCACACACACAATATATATATATATATATATATATATATACAGAGAGTGAGAGAGAGAGAGAGAGAGAGAGAGAGGGAGAGAGAGAGAGAAGTATTAAAATATACGCATGACACATATGCTAGACAGAAACATTTGCTTCCTCCCCAAGGGAAATCATCAGAGAAAATGGTCTGATTATTTCCTTTGAGAATGAAATACGAACGTTTCTGTGTAGCTTACTTGGCATAAGTATATTTTTTTACTATTACTAAGCTCTACTCATGTATCGAGTACTGTTTGAATTAAATACTGACAACATATATACATACTATATTATATCGTAATATAAGTGTACATATGGGAAATAGTGATAAATTATATACATATATTTTACTTAGGCAACATTCGTTCCTTTAAGCATATTTCATTGAATAAGATAGATATTCTGATTCATGAGATATCTTGATCATTCTTTGTAAACTTTTAACATGTACCAAATACAGAGTTGATCTGATTTTATGTATATTTTGCAATTCCTCCTCCGGCTAAAATGCTAGTCAAAAGTTTGTAAAATAAAGAAGGTCAAAAACTTTCAGAAAATATGTTATTTACCATAGACTCTGTCTTCCAAAAATGTATTATAATTTTTGAGAGAATTATCAACACAGAATGTCATTTTTATTTAACAATATATTGAATCTTGATATCTGATCAATAATTTAAAAATAATTTTAATTTATTTTTCTGTCGACATTTCGATACCATTGAATCTCTCTTGTTCAATAGTTTGTCTCTTTCTTTCAACTATATTATCTCACCGTTGAAAAGAAGCCATTTTTAATTTATTCTTATTCAAAGATTGCATGAAGCATGAAAATCACAGTGTTTTCCATTTTAGAATTTTGTGCTAAACATTGAGTGGTTTATTGAAAACGAATATCTAGGCATTTCTCTTCTTTTGAGTCATGTGGTAACAGGACTCAGTTCCATGCCACACCTCTAAAACTTCCACAACTCACTAGTTCCAAAAACTGCCCTTCCGAACTCACTTGATTACAACCCTATGGACTATTATGTGTGTGGTGCAGATGAGAAAGAAACCAACCGTTTTGCCTGTAACACGATGGACGAGCTGATTACCGGAATGAAACTGGTGTTCAACCGTCTCTCAAACGATACTGTGAACGCAGGGGGCTTCAGGTGCAAGTCCCGCCTGGAGGTCGTGTTCGAGCCTCAGGGTGGCTTCTTCAAGTGAGCTGTATTCGGCAAAAATTTTCTCCTAGATTCACTTGTAATTTTGAGAATACATCAAATATTGGCGAATATATGACGTTTTTTTTATTTTCTAAAAAGTGTCAAATTTGTCTCGAACACAATGCCGATAAAAATGTGACCCATTTTTTATTTTAGTATGCCTGCAGACCTTGCATTATTCAGTTGTAAACCAGACATAATTTGTTTTTATTTATCTTTTCCGTTAGGTGTGCCTTAATTGAATACCATTTCCTATATCCAACCAAATGAAAAAAACCTTTGACATTATACAGCCGCTTGATAAACAAACGTTACAATTGATAAAATGTCTATGTAGACAGACATTTTATCAACTCAAAGCCTTTATGTTTTCACTAAGCCAATCAAAATACTGCGAAGACTTTAACAAAAGATAGTCAATCATGTATTGCGAACGTGTCAGAATTCTTTGTTAGATAAAAGAGTTTACTACCAAAGATGACAAGGTGAAAGTAGTTAAAATAAAATAAAATGTCAGTATCATTATCATGATCATGATCATGATCATGATGATGATCATCATCATCATCAACATCATCATCATAATCGTAGGTTTAACGTTTGTTTTACATGCTGCCATGTGTTGGTCGGCTTTTAGAAACTGACTTTCAAACTAACCTATTTCTTGCCAGGTCTTTATGTATCCGTCTTTCTCTCAAGTCCATCCTTCACATACCTCCCATGTTTTCCTTGGCCTTCCCCTCTGAACTGACCCTGTTATCTCAACAGTTCTACATCTACTAACCCAAAAAGGTGGCCATACTATCGAAGTTTCCTGTTCTACACACATCTCCAGACACCTTAAGACTCACATTACACATCCATCATATCATTCTCATAAGATTTCTCTTCATGCAACGCATGTCCTCAACCGTCATTGACCAGGTTTCACTTCCACACATTACGCTGTGTGCATATGCCTGATAGACTCTTCCTTTGGTTAACAGTGAATATTTTTTTTAATGTTTCAGAATATGATCAAAAAATATTGTCAGGAAAATTATCATTAAAAAAATAAGCAGTTTCTTTCAGACAGTCAAAGAAGTGAGGATATTCACTTTTCAAATCTCAAGCGTAATATAAAATCCCCAAAACCACGTTTTTCTTCCCTTTTCGTATTTTATTTCAGAAACAACACACATGCGCATGACAAAATCTTGGCTAGGCCCTTTGGGGAAAAAGGTCCTCGGCAACACACATGACAAGAGACATTCACAAACTACTGTGCGCCCAGCGAAGCACATACACAAAAATTCTAAGACTCATACTCCCTAACAGAAACAGACACGCTAATATATACACACATCTTCATACCTATTCTATTTACATACACGTAAGCACATACGGCGATAGCTGAAATCAACATGAGTACTCAAGTTCTCCATACAGACAAAATAGCTTTTCCCCTCTAGAACGTTCATTGGATTCTTTGAACACTTTCACATATATGTCTTACCTAACTTTATTTTTGCCTGCCACAAAAGTTGTCTATACTAAATGAACATATTTCGTCTATTTCAAATCCAATATACAACATACAGCACATACGTTAATATACTTCACCAAAACAAAGCAAGAAACACTCCTCTACAGGAGTATCGCTGTAGAGTATAATATATAGTTTCAAATAAGTGACATAAATGTCAATAATATGCATTAGACGAAAGCAGTGAATGTGGAAAAACAGCAGAAGAACAAACGATGAGATAAAATGTGTGAAACAAAAGGAAAGTAAAATAAACTACGGCAGGACATGTCTATATGCCATATTATTGTAAAAAAGCAACCGTAATGCTAAATTAATACTACCATTGGATTCGTCGTAAGATTTTACTTAAGAAAAGCAAAATGTTTGATCTTCGTATGAGGCTTTGTTTTCAATTAAATCCCTGATAAAGATACAGACAGACAAAGACAGTACATTTATATTATATACTAGCTGGCTTCTCTTGATTGCTATCGCTTCGCAATTTAATTCAAAACGAATAAATAATAAAAAGAAGACAAAACTAATCGATAAGAAGACAAAATTCTCCCTCTCTATCGAAGAAAAGGAAGACAAAACTAATCGATGAGAAAAAGAAGACAAAACTCTCTCTGTTCCTTTCCTCTTACCTCCTCATCTTCATACTGCAAAACGCGCCTGACACAATTAATGTGACGTCACACTTTTTCCATAACCAGTGTCAAACATAACATAATCTTATAATGTTTCTCCTCTGTTAAAACAAGAGACTTTCGTTTTTACAAACACCATGTCATATTAAACGTCTAAGGAGAGTACTAATGCTTATATGTCTTATTATCACTGACATTGTCAGTTTCTGATCATTTCTTGAATACAAAATATTGCATACTTTTTAGCACGACTACACAAAATAACATCCCAAATTTTCCACAACAATTTTAAAAAGACAAAAACTACTATTTATTTGTGTGAAAGCAGGTAAGATATTCCATTTCACTTTTAACAACGTCGAAACTATCAAATAAAAAAGATTTTACCATAAAATATCGAAATCGACTTTCACTCCTAATTTTGCCTTTTTAGAACATTTTACTTGCAACGTGCTTTAGTAAAGAAAGAAAATTACAAGGATCAGCACCGACTCTTGCCACTAGGTCGGCTTTCTTAAAAAGGAACCAATTTACATGAATCGTCCTCTTTTAAAAATTACTATTTACATAATTACACCATTCTTTAATAACAAATAAAACATATACTATAAATATCAACATCGAATTTCGTTCCTACATCGAACTTATTAAAAATAAAATAGATGATTTAATTAAAGCATACATTATAAAAAAAACATTTACAAGTTTCAAAATCGTCCATAAGTCGAAATCTTTCAATACAGCAACTTTTATTGAATTAGACTATGCTTTAGTAAAAAGAAAACGAATGAAAACATGCCATGATTAGTTCATTTAAGCGTCTAGCGAAGGTAACTCCATCTGTTGAATATTATAATGTCCAATTAATGGTTCTTATGAGCTGATAGTAGGAGTTGTGCAAACCATAACTTCCTGATCTGACGTATATATAGAAAAAATGTGATGGAGTAGAAATTTGCAGTAAGATCCGATCAAAAAAAACAATTGTTAAAGATAGGGATTAGAAAATGAAAAATAAAATATTTAAAGTTATATTCAACACCCAGTGAGTCTTCTGAACATTATATGTGATTTTGTTTTCTCTATCGTTTTATTAATTTGCATACACCCTGAATACACTTTTCACTGTCATCTACTGCATCGACAGCAAACAAATTTCCCGCCCGGATAACTTTTTCGTTTTTGGACTACCATTCACTACTTGGATTGTTTTTTTAATCGACTTCTTAGACATCTTTCTTGAAATTGTTTTAAACGTTATGACTTAAATGAACTATATAAGTTTAACAAAAAAGTGTGTTTTTTTGCCAATATATTTGATGCTTTATATACTTTTATGTATTTTTTATATATTTTTATATTTTTTCAAAACTAAATTTTATTACTTGCAGTAATGTACTTGCAGTAATGGTCATCTGAGGAGAAGATTTTCTTTGAAAACTCATGAGTTAAGGACGCAATATCACTCCCTGTTTTTGAACTTTAATAAAATCTGATTAATTTCTCATTTTATTATGTCATTCAATTAATGTATATATATATATATATATATATATACATATATATATGTTTTAAAATTAATAGGAAGCTATTAATTTTTTCTTTTTCTTTTATCATAAAATCTTATTTACAGCTAGCTTTTTCTTAGAATAAAAATGTTGGTTCTGTAAGCAATAATCTCATTAATAATAAGTTAATAGAGAATGCCAGTAACTTTGGATGGTTACAGTGAGGATCCCTTGTGTATTGTTACCCTTGGCCGATGATGGGTGTGTAAATATAGGAGAAAATACATGTGAAAAACAAAATGGAAATCAGAAATAAAGAAACCAATAGAAGGTTAAATACTAAAAACAAAAATAAATAATTCCGATGTTGACGTCACTTATTGCGTATTTTATTTATCAACTTCTTAGGAAATGGGAATTTTTCATCTGTAACAACATACCAATTGATTTTATTCATCTAAGAAGAAATACTTATAATCACAAACGCTGCCTAAGACAATAAGACAATTCTTATGTAGAGCAACGGTTGTAACATTAAGAAACCTGAATAATAAAACACCAGTAATAATAATGATGATAGCAGTAGAGCAAGTAAATACTAAATATATAAGTCAAAGGATATTATAGTAGTAATAATTTTTAAGCCAATTAAATTCGACTCTGAAGTGGCCTTTCACAAGTAGTCGAGTATGAGGAGATAATGCTGAACTAATAAGTGACCAGTGTATGTAATTTGTCAATACTATTCATATAAAATGATAACACTAAGCCTATTGATATTGAACGATTTCTCCTATAAAAAGACAGAAAAGATTTTAGAAGGTCTATGTACACACAATATATCAGTATTTACCTTGATTTATAATCTATATACTATTAAACATTTATGGTGATTTGAGAGTTTGTGTGTGTATATGCAAATAGAAACATGTGATTGGTTGACAAAAAATGAATAGGCAGAGTACACATTAACAAGACAGTATTTTTACGATGTCAGTACCAGAGCGCGAATCTCACCTAAGTCTAAAGTATTTTTAAGCACTGGATACGTGTTTTATAAATTTAAAGAAATTAACATTACATAATAACATAAAAATATTACATAAATAATATTTCGTTTTAAAACTAAGTTGCATATTTTTATATTTTGCAAAACAGTAGACCTAAACGGTATTCAGTATTAGTTCAAATCCAATTATGTTTTATTAAAAATAGAATTTCTAATCCAAGGATGTTGTAGTTTGCTTGAAGCATTGTGCATAGTGTATAAAAAGTTGAATATTTTGAAGCAGTGACGATGTTATTTGGTTAAAAACACTGTTGTATACGAGACAAGATTAACAGATCAAATGACAATATTGACGAATTCAACAATTTTCAATTAAATATTTATTTACTAAAGTCATGTGTCGAATCAGGATGGTATGAATGGTGTATTTTTTTTTTAAATTTTCGATGTATACCTCCTTTTCAAAATAAAATTAACACTCAAGCTGGAGTGTGTTTTCGCTTGGAAGTTGGGAAAAATTATGGGATGCGCTTTTTAGTAATATTTCTTTTCTAATGTTTTTGCCAATAAAATAATACGTAAATACATTCATGGTAGTTACTTACTCTCTGACGCAAATACATAGTAGCAATTATTTTTCATTAAATTCTTCTTGGCCTTTTGGCTAAGATCAAAGTGTAGTATCTGTTCCGATGGATACTGCACGCCTGTCCTGTGCAGTTCTAGGAGGTCCACACTCCCAGGCTTTGCCTCCCCTCTTTGGGGAGGAGTAAGTTTATTGCTTACTGTCTGAGGCGCCCCTACCGGGGAATGCCGACGGGGCTGCCCAGGCAATTTTTAAATGGCCAGAGTGCTCACCTCTCGAGCGCTGGCTTTTCAAACCCCACTTTCCGACCCGACCTTGGGTCACATCTTACTTGTGGGGGTAGGATAAAATTGGCCTTGTGCCTAACTCCTGGAGAGGAGTAAATAATACTTCTTTGTACTAACTATAAATAAGTAGAAGGTAGGTAAAGATGGAAATTGGCATACCCAGATAGTGTACAGCCGCCACTCAAGGAGCAAGTATAAATTAATAAAACATTAAACCTTTCGTAAAGATATTCACTTTTGAGTATATCACCGTGTCAAATGGTGAAGCCTCAAGGCGTCAATATTTTTGGATCAGTGACTACACGAAATATGAAGCAAAACAGTATATTTGAAATCGCTTTGAAGTATTTTTGTACTTCTCCCCTGTACTTATTAAATAATTGCAAGGTGTTTCAGTATTATGAACCAATTCTGGGACATGTAGCTCTGTTTTTTACTGATGCCAAAATGCGAAAGGTGTTGTAGAAGAAATAAAGAATCGAAATAAGAAAAGTTTGTCATTGCTTACACTTTGTTTTAGTAGAATGTCGACATTCTCTGGGTACACTCAGTTTTACATATACAGTAAACTCCCCAACCACAGCTGTAGGGAGAACACGGTGGAACGTCTGCTTATTTCGATCGTATGTCTCTTTCTCTGTTTTTGTCCGATTCTCTCTCTTTCAGTGACGTAATTCTGATACATTTTCCAAATTACCATACCTCAAAATACAAACAATAAAATGTCTTATCTTACAATTATCAAAACAATCACAGTCGCATTCCAAATGCGACGTCTACCCTAACCCCTGACCTATACCTATTTACCGTGCAGGTTATAATTCTTATTTATCATTCTGCTTTTTCGATAACCCCGAGGTAATCTCGTTACAGGCCAACTATTAATATTAAAGGTTAATACTCTGTTTAATGAACAACTATAAAGAGATTTAAGAGATTCTCTTTTGTTAGATTGTAGTTAACTCTATAACAAATGATTCAGCTAGTACATATATAAATCAATCAAACACTGACAATGATAATGATGGTGTTGCTGATAATAATAGTGTTGCTGGTAGTGTTTTGTGATAATAAGGATTTATTATTGGGATCTCATAAAAATTCCACGGCGCTCTCTACAACAATCTGTTAATACTAATATTCCTTTTGAAGTAAAAAATGTCTATTAGAAATAATTATTATTATCAGCTAAACATTCTTTAAATAAATAAACGAATATTTCTTCTTTATTTATTTATTCATTTAAAATTGTATAAATTTAATTATTTTCAAAATAAATATTCTCAGTCTTCTTACTGTAAAAATAATTGTCAGCCAAATATTCTTCAAATCAATGATGTCATCTTTTTAATCTATTTATTTAAAATTGTAGAAATTTAATTATTTTCAAAATAAATATTCTCTGTCTTCTTACTGTAAAAATAATTGTCGGACAAATATCCTTCAAATCAATGATGTCATCTTTTTAATCTATTTATTTAAAATTGTACTGCTTTAGTCAACAGTACGACATCATTTTATTTTGGAACAATTCATGGATAAAGTCGAAATTGTTTACCTTATCGACATCAAATTAATCACCAATCATCATTTTTGATGGTCGGACGATCTCATTATTAAATAGATAACTCACAAAGACACAAAAATAACAGATAATGTTGCTGATTGTGGTCACTGGAGCCATGTTATAAACATTATGTAGTGTTATATGCAAATAATTGTACAACTATAAAAAGTAGACTCTAGTCTAACATAAGCAGGCAGCCGACTTCTATGCAGAGACCAGTACATGTCTGTCACCAGACGACATGAAGTAAGACTTCATAATAATATGGCCTCGCCGATACAAACATAAAAATGCTGGACTAACCAGGGCATGTAGAAACATGGAAGAGGTCAAATTGAAAAAAAAAATGAGCAAAGAATATTAGAAAAAGCTTCCTAAAGTCATAATAATTGTTTTTCACTGTAGCCTTAAAAAAAAGTCCTATGGGGATAAAAAATATGTTGAGATTACAAGATAGAGGGGAACTAGAAACATTTTCTCAGATTCGTTTCCATTGCAAAATATGGAAACTCTAAGTCATGAATTGACAAGAATGAAGTATTTTGCAAAAATAAATCTTAAAATCTGTATGCAACCAGATTTCTGTACTATGAACAATACAATAGGTTTACTAAAGTGGATTCATTTACCATTTGGCATAGACATTCCATCCATATTTTTTCTAAAGGCAGTTAGAAAGATTTCATTGGGAAAGATAAAAATCTCAGAAAAATATATGTTCTGGGTGTGGAAACGTTCACTAAAGAAGAATTAAAAAAACAAAAGGAAGCAAATTTTGAATAATTTAAACCAACCAACTTGACCATAAATGAGCAAAAAATGTGAATCAAACCGCAACGAGATATCTTATTTAAAATATTAAATATTTAAAGGAAGAATATCACATGGCGATAGAAAATAAGAAAAAGTGTCCACAGCAAGAAACAAAAAGGAATTAGAATCATTAGCAAATTCTTAGAGATAATATCTACCTAGATAATATCTACCTAGATAATATCTACCTAGATAATATCTATCTAGAAAATATCTACCTAGATAATATCTACCTAGATACAGTGATTTTACACCAGTCGAGGATACGTGCTCGACAATCAGTGTAACTGTGGTCTTGCTTCTGAGGTATGGTTCTGTTCGGTCCTAGAGGTCCACTCTCTTAGGCTTAACCTCTCTATGAGAAGGGGTTAGTTTATTTATATCCTGAAGCGCCCCTACCTGGTAATGCCGACGGGGTAGAAGTTTCTCCCGGATTTTTTGGTTTCGTGCATTGCTTTCTTACATACACTGACCACGTGTGCGAGCGAACATTCTGTATCAGCAATCATATCAGTAGAAGGTCACCCAATAATGTAACCAACAAGAAAGTTATTGGCAGTAAAAAAAATTATTAAAAAATTACAAATGAAGAATTACCAATAGTGTTGAGCATAGAAAAAGCATAGAACTTCTTATTAGGACGGACATTTTAAATTCACATAATGCACCGTTAGAATTCATATTCAACCTCAGAAAAGGATTGTCAAAAAACTGCATGCTCTCCTGTAAAACTTTTTAGAAAACTCGATCTGCCTATGCATAAGAAATTCAGAACAAGACTCTCACTTACTGGCTTAATATTCAAAGCACACCTGCCAAAACTCTTGTATGTTTTGCCTGTAGGTTATGTTTCTTGATCACAGTCGCATAGACTCTCAGAAACAACAACACGATGTAAGTAAGATTAACTTATTCATTGCTTACGCATATTCTCTATCTATGAACCTGACGACATGTGTTCTTTCTTATTGTATAGGGACTTTAATGTATATCTTTTTTAGTACTCATGTCTGTATATCTCCCTTTGTTTATTACATTACATGTCTCATCACTTCCTTTACATTTGACTTCAATAAACTGTTTACCTGTGCCTAAATGTATATGTATGTGAATCCACTGTTCTTTTCAATATTTTTCCCTTTCTTCCGACACACATTTGTGTTTGTCATGATAATCGAACACACACAATGGCGACCTTGTGTACAACAAAGATATCCCTGAGGATGTGCGTCGCTAAAACATAAAATCTAGAGTATCAAATCTTCTTAGTTTTTCACCTACAAATTTATTGAAAATAAAAACAAAAATAAGTATATGGAGTAATTCATCCATGCAGAGAGATTCTTCAGATAACGAGATACAAACCAACCATAAACTATGCTATAATATGCAGTGGAGATATAGTAGTACCTCTACAAAATAAAGGAATATTACTGAGCGTACATGATGGTGTACAGTGTGGTAGAAAAAAAACTAAAGAAGACAAAAAGTACAACCCTTGTGGACTAAATATTCGAATTAAGTAGAGGATTATGTAAAAAAATGTGTGGAAATAAAACATTTCAGACAAAGAAAAATTCACCGGTGACCACAAAAAGTAGAACCATTGATCAGGGTCCACATAGATTATTCACAAGTTAAAGAGATGAGGAGATCATCTTGATATGAGTGGACTCATTCTCGGTATGATATAAAGTAATCAAAGACAGAAAATTACCGAAGCAAAATTTTCAATATATGGAGCTGATACGTATTGGATGCATCCCATACAAGATACCACCTTACCATCCACAATTCAATGGGATGGTAGAGAGAAAGCGTTCTCTCTATTTAAAAAAGCATGTAATCCTACATATCCAGATTGGTTCTAGATAACTGAACGATTCCACATGCATGAAGACATCCTATCGCATTAATGGGTATACAAATCAGATCTTCCATAACATTTTAATTTTCTACAAAAGAGATAGGTTGGTCAAAAAAGATAACGAATCAAATTCAGAAAAACGCAGTTACTATTATAAAAAGAGCATAACATGGCAATATTCGAGAAAAATTGGCAGCACATACATGCAGATCAATGAAATCTGAAGATGTAGAAATGCAGGAAGAGTCAGAAAATGACGAACAAAAAAAAAGAATGAGCGAAAATGAACAAACTATTGATGATATCCGCCGAAGAGTTGGAACATGAAAACGAAAACAACTTTGGATCTAGATCTAGAGTAAGAAAAGAACCCGAGATACATGTCAATAAAGATAATTTAGATCCCCTAGAACAATTAAAAAAAAAAGATCAACGAAGAGCACTCAACTGGACACTCCATAGGACATTATATAGGCATCATCCATTATAATAATATCTGTTGTGTATATATTTATCTAACATATAAAGTTATCTTCTGAGATTTAAAAGGTTAGACTTAAATAGCATTTAAGCTGACATATCAAACTTGGATTCTGACTAGCGAATTTTCATTTATTTTTATTAGCACTATAATAATGTACTTCGCTACAGTTTATTTTTTAAATAATGATATAGTCTTACTCGGACAATAGTAAAATGGAAACATTTTTCAATTATGACCGAAAAATCAAAATCATTAAGGGCAATAACTAATATTTTTGATTGAAGAATATGAAAAGGGTTGTCTCTCTTGCAACTAAAATTTTATTTCTTTATAAGTTAAAAAAATGTGGAAACAAATAAAAATGTTAAAAACTAAAATGACTTCACTGCATATCCAACAGCGCTAGATAGGTACAGCTAGTAGATTTTTATTTTGTTTGTAACATCTCATTAATTAAAACATAGTAAAATTATTTAATTATTTGTTCTGAGTTCCAAATTGAACCTCGGCTACCTCAGAGAGGATTTAGAACTCTAGTGATTAGATGACTGAGGTTAGTTAAGAAAGTTGGCAAAGATTAAATTACTAGAACATCGATTTTATAAATTGATTGTTTTTTATATACAGGGTGAGTATTAAGTAACTGGGCAGTGAAATCTTTTTATTTCAAATAATAAAATGTACGGCTATTTCGGTAATACATTATTTTACAATAAGGCGACATTTACTGCCGCTTTACTTCTGACTTACACTGTATTTACTCTTAAACATAATATTAATATCTAGCGCTCAAAATATGCAACTTAGTTTTTAATTGTGCTAGACAAAAAGCTTCTGAGAAGGCAGCTTTTTTGCCTAGCTCCTCGAGAGGGCTAATAGGCTTTAAGCATCATAATTAGCACCTTTAATTTTACTACATACAACATAGTAGTAGTAGTAGTAGTAGTAGTATTTGTAGTAGCAGTAGTATCATTTTGATTCCTATGATGCACTTAGCATCTCACGACTTTTCGATTAGAAATTTGGTACAATTCAGATAAATAGCTTTTGAGTATATATGCGTTTATTGTTTTTGTATTAGTAGGAGCAGCAGTAGCAGCCATAGTAGTAGTAGTAGTAGTAGTAGTAGTAGTAACATTTTTATGACACCCCCAGCGTTTCATAGCTGCTTTATGCCAAATTTAGTGGCATTCTGCAAAGTAGTTTCAGAACCTATATGTGATCAACAACCAGGCAGACATCAATTACGATAGAAATTAAAAGAATTATTGATATACATAGGAAAATTGTATATTGTAAGTTTTGTATAAATAATACACACACACACACACACATATATATATATATATATACATATATATATATATATATACATATATATATATATATATATATAAATAAATAAATATATATATATATATATAGTAATCCAGGTAGGGTAAAAATCCACAGGGTAGAAATCCAAAGGGAATCAAACCGGGCTTATAAAAGAGTGCTCAATAAAAATATAGAGCTGTATTGTGAATGCTTTTATTCAAACATGTACATATATATATATATATATATATATATATATATATATATATATATATATATATATATATATATTCTTGGCATCAAAAACAGTTTTATTTTTCAACTTCTACTTGAGAAAATGGCATAATTATTGAAGGAATGTATACACACGGTAAACAATAATTGCTTCTTTTGAAGTAAATATACGTCAACTTCTTCTAACTTCAATTTAATTCTTATAGCAGAAAATCAATTAAAGCATATCAATTGCACTCTGTCATTTTCAGGATGTTGTTGTAAACAATGTTTTAGTGTTAAATAATGAGAGAGAGAGTTAACAGATTCTCTTTTTATCAGTCATACAGCCAAGAAGTTCGGAATAGAAAGACAGGCACTCTCCACTCACCTGCTTACTGGGCTGTTGAGATAAGAAATGTCCAGAGATAACATTTTCGTCCATGCTTGAAACTGGTGTTCCGGAACCCTTGAAATAAATAAATATAAAACCTCAGTGTGTTCCACTCCAGAGAGAAATTAAAATGATGTGACCACATGTGTTTCTGTGAAGTTTGCATTCATTTATACAATAACAATATTTTACACACACACACACACACACACACAGATTGATAAATGTGTGTCAAATTTCAACCGAAAGTTTATAAACCTGCACCCATGTGCTAAATTGCAATGTAAGATTGATTTTTACTAGAAAAATAGTCTCTTACTGAATTGGAGCACAAGGGCCTTTGAACCTTCTGGCCGGTTCAAAGTTATCATCTGTTTTCGCTAGTCTCAAACAAACACCTTTCCAGACATTGCCTCCCTATCTGGGAGGCAGTGTTGGTTTAGTCGATCTCCTTAGGTGCCCTGACCACGGAATGCCGATCATGATAAATTATTCACCCGTCCAGAATTCCCTCTTTTTGTGGGAGTTGGATTGCCCACTATAAACTAACATTGTATCTAACTATGCTGCAGTGGGAGACAGGTAAAGAAACCACAATGCATTGCAGCAATTGTTATATGAACCCAGGTAAGTAGAAAATCCATGTAAGTTGTAATAAATCCAGAAAAGTAATAAATCAAAGAAACTTGTAATTAATCTAGCTAAACAATTCCGGTGAACTGCATAAAGGGTATCGAGACCAGTGTACGGTTTTGCCATAGTAGATACTAAATAAAAAGTAATTTTAATTACGATGGAAATTCTTTTTTATTACAAAATTAATTTCACATATCTGTTTTGTATAAGTGTACAAGTCCATAATTTTCCAACCATAAGTTTGCATTAATTTATAAAATTACAGCATTTTACGAATACAGCATTAGTTGTCTAAAATATAGTATTTAGTATCTGCCACCAAATAATTGAGCCTATGAAAAAATCGTCTTAAATTGTTTTATTTTCTTCAGTGTTTACATAAGTGAAATCAAATTAATTGCCATTAACCAATATCAGAAGCAACTCAAGAACTTATTCATGGGACAAACAAACCTTCTCACCCTCACAACAAATGTTTCTGTTGGTAAAGGAACACTCAACCCCAGTATTCATTTCTATTATTCTAAAAGGATAAACATGTTATATTCGAATTGCTTTTCTAATTAGTGGCCTTCTGTAAGTCATCTGTAAAAATTAATGGTACTGTTAAGAACTCTTGTTTATGGAGTGAGTTAAATTATGAAGTCACGGTTTTCTTTTCGTTCTACCTTTAAGATGAAGTGACCATTCATAATTGAGTTATTAAAAAATGAACAACATCATCACATGGGTGTAATGTATTTCTGGGGCATCTACAAAAATAAATAACAGTTTGTGATACAAATAGACAGTTAGATCGATAGATACACTGACACAAGGGACTTAAAAATAAAACCTAAGAAAATATTTCTATAATGGCTACAAATCCGAATCTTCAGTTAAACATGATTAAATATGATATCTGAATACCCTATGTAAAAGGAAAACTATGGAGGTTATTTATGTGCACAGCCTTATTAGCTAATTGAACATATATCGTGCTGCTGGCCTCTGGAACTCCCTCCCTGCCCCCTGTTTCCCCGACTGTACTGACATGCAGAAATTTAAAACTAATGTAAACAGACATCTCGCTGCGCAGCTCCCAATTTAGGTTGACCCCCCCCCCCCCCCCAAAAAAATCTTCTCCCTTTTTCTCAGTAGCCCCTTACGTTTGCAGTGGCGGCCTGCCTTGTTTGGGGTGAACTATGTTAAATATATATATATATATATATATATATATATATATATATATATATATATATATATATATATATATATATATATATATATATAAAACTTGGGATACACATTGATGAACAGTGTTCAATCTATATAATAATACGCTACGCCACTTCATGTTCGTACGTACTTTATCAACTTTGACACACATTAAAAAAATTGAGATCATCTGATCAGCAAAGATGGTGATTGGTGATTATCCTGATATCGCTAATGTAACAATTTCCGACTTTACCCATTTTAAACTGAATTGTTCCAAAATCAAATTATGTCATCCCGTCGACATTTCCATAAATACATTTAAAATGATTTGAAGAAAATTAAGCCGACGATTATTTTTACTGTATGAAAAAAAAGTATTCATCGTTTTCAAAATAATTAAATATCTACCATTTAAAAAATAGTGGGTTTATTTATTTAAAGAATATTTAACTAACAGTGCCAATTATTGTTACAAAAGAAGAAAGAGTCATTTTTTGCCCTGACAGAAATTTATTATTTCAGAATGAATATTATTAACACTAAATTATATATGTTTATGTAGAAAATACTGTAGGATTTCGACAGGGTCCCAATACTATTTAATAATAGTTCACGTATTTGCTATAATGGCTGTCAGAGATTTAAAATTGGTTGAACTAAGTTTTTTGTAAAAATCAATAATGTGAATTACGAAACTAGTCATAATATTTTAAAGTGTTTAGCATAGTAATAAATGTTACCAAATTCTTAGCCATTAAGCAATTATACGTTTGAATCTTGAACGCGCTCAGAACGTAATCAAATTCTTAACGGTGAAGCAATCAAACATTTGAATTTTGCACGCTCTTAGAACGTAATCATGCTCTCATGTAACATCTCAATGTTATAGACGCTCATTTTAAGTTGTAAATTACTGGCCGTTATAATAATAAAAAAAACTCAACAGTAAAGACATATTTTATTTAAAGAAACTAAAATTAACACCGTCTGAAGATGATTTGACGAATCAAATCGAAAGTACTCACAAAAAAGGAAAGAAAATGGAACAAGAAACACATAGAACTTACATACACCAATTTGACCGAAACACTAAATGGACCATTCGGAAAATTGAAAAAATAAAAAAAGTCTTATCAAGTAAAAACACTCCGTGTTATTTAATAATGTTTGCATATATATATATATATATATATATATATATATATATATATATATATATATATATATATATATATATATATATATATATATATATATATATATTCGAACATGTTATTTTTAACTCTTACATTTATAAATAATAAAATGGTTAAAAGCCGGGGTTTTATTGCCATATATTTTATTCAAACAATTTTTGTAAACATTATTGAAGTCAGTGAAAACTTGCCCGGGAAAATTTGACAAATCTGGTTTTGTAGTTCTCCAAATTCCATGTGTACAATGTTAGAAATTTCACTGTTAAATCTTCACACTCGCCCCTCCTCCTACTGAAAGGAGGAGGTGACCTTTAGGGGTTGACCTTTGGCAGTTGACCAGAGGGATATGTTTTAGCGTCTCTTTCGAACACGTGCGGTGCCAGATAACCATTTTTTTCTTTAGTTGAAATTTTGCGGGGTCACCCTCGTATCAACTCAATAGATTTAATATTGAATTTTTGCTCTGAACTTTAAAAGCATCTTTTTATCAGTTGATCTATTCAAGCAATGCAACTACCTCGTGGCAACTGAATGTAATTAACATCGAATTTCCAAGAACTTCCAACTACGTGATAACCAAACTAAAAGGCTTCGGGTTACACAGAACGCGTCGTTCTGAAAGATGGAAGAACAGTACCTGAGTTTCTACTAATAAGGTAGGCGTGTCTTTTTAACGGGTGCGTTCGGTCTCCCAAGGAATTCTCACAACAATCACACTTGCATTAAGTTAGTGTTTTGAATGTTTTTGTTTTTTTTACTAAAGCATAGTTTAAGTAAAAATAATGTGCTTAATGCGGAAACACATTTTAAACGTAAATATTGTCAACAAAAAAAAGGAACGGTATAGTTAATTAAAGAAAAAAGCGAAACAAATATAACGTAAAAAGACTCCCGGGCAACGCCGGATAGGTACAGCTTGTTAATGATAAAATTGAAGAGAAAAAAAAACGAGAATTAATAACAGTAGAAGATGTTAAATAAAGAGTTCTCTGTCTGTCTGTCAGTCTTTTTTCTCTAACTCTCTCCCCCCCCCTCTCTCTCTCTCTTTCTCTTTCTCTTTTGTTCTAAGCAGTATTATTATTATTCTGGTATCATTATATTGAAATGACCATCTGACAGAAGGAAAGAGTAAAATAATCACACAAAGAGAAGGAATGAGTGAAATTGCTCTATTCTAAAAGAAAGCTATAACAGAGAGAGAGAGAGAGACAGAGAGACAGAGAGAGAGAAAGAATGAGAGAGAGAGAGAGAAAGAGAAAGAGAAAGAGAGAGCGTGTGTGTGTGTGTGTAAACAGTTGAATCAATTACATCTCCACTATAATGTCCCATAATTTGGAAAGACAGACACAATCTGGCGATTATAACCTCAGGTTTTGTTCATTGACATTCCTTTGTTTTCTTTTAACTGTCCATTATTGAGTGTTATGATAACCCAATATTGACCTTCTTTAGTAAATTTTTGTATCTATTGATTATGACCTCTGACTTTGTTAAACGAGATCCCTTTTTTATTCAATGTTATTCAGTTTTTAATTCATTGTATTTTTTTACCAAAATCGCCGTTTCTTATTGTGTTCATCTCTGAATGACCGGAAATTGACATATTAACTTGACCACTCTTTTAAAAAAGACTTATTTCCGTCATCATTAATCAGTCTCCTGTTTACACTACAGTATGAGTAACTTTCTTTTAATACTTGGTCATCACTTATCAAGGCCAAGAACCACTCGAGGAGTTTAATGAGACAGAATGATTATCAGCTGAAAAAATAAGGAACACTATGGGAGTACTAACATTGATCAATGGATGTGAGCTGCGTTTGTTTGATTACTTATGGGGTCAGGGTTATGACAAGAATTTGGTGACATTAGATTTTTTTAATGGAAATCGCTCCAGACAAGGCACGAAACCACTTGATGTAAGTAGCTAGAAAAAATAAACTACTTTAAAGTCAAAAACTAGCCAGTAATAACTGTTAGGTGGATAGATTCAGACGCAGAAAACAGCAATTTTCCCCCTTTGTCAGAAACATTGCTCAGTGAATGTGAGAACTAAAGGAGAAAATAAGGGAAGCGAGAGTTACGAGGCTGCCGAAAGTAAACCCACGGTTCACTTTCTACTGTCCTTTGAATACGACCAAGTTGTAATCAGCAGGGAAGAAGTCCTATGGTAATGTGTCCCACAGTCGGGAAGCCCTTGCAAAAAAACTCTGTTTACAAGGAGGAACAAAAGATTGGAGCTCAGTCGAGCACGTTTCATGGAAATAACGTGAGAGTAGAGAGAGACTAGCAACGTCTCTTCTGTGATAAAGGGGCTGTTTTGAAGTTAATTTTGTGTCAAGGCAAGAAAGAATGTTCTGTGTGGCACCTCCCCAGATGTGGCAACAATATTCCATCTTAGGACGTTTCTGACACTTATAGGTAGAGGATTGCATCTGGAGTCAGGTACTTTCTGAAGTGGTAAAATAATCCAACCATTTTCCTAGTAACCTTAGCATCAGACTAGATATGCATCTTCCATTTTAGTCTCAGATGATATTTTTAAAGTCATGCAAAATATTCTTTTTTCTGGAGATTTTGTGTGTGTGTGTTGACTTATAGGATACGGTTGTGAATTATGGAATTGGCCATGCTGAGTTAAAATCCAATCGGATTTATTGTAGTCATAAGTCAAAAGGTTTGGGCTCAACATTTTGCTCTATCTATAAGTAAAATAGGAACTTGTGTTCAAGTAATGGTAGACAATGTATTGTTTACAGTAGAGATTATATTTTCGTATTAAATAACCCTCAAATCCAGACATTTCTCAAACTATTTTCACAGAAAAGTTCAATTTCTGTCTCATCAGACCACAACATTTACGCAACAATCCTTTGATCTGTCGAATGTCCTTGTTGGTTTACAGAGATATGAAAATTACTAATTTGAATACAATTCAATTCCAAAGTGCAACTTTTATTCTGTTGTATTCAGTTCTTTTAGTATGTGTCAATAATGTACTAGTAGGAGTTTGCCAATAATCTTGAGTCTATACAATTCTTTTCTAGGCTTAACTGCGTTCCAATCTCTGGTCCCTTCCTCCTCATTCACAGCAAGATCTCGTTCTTCTATCACCACTACAAAGAACTTTCTTTTCTTTCGCTGTGTACTTAAAATTAAACAGAATTTCCATGGACAGAGTTTCTTTCAAAGAACTTCACAACTGTGGAACACATTGCCATGGGACTGCTTCCTTGCAGATTACAACATGGTCGACTTCAAGATCAATGTTAACAAATACTTGTCGAGCCGTCCTCTTAAGGAAACAAATTATATCCATTCCATTCATCGTTTTCAATTCTCTCAAAGTATTGTTCATCATGCAACTGACAATTTCAGTAATTCTTCTCCTCGACTGGCTTTTTTGCCTTGATAAGTGGTGACTCATTAGTATAAAAAGTGTCTCTATCTCAAACTACTATTTTTATTTATTTTAGTACACAAATGAACTATGGTACTAATCGTAGGCATATAAACTTAAATTCTAGCCAGAAATTACTTTTGAACTGTTTATCTACATGCTTCAAAATCACTTTAAAGTTTCCCACACTCTCAAAGAAACCAGATTTATATATATATATATATATATATATGTCGATCTTTTCAATATATATTAAATAAAATAAAATGTCAAACATGATATTTACGTCATATACTTTAACATTCGAAAGTGATTTTGAAGCATTTAAATTGGCATCTAGTAAGTTATTTTTTGATAGAATGATGGTTAATAGATCAAAGTCAAGTATTATGATTCACATGTGCTCCTAAACTGGAGGGGGTTACTATTCTATAAATAACCCCAAAATATCCCTTGGCATGGAGGGAAACTTATATACTTAATGAGTTCAAGTCAAAGTGTATGTTTGTAGCCACAGAAAAATATTTCCTTAAAATAAATTAATTAAACGATCCAACGTTTGTAATACTTGTGCGTGTCACTGTAAACAGATAGGAGTAGATAGGCTCCACCCATGGACAAGCTTGCACTCTTTCTTTGTGTATTATTCAGGCTCAGAGGTAATATAGTATTGACATGTATCCCAATCCCACCATATTAATTGACCAACTGCGTGTACACAAACCACGCACCCTCCTAAATATATCTGGAAAAATAAATTATATTTTTCATACAAAACTGGCTCCCACAGAAATATTTACAAAAAAGCAAAAATAGCAGTCACATGCTTTCAACTTTCCACAGCACGTCAAACTCAACTTATGCACTCAAAATCACTTTTGGCACTCACAAGTAAAAATCGCTTCAAGCCAATGACTCATTATTTAAGGCCAGAATTTTCTTTTGAGTCAACCAGTGGAGCCCAAAATAAGGACACAATATTACGCTCAGCTTCCCTTTCTCCAAAAGCGCAAAGGGGAGCTAATCACAATTTTAAACTCACACACACACTGTCATACACATATGCGTACTGATGAAAGGCAACACACACACTGTCTAATTCTTTTACAGTGTTGCACGCATATGCACACTGACATGAGGCAAATGTATACACACATTCATCTTAACACTCATAACTTATCTCACCATGAACTTTCTACAATGAGAACTCTACTTATTAAATAAACATTTACTAACAAGAAATAACTTTTAATCACTTATAATTTTGTACATATAAATATATTGTGTTAATTAATCTCTTTTATTCAACATTCATGTTTTTATCTGTTTTTAAACCATTTTCTAACATTTTATTACAAATGTAATTGTCAGTATAGATCTTTTCTCAGGCGCAATAAAAATCAACAACACCTTAGCAAAGCTACAGTCAACGTTGCTACAGTACCATCACAGGGAAACTTCAAATACTCCCAGTGATTGACCTTGTTTCTTGACTAGGGCAGTGAACGCTGTCTCATCCTCTATCTCTTTCTCTTTATCTGGACAACATGAGGATACTTGTGTGTTACTCAATTTCACATGACTAGTCTGGGATCTCTTGTTCTGATAGGTTGAGTGTACAGGTTTGACAGCTTGTCTGGCTGCTGTTTCCGACTGGTAGTACAGGAGCCCTAACTCTTAGGTAGCATTAAAAGTGACTGTTCTATCAACAGTTGTATAATATCAGGATAACTGTTGTGCCATGTCGCGCATGGAAAGGGACCCTACACTTATCTCCGGTGGACATTCCAGAGGCCACAACTCCATATATACTGATTCGGCTAATAGTCTATTTGTATGAACTTTGTTTTTGTCATCCAATAAAAACCTATATTGTCCAAACTATCTCTCCCAAATCCCCACCTTGGTTTCCCCATTACATCCGGACCCTATTACAGTAGCCCCTTACGCTTCAGTGGTAAGATGCCTTATTTCTGGTAAGTTAAAAAAAAGAAAAGAAAAAAGATAGAAAGAAAGAAGGATAATGTATTTATTTGTATACAATAAGCGATACAGAAATTTCTGAATGTGATTTCATTTTTTGTTTAGTTTTATTTAAATCTGGTTTTATCATAAAGAAATCAAATAAGAAAATCAAAGACAGGGTGAGAATTGGTGGGGGTATGTATGAATTGAAAAAAGGGTAAAAGTGGTAGGTAATAAAATGGCAATCTAGACAGGAGGAAGTGAATAGATTTGTAGAAGAGCAGGGAGAGAGCTAACCCTAATCCCCTATACAAAAATGCTGATCAATTTGGATGATGTCCTGCTCTCATATAAAAATCAATATATTTCTTTTCTCTCTTGGCAACTTCATTCAACTTCATCCGTGCAGAAGAAAGAATATATACGTATTGATGTGCAGTTCCAAACAACAGTTGTGACTTCCAGATAAGAAGAATGTTCGGCAAAAATTTTTAAAAAGAAAAGAAATGATAATAATGCTAATGTCTGATCAGCAAAGAACCAGTATGGAAACTGTGCCGGAAACTGTGCGTTGTTTTTTGTGTTTTTTAATAGTAATGTGTTGATTGGTTGCCTGCAATATAGATCATGATACAGTTGTGTCATCATCATCATCATCATCATCATCATCATCATCATCATCATCATCATCATCATCATCATCATCATCATGTTGGTGTTGTTTTTGTTTTCTTTTGTTTTTTAGCGATTCTGACTTCTGTACAGAGCCGTGACCTTCGTAAAAAAGTAAGGCCTGTGCGATCAGAAGTGACGTCATGCTAGTAGGTGCAAGCAAGCGAGATCTGTTGAATAGTCAGACTGTCGATAATGAGTGAAATCTTTTAAAAAAAAGCATCAGAAAACTTTAAAAATTGCATTTAAAAAAAGAAAAATGGAACACGATTCAATTTATACTGAAACTGAACTTTATTCAATATAAATTTAAAAAAACAATAATTCAATATGAGTAGTTAAGTTGTGTGTTATTGCTGCGTTAAAGTAAATAAACATTATAGATTTTCATAGATTTTAAAGAATAAATTTCGTTTATTATTTTCATTGTGAACAATTTGAAAACAATTTTTTTTACAAAAGTTAGTAAAATAAACATGCAAAGTCAAGCAATGCCGATTATAATTTTTTAAAGTTACAATAATATCAACCTATTATTTGTTGTGTAGAAAATATTGTTGGTTACGATGTATGTAAAATTACTTATGTTTTTAGCAGAATACAATCAAATACTGAAAAACTGAATCATGAATTTAGGGAACAAATAAACAATAATTAAATAAACAAACAAATTAAAAACAAACGATGAATAATTCTAAAAATGTAAACAAACAATGAATAACTTTAAATAAAAAAACAAACGATAAATAAGTTTAAATGAAAACAATGGATAAGTTAGTTCAAATGAAAACTAACAATAAGTTTGAATGAAAACAGACGAAAAATAATTTTAAATGAAAACAAACGAGAAATTACAAAAAATAAAACAAATTAAATTCGCACAAATAATTTAAATACAAACAAACAATAAAGTTACTAGTGCAGAATTTAAAAGAAAACTCAAACTTATAGAAGAATATGTTGGATAATTTAGTTGAATATTTGAAAAAGATTTTCTGCATAATTTGTTCTTCGTAATATTATCATTTTCCTTACCACAAAAATTATTTAATAGAGAATCTTTATGTGTTTTGTTTTACACCCAACAGTCTTTCCGGTTGAAATAATAAACTTTGAACTTTTTTTTACACACACAAAAAAGTATTAACGGAATTGTGGTGAACACCACAGTTAGGTACTCTCTCCCTTTCTTCTTTGTCTCCGAAGTAGGGAACCTACAAACTCAGGGAAGGTTTGACCCAGAACACACAAAGCAATGACGACTTGTGGTTCTACACCTGACACATCTTTTCTTGCCACATACAGAGGCAGAGACGACCAGAAGAGGACGATCCTGATGCCGATTCTACCTGGATTTTCAGCAGAGCCCTGTTAGCCGGGTAGCTCTAACACTACCGCGTTGCCACTGTCCCTACCACGGTGAGGAAGGGTTGCACATTAGTTTGGTACTGCTGATGGTGGTAGCGGTGATGGTATGAATTTACTGTCCATGCCAAAATACAATCATTTATACACAAGTAACCTTCTTAGGTGTTAAAAATCAATTCCGCCCATGAAAAACCCTAGTCTGTGAATAAAAGGCTGACTCTTAATGCAAATCAGTAATTTGACAGCATTAAATCTTGAATTATCTTACTTGATGTTCGTATCATTCATACAAACACCACACCTTTTGCCTATGCTTCATACGGCCTTCAATCAGACTATCTATATTGTTAGCCATTCTTTCTTATGGGTCAAGGCTGACGATGTTCTCTTCTAAATCCTTTCCTTGGTTAGACTACACATTTATGCATGCGTACAGCATGAGAGTTAAACAATAAATTGTATATATTTTACAATAAAATATTATGTATTACATTTTCTTTTCAATTATTCTTTAATAGATAGTTTCATCTGATAACATTTCAAAGAAATAACATCAGATTAAGTTGCAAAAACAAAACAAACGAAACGTTCAAGTGACGTCAAACTGTTCTAAGATACCATAACGAAAACAAATTCCGTTTGTCTACAAATTTGTTAGCAGCAAGCCTTAAAACACATTATATATATATATATATATATATATATATATATATATATATATATATATATGTGTGTGTGCGTGTATGTGTGTGTGTCTGTCTGTAATGTGATACACTGAAGCAATACAGTGAATAAGATCGAAAGAAACGGTCGAAAATTCTGTTCTTAAAAAAGGGGTTCTTTTGTATTCCTATACGTCAAGAAATAAGAGATAAGTAAAAAATATATAAACATTTATATATTTCACATTAATTTTTCATACATACATATATATATATATATATATATATATATATATATTACAATATTTTAATAAATAATCATTAATTATCTTTTTCTCACAGACACTAGTGTTTGTTGCTTTCGCAGTCATATGTGTAGGAACGATAATAATTACTGCTGGTCGAAGGATTCGATACCGGTCCCAAGTCACCCCTGACTCTGCAGCCCGGCATCTTTCCCCCGGTCACTACAAAACATGAAAGAGAATTAAGATGTGTATTGTACAGTTGGCAGACGAAGACAGAAAGAAGTCATATAGTGTTCAACTCACAAGGTGGTAACATTAGATTATGCTAAATTTAACGATTATTTAATTCCTCTTAAAGAGGCCCAACTCCTATTTTTATTAAAAGGGGGCTTATGACAATATTTTAATAAATAAATATTAACTTTTTTTACCCACAGACACTAGTGTTTCTTGCTTTATATATATATATATATATATATATATATATATATATATATATATATATATATATATATATATTTGTTTGTTTCGTTTATTATCTATGTACGTATACGTTTCGTCCTTTTTAATCGGGACTCGTCAGCATAGAGATATAACTATTCACTACTGGGCGCGTGATTCGAAACCCCAGGCTTCGAGTATTTTACAACTCAAATCCCGATATCCAGAACCACACGGCCACCGCTGAATAGTCAGATAAACAATGATAATTTTAACACTTATTTTGGTGGCTTGACGTCATAACAGCGTTCAACTTAATGAAAGGAACGATGCATTTATAGCTAGCGACGTCATGCTGTGTTAATACTACACTTACAGTGCCCATCTAGGAGTTTTTGTAGGAGCTACAAATAATAAATATTTGTTTTGTTTATTATCTATGTACGTATACGTTTCGTCTTTTTAATCAGGACTCGTCAGCATAGAGATATAACTATTCACTACTGGTTGCGCGATTCGAAACCCTGGGCTTTGAGTATTTTACAACTCAAATCTTGACATCCAGAACCATATATATATATATATATATATATATATATATATATATATATATATATGGGGGGGAGAGGGGTGTAGGTGTTACATGAATAAACTATTTTCTATCAGCAATGAGTTGTGATTCGGCTTGGCGATTATGTATGTAACCATCGCCTATTCACTGCATGAACAATCAACTCACCTAAGCTCAATGAGATTTCTACGCGATTAATCATCTTGCCGCGAAACACTTCAGTTCTAGCCTGTATCTCAAACAGACAAGATGTAGATTCTGCATTCTCTACCAAGTAGAGAAATCGAGGGACTCCAGGATTATGTTATTTCATCTTGCCTACTTTAACCAACCCAATGTACTACGTTTGTTCTGATCCTGTGTTTCCGGTAAATAAATCTGCACACCACTTTAGTTGTGAGACAATTGTTTATTTTGTGAAGAATGGTGACCTCGTTTTGCTTTTGGCAAGACGAATTACTCTTTCAAGTAAGTCGTCCATCTAATTTCCTCTTTAAGATAAACCCTAAACTAAAATTGGCCTTCCCAACTAAAATTGGCGTCTTCGACGTGATGTAAAACACGCAGCTTTCTTTAAGAAAAATAGTATCTGAAAGTCAGACATTTTCTTCCTTGTAATGGCAACCTACGAATCTGTCCACAGTAATTATTTTTTCCATAAAAGACTTAAAAACTACCAGGAGAAACACAACATTTCAATACCAAGGATTTACGTCAGAACATTACTGTAAGTACATTTTATATGGGTTTTATTATTTCTGACATGTTTCATTGCATTCTGTTCAGATTTTTTGTTAGAGAAAACTAGCATGTTAGCATTTTGATTCAGACAAATTATTAAGGAATATCGATTAAATCTTGTATATTTAGTTACAATGTACATTTCCCATTGGGAATGAATTAAGATCTGTTGCGATTTTTACTGATAATAACCTATTTTCTGCTTTCCCGCTCACTTCTTAAATATTCACCACGTGCTATGCATCTAGCCCTTTCGTGGATGACTTCTAATGGCTAACTCACATCTAAGTTAATCGCTTTTAAATAACTATAATTCTAAGTCATCCTGTATGGTGTAGACTTATGTTATAAGGATTATGGTTTTGAATTAATGTTTTTTTCACATATTCTTATCAAATACGATATATATATATATATATATATATATATATATATATATATATATATATATATATATATATATATATATATACTAGCTATCCTCTGATGAGTGTGGACGAAAGCCGGCTTAGTAGATTTATGTATTGATTTTTTTTTCCTTTCGTGTTTTCACTTTTCAATTTCATTCCATCATCCCTCCCCCCAAAAATGTCATAAACGTCTATATTCCTTGCCGTAATAAAATTTTGTAGCATTTATATATTTTTGGACTCGATACCCTTCTAGTTTCATTAAGAAATTGAATCAGTTGGTGAGATTGAGAGCAAAAATTCGTTTAACTCGATCCAAAAATACATTTCTAAATTTATGTTTAACGAATGGAGTTTGCCCTTCATATATAAGTTTTCGCATTACTAAGGCTAAATTAGTTCGCAGCCACAACATTGAGGAATTTATAAGTTGTCCTTTTAACACATTTTCGTTCGCTATGGAAATTTTGTAAAAACAACTTATCTTTCTTTGATTACATCGGTTTCTCCTGTTATATTTCTTCACTTGACCAACGTGGCTTTGCTTTGTCTAATGCCAACCATCTTCGGTTTCTTATTCTGAAGAGATTCAGTCGTTCTACGACTAATATTAAAAATACCCTTAATCTTTCAACACACCAATTGACGTACACTGAGCAATTTGTTATGTCTCATATCGTGAAATTCTGTATTCCACCCGTATCCACCAAACGTGAGAACACATTTTCGGAATTGTAGGCTTTATTCCCACAAATTTCGAAATTGTCCCCGTCTCCAACCCTTAGCAAGACTTGATGATCTTGCCTACGCTTATGCAGGCACTCCCATTGACCGTTCTAATTTCAATTAGCAAAATGAACATTTTCTTGCCATCAAATCTCTTCGGTCAAACTAGTCCCTTATCATTACCAAACCAGATAAGGGGTCGGGAGTGGTGATTCTAGATTATGCCGATTATGTGGCAAAAATGATGGTGAGCTTGGATGACGTCGATAAATTTAAAAGACTTGGGCCTGTTAGTATGCATGATAAGACCCTTTCCTTTGAAAGTAATTTTTTAAAAAAATTACTCAAATTGGTTAAGAAGGGTACTCTTCCTGGGGAAATATACGATATTATCCCACCAATAGGGTCTATAAGACCACGTCTTTATGAGTTACCAAAAACACATAAGAACAATATACCCGTAAGACCGATTCTCTCTATGGTTGGTTCGGTTCAGCACAAGTTAGTTAAATTGTTGGCTGAATTGCTTCAACCTGTTCTGGAAGTATATTCGGCCAGCTGTATTAAAGATTCATTCACTGTTGCTGAAAATATAAACAACTTCCCTTTTTATGCTGAACATAAGTTTATATGTTCTTTCGACATCAGCAGTCTATTTACATGCGTTCCCTTACAAGAAACCATCGATATTTGTGCTGATGTACTATATCGTGGTTTCTTAGTCGGTCCCACTATCTCTGAAGAGGTCTTCGTAGAACTGATGTGGTTTGCTACCATGTCTATCGAATTCAGTTTTGATAATGTCATCAGCAAATCGACGGCATTTCTATGGGGTCATCTCTTGGTCCTGTGTTGGCCAATATCTTTCTAGGTTTTCATGAGCATAATCTTTTGGCTTGTATCAATAAACCACTTACTTACTTCCGATACGTTGATGATACATATTGTGTGTTTAACAATGAGTCAGATTCCATATTATTCCTCAATGCACTCAATCAATTACACTCAGCCTTACAGTTCACTTGTGAGAGAGAACACAATTCCATCCTTCCTTTTCCGGATGTACTAGTGCATAAATCTGAGTCATTGTTTCTTACATCTGTTTACCGCAAACCAACATTCACTAGCTTATATTGTCACTGGGACTCTTTGTGTCCCAAAAGAAGAAAAATAAATCTGATAAAATGTTTGGTTCATTGCGCATTAAAGATTTGCTCTGAATCCCTGATTGATTCGGAGATTCAATTTATCAAAGAAGTCCTCACCGAAAATGGTTACTCTCTCGATATTGTTAATTCTAATATCGCTACCAAGATCACCCACTTTCATAAGCCTAAACTTTTTGGTCCTCCAAAATGTCCGACATACCTCAGATTACCTTGGTTAGGTAATATTAGCATAACATTTTCTAACCAAATTTCTGTAGCTGTGCATAGTTATTATCAGGCTTCGAACCCTAGAATCGTTTTTTCTGCTCGACCTTTGTTAAAATCCATACACCCAAACATACCAGTAATATTATTTATTAATTTAAATGTCGGTGCGATGCTGTATACTTAGGAAGAACAGTGCAATGGTTTGAATCCAGAATAAAACAACGAATCCCCCTGTAATACGCCAAGGCCGACTAAATAATTTTAATAATTTAGTCAACACATCCGGGTCAGCTATTGCTCACCATCTTATAAATAGCGCCAAATGTGCGTCATCTTACACTAGTGACAGGTTTTCTGTCATAAGTAGATCATATTTGTTATTCCACCTTAAAGTCCTGGAAGAAATATATATAAAGACATTAAAACCCTCCCTTTGTAAACAAAATGAGTGGCTTCTAGAACTTAATGTGATCCACTTGTGAACCTCCTCCCGATTTTTCCCCCTAAAATTGTCACTGGCTTTGATTTCACTATCTTAAGTTTTTAATCGTAGTGCATGAATTATTTCCACGTATTTACTCTGATGAGTTTGGACGAAAGCCGGTTTAGTAGATTAATGTATTGATTTTTTTTCCTCTCGTTTTTACACTTTTAAATTTCATTCCCCTCCCCCCCCCCCAAAAAAAAATATTACAATCGTCTATATTCCTTGCTTTAATAAAATTCTGTACCACTAGAAATTTATTTAAATATATATATATATATATTTTTCGGGGAGGGTAGATTCTTGGATCTTATTAGCTAAAATCTCATTGGATGTTTTGCTCCACTTTTCAAACTTTGAGTAATGGTAGCAAAACAATAGCACCTTCTTTTGTGCAACAGTCCATGGTTGGGCTTTTAAGCATCTTATGTTCCTTTTTTTGTTGCTGTATTTGATGGAGATAGGGGGCCAGGACCTTTTGTCTCAATGCCTGATGACTGACCCTGGTTGGCCTCTGTATTGGCTGGAGCATCATTTCCAGAGGCAGGAATGTTTACACCATTACTTACATCTTCCCGCCTGGCGTATGAACGGGTTGATGGGCCCTTTTTATCTTGGGTGCCGGCCTGCCAGTATTCATTTTTGCTTTTATTCATATTTTTTATCATTCATTTTCTTCATTGTCAACGGCTTCTAATTCATTATTCGAAGCTGCCCTCTACTAATAGAGGGGTGCCCCCATCCGAAATTCGAGAGACGTGCTTGATGGCTTGAGGAGACACCACACCATTTTTCTTTGAATATTTGGTCAGGGTTTATTTGAAGTAAAATGTATCCTCATGTCAGAGTCTCTGACAAACCCCTGTATAGAGAGACCGAAGACACCCGAGGGTGGTGTCTAGTAGGCATTCAACTCCTTCCCAGTAGGCATTCAAGTCCTCCCCATATATATATATATATATATATATATATATATATATATATATATATATATATATATATATATATATATGTGTGTGTGTGTGTGTTTAATGAAAGAGAAGGTCGCTGATTTTTATATATATATATATATATATATATATATATATATATATATGTAGTTGGCTGATAAAATAAAACAAGTAAACAACTGGCAGACATCTTTTGCCAATTGATATTTTCAGCCTTTATGTGAGATTCTAAATTGGTGTTCCAATGTTGATTTAAGAAAGGATGAAAATATTATCTCAAAGATGTGCCCACACACACACGCACATACACACACATACATATATATATGCGAGTGATTTATAGTAAGTAAGGTGCAAACCCTTCTTGCAATGGTGAAATGTAATGATTAACAAGTGAATAATGCTCTCAGTCTCCCTTTCTTTTTCTAACTCTAAATTCAGAAAGTTTACTCAGTGGCGGCCATGTTTGACTGGTAAACTTACTTTTTATCCAAGGCAGACAAGTGTGCATTCCATAAAATTGAGTTGGGCCCAGATTTACAGTTTATGTGACTTTGTACACAATCAAAGAGGCGTGTACTTCTTAATGGCAAAGTCTTTTGATAATAAAATAAAAAAGAAGATGTTTGATGTGCTTCAAATAAAAAAAATCAAACACAAAAAAAATATGCTAGCTATATAAAAATTCATATTCTGTTACACAATCACACACAAAACACACACACACACAAATATATATATATATATATATATATATATATATATATATATATATATATATATATATATAAATGAATAAATGCAAAAAAAACTTTTTTCATTTATCACATCTATATTACCATCGTAACGGGTTACTGTTATTGAAATCAACAAAGCAAGAGAGTATTTTGAAATAATGTATACATATATATATATATATATTATCGTAGAGACGAAGGCCCAAAGAACTCTTTCCATGCCAAATTTGCATAACTATTTTTTAAACAGTTAATAAAAAATTAATGTTTGGTGTTATTCATTCGTAATTTTATCATTCTGTTTTTTCCATATATATGCAATATGTTTGTCGATTTAACAGTAATTAATTAAAGTAATTTAATACAAAAAGGATAAATTATTAAAGTTTTCTTTAAATATTTGCTGATTAATTTTCAGGGGACGTAATTTAAATCAAACTAACTAAAAAGAAAGATATACGAGGAATAAGCAAGTGTCCTGAAAGGGGAAAGGATGACTGACTGACCCCCCCTTCCCTCTCTCCCGTTGGCGACGCCATATAGGGAAAGAGGAAAGGGTGTCTGACTGCTTCCTCCCGTTAGCAACCGACGCTGCATTTTTTTTTTATTGTTTCATAAGTAAAAATAAAGAACACACACACGTGCGTACAGAGCAAATTGATTTAATCGTTCTGTTCATTTCTTGGCGGTTTTATTTAAAATATCGAAATTACCAAAATGTTAATATCTATTTATATGAATAAATGTTGATGTTCATCTAATTATATCAATAAATGCATGTCGGTGCAACAAACTTATGAATGAAATGTTTAATATATAAAATTTTGGTTGCAAGTATTTGAAGTAACAAACTTTGAGAAGCGAGGGCGAGTTGGCAAAGCCAGCTAGTATATATATATATATATATATATATATATATATATATATATATATATATATATATATATATATATAAAGAAAAATAGTCAGATTCTCGAAGTTAGACTTAAATATCATTCCATCTGACAAATCGATATTTGGTTTTGCTTAGCCAGTGGATTATGGAAATGTTCTCTCTGTGTTTGTTTCGACAACATAAAAGAAATTCCAATCGAATTCATCAATTATATATTCTATTCGACTTGGTAATCTTTTCATTAATAGAAACTTACATAGATTCATCGTTAATTTCCGTTGCAAATAAAAAGATTATCCAATCAAAACGCTGCATTTCTTCCAAATGGAGAATTCAAAATGACATCTAGTATATCTGTGTGAGTATTTATTCATACCTTTTACTTTATTTGCCTTTTGGCTATGCTCTACGGCTTAAAATAAAACAGTTATTATATACAAGCTTACGTATTCACAATTTCTTGACTATTCATTGCTAGGCATGCCAAAGTGTTGTCTGTGTATAGCAAACATTTATCTTATGTTTATAAACAGAATTTTTTTTCACATTTTTCTTAGTCTTTTTATTTTTCCCTGCTGCCAATTCGCCGGTCATTTCAAAAACTTCAAACTGTTGTTTAGCATGTAACAGAAAAACAAATCCATCCACGGGCATTAAATAATAGTAATTTCTTCATGTCAAAACGAAATCTGAAAATGAATTTTATGTGTTTAAATTATTGATTGGATTTTACTTTCGTAGAAATTACTTAGGCGACAAAACATATTCTTATTCCGTGCTTATTTATATGGTATTTTGGTGAGTACTTCACTTTTTTATCCGGGCTAAACAATTCCGATTCTTATCAGCATTGTTCCGACACTTTAAGCTTCAACCTTAAATTTTAGAAATTTTCTAGAATTAAAATCATGTAATTGAGTTTGTGTAAAATTGGAAAAAGGGTTTTAGACATAAGGTTTAGTAGCATCATATTTGATTTTAACCTTCAATCCTCTATAAATAAATAAGATTACACACTATTACCCCTAAATTCGAATACTCAATAGAAACATATAAACATGTGGCCTGCGTAATCAGTAATATGAAGTTATAGTTAAATAATACTAAGTTAAATTAAAATTTTAAAGCCCAAATAATAAATATAGACAACCGCTATAAACACGGAACTTCTCCCAAAAGGGACGACTTGAAACAAAACACTAGACGTCCATAGGTAGTAATCTCTGCAGTCCGCTACATTTTGGGGAAATTGTTTCCGTTTCGTGGCATGTTGAGGATTTGAGGCGGACTCTAAAGGCCTTTTCTAAACAGTAAAGGCCTATCCATGTCAATGAAACCATGATCCATTTCTAGAAACTGTAATGTATAGTTTTTAAATAAATAATTTGTATATATATATATATATTAATATATATATATATAATTATTATTAATAAATAATTTTTTTTTAGTTTCAGAAAATAAATATTTTATGTATAAATATTTATATATATATAAATATTTAAAATATATATATATATATATATAGTAAGTTATGAAAATATATTTATGACAATTAAGCTGCACAGAGGCTTCCTTAGGTTTTATAGAAAACAGAACAATAGAATAGGAAATAGGAAGGAAAATCAACCGAACCTTTGTTTGTGATAATCCTAACGATTGCCTGAGAGAACAACAAATAATCTGATTGGTTAACTAATAAGACGTGTATATAAAAAACACCCAGCAAAACTAACTCCATGCCTTTTAGCCAGACGATTCCCTCCGTGTAGCTTAATTGCCATAAATATATTTTCATAACTTACAACCTAGCTCTACTAACGTATCAAGCACTGTTGAAGTAAATGCTGAAAATTGATACATAAAAAATTATATCCCCTTATAACATTTTATGTGGATACATGAAATAGTAATATATATATATATATATATATATATATATATATATATATATATATATATTTCAACCTCATTAAAGCAATAGGGAGAAATTGGCTAGGCAGAGGATAAAAAAGGATTGGGGAGAGAGAGGGGAAGATGAGGGAGAGTGAAAGAGAGAAAGATAGCGAGACGGCTAGAGAGAGAAGGACGGGATATAGACATTTTAATATAAAGATGTTACACAAACTACTAAACTTCTATTTTGTTATTTATGGCCCCGGGCAATGCCGGGTAGCTCTGCTCCCGGGGCCATAAATAGGCAACTGATTGTCCAAGTACATAATATCTCAAAAAGATAAGAATATAGTTCCTTTAATAGAATGGATCATTTAAAGACATTTTCGACACTTACACTGCACAACCCCACTTGTTTTCTTTGTCTTAGTGAAAAGTTGGTCATTGTTATGTTCCTTGATAACAGTTGTTTACTTAATCAGCTAGATAAGAGTGGTTTAAACTGTATGCACTTCACGACGGTAGAGAAATTAGTAAAACAATTCATAGTAAAAAATTCAAAAGCATCGAAAGAAGTAGTAACAGCGGTCTTAGGAATATCTGCAGGATTAAACAGTATTTGGTTGTAAGCGTTAGTAAGCTCCAACTTTGAAAATACATTACAACCATGTAACGATGAAGCAAAATCCTGAATATTGGGGGATAGAGTAACGATCGGGAACAGTAGTAAAGTTCAGCCGACGGAAATATCCTGTAGGACGCCAATCCCCAGAATGATTTAGATCCATATGATAATTGAATAATACCTAGGTGGATCATGTGATTAAATTCATGCCTGGCTGCCTTTAACTTCTCCGGAGAGAAGTGGCATGGGCAAGCAAATATAGGAGCCGTGGTTGTTTCAATGAAATGCATAGTAAAATGAGCAGGTTTGTTTATTTCAAAATTCAACGGTCAGCCCCAGAAGCAATTAAAATACAGGGCTAATAAGGGTTCAGAAGCTTTATTACCAGATACTGACAAGTTAGTGCTAGAATCCATCAATCTTCACCTATGCAAGTCCACCATCAAGTCAAAGTGGTGCAAGAAACAACAATTAAGATGAGGTGGTAGGGACGTAAGCAATGATAACGATCTACGTGAAATTTTTTGCGTAGTTGCAAGTCCAAGGATTGTGCAACTTGATTCTACGTGGGTATTGGAGAATGGTTTACAGACTGAGGTTGAAATCAGTCGTCCGTGTGATTATACACTGTGGCAAGCATGGAGCACAAGTCAGTGTGTGCTGTTGTATGAATAGAGAAGTAGAGGTAGATCTATACTATCGTGCGTAAAGAGAAATGCATGTGAATATGCACTGTTGCGAGTAAGTGCGTGTGATTAATGCATTGTAGCATGTAAGAAGTGTATGTAAGCGGATATGCACTCTATGCCGTGAGCAGTGAAATGTGCCTAAATCTGGTAAATAAATGACAATGTAACGCCGTATTTCTAATAGGCGGCAAAAATAATGTGAATGGCAGACATCACATGTTGAGATAAGGCAAGATCTAGTATTAGGAAAAATACTATATTAATCGCAATCTGAAAAGAATGTGTGTAAAAATAGAACATGGGCAGTCCAAAATTACTTAATTGAAGATGACATCTCGTATGTATGTATACTAGCTATACTTATCCAATGCAGTGAAATCGTATAAGTTTATTAATTTTTATTTGTTTGGCCATTTTTTAAACTCATACAGAAGAAGAAATTACATTTTAGTTGTAAGGGAGACAACTCTTTTAACATTCTTCAATTAAAATTATGAGTTATTCCCCTTGCTGACTTTGTTTTTCACTGATAGGTTTAAAATAAATTGTAGTTAAGTACATTATTACATTGCCAATAACCTGGTACACAAATAACAAATGAATATTGGCTAGTCAGAAACAAAGTTTGATTTGTCATCTCAGAGCTATTTCGATCTGATGTGGAAAATTCGACAGGAAAAGTTATGCATTTGTATATGTTTATATATTTTTATGTACATAATTCACCCCTAAACCAATTAATCGATCATTATGCATTTGGAAACACATCTAGTAGGCGTAAGCGGTCGCGATGCGGGCTATATTTAATTTGATTTAGTTTTATTCAAAGGGTGTAAAAAGGGGATGAAAGCCCTTTGTAAAAATTCAGATACCTCAAATTTTAGTGAAATTTTAACAATCGGTATTAGACATCAAGTAATAAATATTAATCAAAGTTTAGTTTCTTTAGATTATTTTAAAGGGATTTTAGGGGGCATAATATGGGCACTACCTCTCATTTGAAAATTCAAATATTTCAGATTTGCATTGAATTTGATCGATAGTCATTAGACATCAATTAAGTAAGATTCCATGAATTTCAATTTCTTAAAATCTAAAAATTATGCCTTCAATTTTAGACATTTTCTAGAATCAAAATCATGTAATGGATTTTGATCAAAATTGGAATAAGTATTCTAGACATAATGTTTAGTATAATTATATCTGGATTTTAATCTTCATAAGGGGACATAAAAGTGGTGCAAACTCTTCTGTTCCAGATTTAATTATACCCGTCCCAGGACGGGGAGTGTTCTAGTATACATATAAATACAAAATTCTAATATATATATATATATATAGTAAGTTATAAAAATATATTTATGACAATTGATATATGCAGAGGCTGGCACATTTCATCCCCATAGGCTAAAATGCATGAAATTTGTGTCATGGGGTGTTTTAATATATACACATGGTGTTTAGTCAAGATAGCTAACCAATCAGATTCTTTCTTTTTCCGTCTCACGGGTTAATGCTTTCATAAGCCACTGGTAGGGCTTCTCACAAACAATTACTGGGAACTCAAAGAAAGCAAATGCTCACCAATAATCGAGTAGAAAATAGTATGACCGGCCAGGTAGAAATTTAGACTACCCGTGTAGATTATGTCTGAATGAGAAATTTGAAATTCTAAACTTTAAAGACCCTCAAAACCTATTAAACTATAGAAGTGAAATAGTAAACAACTTTATACACAGAATGAATTTTACTTTAGGATAACAATACATAATAATTAAATAAAAAACATAACTAAACCAATACCTAAAATAGAAATAAAACTATTCCAAGCACGCACATGTTAAAGTGAGGTCACCTATAAATTCGACACATTCACAAAAGGGTGCGTCACTCCTATACACGACAGAACAAAAGAATAGGAAGTAAAAGTCAGCCGAACCTTTGTTATAGAGAAGCCCTGCTACTAGCTAATAGAAAGATTAACACATGGGAGGGAATAACAAAAAATCTGATTGGTTAGCTAGATAGACTAAACACCACATGGATATATAAAACACCCAGTAACACGAATTCCATGCACTTTAGCCTGACGATTCCCTGTTAGGATGAAACGGGAAGCCTCTGTGTAGCTTAATAAATGTATTTTCATAACTTACTATATATATATATATATATATATATATATATATAACGATAGTATACTCTCTCTCCCTCTCTCTCTCTCTCTCTCTCTCTTGAGAGCTTTGCCACATTATTGAGAGTACAACTTTTGTTGAGGGGGGCGGTTTTTCCGTTGTGTCAACACATGTGTGGATAAGCAGGTTATACTGAATAACTGGCTAAAGGAATCCTCAGGGCTTTACTTTTTTGGCAGAGGTTTGCCGTCCTCTCACATACAGCACCTGGTATTCCCAAATGGTCACCAATTAGATACTGACCAGGCTCAACGTTTCTTAACTTTGGTGATCTAACGAGAACCGGTGTTTTAACGGATTATGCCGTATATACATATATTTCTTCTCCCCCTCTCTCTCTCTCTCTCTCTCTCTCTCTCTCTCTATATATATATATATATATATATATATATATATATATATATATATATATATTTGTAGCTACAAAATTTTAACATAGACTTCAATAATATTGGCAAATTTACCATACTTACCGAGAAAGAGGTAACACTTTATTACTAAAAATAAAACACACAATAAAAGAGGATCAATTGATGTCTTTTTTCAGATCAAAAACATTTTTGTTTAGCTACCGGGTTAAGAGAAAATAAATTAGTGGAAGAAAAGAAAATGTTATTTCTACCAAAACGTTTTCAATCGACCTTTTGTCGACAATAGAACGGCGGTGAAATCACAGATGAAAGCATGGTCAAAAGGAATTAGTGAGTAAAGGGTGAAAGAATATGAGGCAGGTATCTCAACGTACATTCATAAGCTCTTAATTGTGGATGTACTCCTTGGGAATAATCACGTTTACACACCAGTTTCTGTTAGATAATCGAATTTAAGCGACGTTGAGCCTGGCCAGTATAAAATGAGTGACCATTTGGAAATAGAATTAGAACTCCAATAAATAGTCTCCAATGGCCGGCTAATGGTCTTGTAAACGCCTGAATGTAGGCCACTGTCTGTGTCTACATATCAAACTTGGGACATGTTGGGAAATTTTTACCTCTTATCGCTGAATGGTACACTCCATGTAGTCAGCCTTGCACTAACCACGAAAATAATAAACAAAAAAATTATATTGAATTATAGGGGATAACATCCTTCCGAAAAGAGGGAGAAGCACTTCGAATATTGTGCACCTTTTGCACATTGGTCGCAAAATAACAGTCGACAAATATTGTCAACGACGACCGTGAGAAAGCCTCGACTGAAAGAAGTCTTGGTAAAAATAGCATTTACTTTTCTTCCCCTGTTCATAAATTTCTATTCCTTTAAACTAGTTGCTAAAAGGTTGTTTTTTTAATCTGAATAGTAGATTACTTGTGTTTTTTTGGTTTTAAGACCTGCCACTTTCTCGGTAATTATGACTAATTCGCCAATATTATTGAAGTTTCTCACTCTCTCACTCTCTCTCTCTCTCTCTCTCTCTCTCTCTATATATATATATATATATATATATATATATATATATACATGGACGGCAGCACCGGGGGGCCAGGGGCATAGGGGGGCATGGGGGAATGGGGGGCTTGTGCCCCACCCCCCCACTATTTACTTGCCCCCCCACTTTACGGTCATCAATAATGAAGTTATATATTCATGTGTTTAACCGCCCCCCCCCACACTTTTTAGGAGAGCCCCCCACTTAAACTTAAAATAGCCCACATTTGGGCACCTTACGCATAACAGTGGTGTTCCAAAATTCATAATGATCGGTTAATTATTTTAGGAGTGAATTCTGTACACACAAATATATAAACATATACACATACCTATTTTATATTGATATATATAGAGAGAAAGGGAGAGATGAGGACCGCGAGGGTAGAACAAAATGAGAGAAATAAACATAAAGAAACAGAAATTATGTGATTCACTAGAATGAATTTGATCAAACGAACGAAAAAACAAACAAATAAACAATATATATATATATATATATATATATATATATATATTCCTCTATGTTTTAGCAGACAGGGATAAACGTGTCAATATTATTCAATTAGGTGTTTTACTCTCAATTCAACTGCAGAATGCTGAACAAACCTACATCGATATATGTGAAAGGTTTTTTAACAGTACTTTTGAGATCTTTGCTGCAACTGCGATTGGTTGCCTTAGTCTTTGCATCGATTGAGATGAAGGAACATTCTTTCTTTCTTTTAATACTAATGGATCACCGAATATACTCGAACTGGCCTGATATCATTGGGCAACAATTAATTACATTTTCTTTTGAGGAAAATCTTGGAATTTCTTCTATCTGTGTACTGACACTGCATTTTGACCAACTATTAAATAAGAATGAGTCATTATTCACAGCATAAAAATATCATTGGTGATCTTCAGCTAATCCAGAATGAAGTTAATTTGCATCATTTTTTCTTCACAAACAGGCTGTCTTTTCAACTATGATGACTCTAAAATGTGTGGAAAGAATGCTTCATAACCACCTCGTGTACGATCTTAATATTACGTCCAGTTTCATGACGTTGGGGTGCGTCCGTCTACTTACACCTTTTTTTAAAAGTTGTTTCATTGACCTGCTTGGATTCGATGCAATGAAACATTCAAAATGGGTTCAAAATCAAATAGTGCGGTTCTGGGTGAATGTATTCCCAGATCTGAAAGAGACCGTTTATGGTCGAAATAATTATTGTTTAGTATGTGTTAAGTATTTTGTTATTCTTTATTCTTAAATATTTGCTCTGTACTTTAAATACATTGAGCTCTCCAGTCGTAAATATGACGTTTGATATATATTTAAAGATTTATATGATTTGATATTAGAAAAAAACCTTCCATTCAGGTTAAACCTATAATTAAAACTTAAGTTGTCGGTAGGTAAATATATATATATACATGTATATAAAGTTATATTTACCTACCGACGACGTCGTTTCGAGCTTTTTACTCTCATCACTGTAGGGAAGTAATAATTTCAGACGCTCATAACGCACGAACCCGGTTCACAGAGCCACCTTTGACTCCACACGCTTTCACTCTATCCTCATGGCCATAGGAAATTATCACGTGGTACAGAGAATTCAAGTTATATTTATGCCGATTACAGCGTAAACATCAAGACAGACTAAAGAACTCAATGAACTTACTCGGAGTATATATATATATATATATATATAGGCAAACGTTATTAAATAACATGGAGTATTTTTGCTTGATAACACTTTTTTATGTTCAATCTTTCGAATCGCCATCTGGTATTTCGGTCAAAGTGGTGCATGTAAGTTCTGTGCTACATTTTTCCCCCTTTTTTTGCAAGTACTTGATTGATCAAATTATCATCAGGTGGGGATAATCTTGGGTGTGTTTACAACTATATCTTTACTGTTGAGTTTTTCTTAATGGATAGTAATTTATGACTTGATAATAAAGTCTGTATTGATGAAATATTGTAATACAAAAATAATACACCACGATATCAATATCAAAAGATAAGAACATCTTGAAGCCATTTACCTAAAAACCAGACATCCCACAATCAATAATGTTAATTACGAAAATAGTCAAAAATTTAAAGTGTCTAACATAGTAATTAACATTAAGCTATTTTTAACTGTTAAACAATCATCCTTTTGAATTTTGTACGGGCTTAGCGCGTAATCACATTTGCATGCAACATTTTCATCACTACAGACGTTCATTTGAAACTCGTAAATCACTGGCCGGTAAGAACAATTCAACAGTAAAGACATAGTTGTAAACACACCAACACTAACCCAGCCTAATGATGATTGGATGAATGAAATCGAAAGTACTCGCGAAAATATACAGAAAAATGGAAGAAGAAACCAATTTAACTGAACTGCTAGATGGACTATTCGATAAATTGAAAAAAAAAAAAAATGATTATGAAACAAAATCTCTCCGTGTTATTTCATGCCTAAATGAAAATATGCTGCCTAAATGCACACAAATATATGTCTCTCTCTCTCTCTCTCTCTCTCTCTCTATATATATATATATATATATATATATATATATATATATATATATATATATATATATGCAGACACATACATAACACATATGATAGCTAGACAACGATATATTATCTCTTTCTCTCTATCTGCCATGTTTTGGTGTTCTGAATAAATGAGATAGTTACAAAAATATAACAAAATTAAATCTATCCTGAAAGAAAGCTGATGGGTTTTCGGACAAATTACAAATGGCTGAGTCTATAAATAGATTACGATTTCTTCTAGGACTTAGCCGTTGATTCGTCTTCTGCTACACTAAGCATCTTGAGCGAACACTAAAATCTGTGTCCAAGAGATTGTTTGCAAAAACTATTTCAAAGTTTCCCTTATCAGATTTCTGAAGTTTTGACCGAATTTCATATGGAAAAAATGTTAGAACTCAAGTTTTCTGACAAACACATTTCCTCAGTCCTATGAGACCATCCTCGCGGGCAGTGCCTCCTCATTGCACCAAATAGAGGATGGCCAACTCCATTGCCTGTCACGAGATGCCGTCACTTGTGTGAGAAACCCCTCACTTGTAAGGGAATGCACAGAAGAGTAAGGAAATCTTTTGAGGTCATTTTTTACCGGCCTTTAACCTCCAAGAGACATTCTTTTCTAACCACATCCTCACATTAATCCGTAGTCGTATCACATCCAACCCTTGTGGGTAGGCAGAGGGATTGTAATAAGCACAACAACCCTCCATTAATGGCCTTTATGCTGACTCAGTACCAATGAGAAGTGCATATAATTTTTCTGTATTAGCAGAGCCATCAATATCTACCTCCGAACCCCGAATTGGCTCAATCATGCTGGAAGCTAGAGAAAGGGATGTTTTATTAGTGCTCTAGAGGGTTCCTAAATTTTATTTTGATCCCCTTATTTAAAATTTTGCTGGACAAAAATTTTATAGAGTCACTTTTAAGAGTAAATTATTTTAAATATATTAATGTGTAATATGGCACAGAGTTAAATTCTATCAATTTTTCAATCTTTTTAAAATCACAACGTGTTAAATTTGAATTTTTTTATCCATTATAAAATATGTAATTTATTGAAGAAATACTCAAAATTGAATTCAAATTCGAAAATTCTTTGATTTAATTTGAATTTTTAATTTTTTTCAGTTGGTGTAATTTGGTTAATAATCATGTCTGATCAACAGTTGAAAAGTAGTGAGGGAAATAATGATTTCCACTTTGTAAATAAAAAATATGAATAAATAACAAGCATCATTGATAAGGCGGTGGTATTACAGAATTAAACACGCTCCGTCTTGATTTTATGATCGACTGCAAGTTACTTGGTCTCTTGTAGCGAGTTTAAAGCTCACTCTAATCTGTCCACCTGTCTAGCCCTTGTTGAGCAATCTGTTCTTCGCACCCCTCTTGAGTGATCTGTTTGTAGCTCCTTTTGGGAATTAACTCTTTGCTTTTCTTTTTCTTTCAGGTATTATCAAAAAACTGAGTAAACACAAAAACAGGAACCAACCCGAATTCACTTCAAAAACAAAAGCTCAAACTGAGGCCATAAAAATCAGCTCCCAGAGACAAACAAAAAGGCGCAAAAAAGGTGAAAATGTTGATCACTTGACGTGCTCTGTACTACGTCCGCAAAACCACTGTGAAACGATATAAAAACAGACCGCGAAACAAAATCTTTCTTTTTCTCTACCCCTCGCCGAAAGTCGAGGAGCTAGGGGATGCCAACGCGTCGGCTGACTACTAAACACACAGCCACACACATACGCAAAGGCTTACACCCCTATCATCTTCAACGCATACAACCTCATACTGCTGACAAAGACACATACACATACAAATGTCTAAACGAATTACGAACTCTCACGCATACACATTCGTACAACTACAAATAAAAGGCGAAACTCACATTCACACACTTGGACACTTGGCTACACTACGCACATACATACACATTCATAAATCACAAGCAATGAACATTTATCTCTCCTCTAACTTTACACTAGAAATGAACACTTAATGCTTTGTAATTTGTAAATATATAAATATTTTGTGTTACCTTTAAATTACGTGTTATTCTTCATTCACCATATGCATGCTTTTATCTTTCATTCAACTTTCATACATGTTTTCCATGTTTTACTCTTTTAAACATCTCTTTACACAATCTAAATGTAAGTGTGGATCTTAGTATATTCTCTAAAACACACTATCTTACTAAGCTAAGGTCTACGCTCCCCTACAGATATATATTCACCAGTCGACTTTTAAACATAATCTCTCTCTCTCTCTCTTTCTTTCTTTCTTTCCACTATTCCAGGCGAATTTGCCCTAAATAGAATGTTCTTTTGGAACAATTGAAATAAGTAGTTTTTATGCATTAAAAATGTCTGCCCCTCCGAAATACGACTTTTATCTATATAACAGATTAATTTTGTTGTTATTATCTATTGTTTTATTCTAATGGAGATTTGATATCTGTCCGTAATTGTTACTGCTATCTATTATCTTTTTTTTTGTCCGTAATGACGTCAAGACATAACTTTATTGCACGTCTGAGAGAATTAAAAACTTTTTTATTCATTCTCGGAATTAATCCTTTGTTCATTTAAATTTGACAACGAGATGAAAAGCCAAATAGAAAGACTGAATCTGCATTGGAGATTCATTTGATTTCTTTTTTGCATGTCCTTGACGCACGTGGTCATACGACAGTTTTTTTGCACAGTCCTTTGCACTTTTGTTGTACTCTGCAAGATCTTTCAAGCTGCACTAGTTGGCCAGTACAGGGCAGACAAGCCAGTGTTCATTTGATAGTTATGAATGAGATAGAATATTGAAAATGATAATTTATTAATTTAAACCCATAACAATCACAGGCCAGTCTGTCTGCATCACATATTATTACCACTTTTAATTATCACTTCTTTATCCGTCGCCAATTGTCTTAAATAAACTGACTATTTTGTTTTCAAGTATGTTTTATTTTTATTTTTTTTATATATATATATACTTTTTTACTTTTGTTCACCCCAAAAAAGGCAAATATTGCAACTGAGACATGAGGGGCTACTGTGATTAGGGATTAGATTTATAGGGAGCATCCTTAGTGGGGAGTTGTTTAGTAAGATTGCATTTAAGTTTTTGCATGTTGGTACAGTCCAGGAAACAGAGAGCAGGAAGGGAATTCCAACATCAAATAGTCCAAGGAAAGAAGTTCTCCTGCATCTGGGGATCTCTATAGTGAAGAGGTGGGATTTTGCTGTTAGTCGGGTTGATCAGGGGTATTTATGTTGAGAGAGTACAAATACTTTGGAACACATTCCATGGAAGTATTTGTAAAATAAGTACAGGGATGCAATAGGAGCTGAAGCTTGATAGACAGTGTGGGACCTATTAGGCCAGAGACTCTTTTTTGCACCTTGTCCAAGAGGGAGAGACTAGTGGTTGATGAACCAGCCAAGATGTGGCAACAATGCTCCATACATGAGCAAATGGTGGCTTTAGAGAGATATAGGATACTGACAGATGTGAGAAGTTTTCTCGTCCGGTAGAGGGGTCCACCTTCTTTGTAGCAGACTTGGCAGTATCTTCTATGTATTTATTGCAATTCATGTTGTCTGTGAATGTTAGGCTGAGAAGTTTGAACGTCAGGCTCTTGGGAAGAGTGTTATCAACCATGCCAATCGGTGACGAAACTCTCTGTAGCATACACATAAGTCAAGTCATGTTAAAAATCTCCCTCTCGAACATAACACGTGATGATTTTTTTCAACCAATCACAGCTTTCTCCTCATCTTCCTTTCACCCTCAAACATATTATGTTTTTACATCATTGACAGCCTTACTATAGTATACACTAGCTGTACCCACCCAGCGTCGTCCGGGATACAGTGAATTCATTTTAGTTTTTAATTTTTATTTGTTTGCACATTTTAAACTTAAGATAAACAACTTCTATTATATTATACAATTTAAAATCAGTTAACCCTCTTTGTTAATTTTTATTTTTTGGTGATCATTTAAATTTGTTTCATACAAGCAATCATCTGGGGTGGTCTAAATAATTAAAAAAAAAAAATGCAGCTATGTACGTTATTATACGTTCAATAACATGGTCCAACAATAACAAATCAGTATTAGCTAGTAGGAAACAAAGTTTGATTTGTCAACTTAAATGCTATTTTGGTCTGACTTTGAAAATCCGACAAGATAACTTTATATGTTTGGTATACACTAATATCACGATTTCATTCTCATCAACAATTGTTTTAGTTTTCTTTTAAATATCTTGATAAGAGTCCTAGTCTCATGTAAAGTTTGCCTTATCAGTTTTCACTGTCTCAATTTTGCCTGAGGCTTCTCAATTTAATTGTCCTTTATCGGAAGTATTCATTTTAGCAGCAGGCCTAATTCACATATTGCCCGAAGGCAAAGATTCTACAATGTAAAGCCAATATTATTGTATAGTTCTGCATAACTACATTATATGAATAAATACATTAAATAGCTCACTGTAAATCTGGCCTTAGATAAATTCTGATAAGTATAATGACCACTGTTGTTTAACACCACCTTACTTTCAAAAGTTATGTTTCACTACCAGTAAGAAAAATGAATAAATAAACATAAAAATAAGTTAAGAATGTTTTTTTAGTCAAACCATCGTACATATTTGAGATCCTTTTGTAATTAAAAATGAAAATTTTCTTTATGTTTATTTATTTTAAACAATCGAATTATTTTAGATTTATGCGGTAAAGCAGAATTTTAATTTTGTATCCCTAAACATAAACACAGTTTAAGTAGGTTAGAGAGACAAAATATTTTCGTTTGATTAGTAGCCGTGTGGATAAGCGTTTGCCATCATTTCAATATCTTATGCCATTTTTTAGGGTTCGAATCTTACACGAGACAATCTCTTTTGCTATAGCGTTCCAGTTGTTTCGTTTCCTAGCTGATATCGATCATTATCTTAATCATTATAAAGTATTTTATGAATTATTTTATTGTGATTTAAAGTAATAACAATACTTTTTTTCATTTGAACTGACGTACAGAAGAGAAAGTACATATCTGCTCAGATTATTTTTATCACTTGTAATTTTAGTAACAACTCATACGTAAATTTCAAACCTAACAAATCACTAAATAAGTCCTGGGATTAGCATGTATATGGCCCCACTATGATCTTTATAAAGTACTAACCTTCAACTAGCACGTGTCAAAATCCGAGTCCAATCGAGTTATTAGTTTACAAATTACAGTTATTTAAATAAAGTTACTGTTGCCAATTTTGAAAACAATGGAAAAATCTGAATTTCTCATGGACAAATGACTGTTCAAGCAAAGCAATGGCTTGATAAGTGTTATTCAGGCTTTGCTTTGTTGGAAACAACAGTTACTAAGAAAAGTGCTATTTCACCAAGATAATGCACCATGTCACAAATCGATCGCAATTATGGCAAAATTACATGAATTGCACTTCGAATTGCTTATGTACCGATCCTATTCTCAAGATCTCATCTCCAGCAACTACTGGCTGTTTGCAGACCCCAAAAGAATTCTTCAAGGAAAGAGATTTGGCTCCAATGAAGAAGTGATATCGGAAACTGAGGCGTATTTTGAGGCCAAAGACAAATCGTTCTACAAAAAAGGCATCGAACTGTTAGAGAAGCGTTGGAATCAGTGTATCACCACAAAAAAAGACGATGTTGATGAATAAAGTCGAATTTTGCCTAAAAGTTGTTGTTCTATTAGTTAGACCCGGAACTTATTGGGTTATATATATATATATATATATATATATATATATATAAAGTTAAGACGACTTTTCCCCTGTGCCTTTGTCAAGAATAGGAAAATAATCACATGCCTCACAGGCTACTAAACTCACCACTATATTATGCTTATTCACTCGAGTGTGTTATAGTAAATTTGTGATTATTTTCTCCAGCTAACACTAAATATTATTTTTGGCCGACCATCTTAGGCTCTCCCCAAAACATACTCCACACTTTAGTACTAACACTCTCCCCATCGACACCGTTACTAATAAACAACGTCTACTTTTAAAAAATGTGACCGTTAATATTTACTATTTTTCTGCTATTAATTAACTGCATAATACGATACATTACGCACACATTTAATGGACGCTCCCACTAATTCCGCTGATTTTTGAAAATATCGGATTATGTTACTTCTACCTATTATGTATACAGTTATACTCATTCCGGTTTTTAGAGAATACAATTAACGAATATAGTTTCTTACAGTGTTTCATTATTCAACATGGCGGCTACAATTTCTTCAGCGACTCGACTTCCGAATTAAGTCAATATACGTCAAAATACTCGACAGCACCCCGAAGTTGACGTTTTCTGAATCCTACACCTTTCACACATATAATATCAAAAAAATTTTTAAAAAACATCGATTTCATCGTATCGCAATAACCCAAAACGTGTGACTGGTGGACTTCACATTTGATCGTCTTCTGGCAGATCGTAAAATAAAACGCATGGCAGCTATAGGCTTCGTTTAAGTCATCTATTTTTGAAGAGATGTTTTACTCGCTTTCGTGGCCATGGGGTTATCGACGTAGATCCAAGAACAATAGGTTCAGCGTTTGATGTGACCTATTTGCATTTTGTCGGATGTTGACAAATTTTAATCCATTCTTTTATATTTCTCCCAGGCAAGACCGGGCGACGGGTTATTTACCTCCCTGGGAGGTTAGGCACAAGGCCAGTTTTATCTTATTCCCACAAGGTAAGATATGACCCAAGGTCAGGTCGGGAAAGTGGGACTTGAAAAGCCAGCGCCCGAGAAGATGAGCACTCTGGCCATTAAAAATTGCCTGGGCAGCCCCGTCGGCATTCCCCGGTAGGGGCGCCTCAGGCAGTAAACAATAAACTTACTTCTCCCCAAAGAGGGGAGGTAAAGCCTGGGAGGGTGGACCTCCTAGAACTGCACAGGACCGTCCCATAGACCGGCGTAAATCAAGCCCCGAAGGCCAAGACGATACCAGTCTATGGAGTGCAGTATCAATCGGAACAGATATTACACTTTGATCTTGGCCAAAAGGCCAAGAAGATACTGCTACAAAACTCACCCAAACACCAAATTGAAGAGTTCCATTTTTTTTCTCCAAGTACCATTATTCAGAATTCACCGGAAGTTGAATTTAGTATTTAGAAAATGGAGTTAAATGAGATTAATCTTCGAGACATTGGTAATTTAATGAACCAGCCGCAAAAAAAATAGATTTTTTACAGGCACACCGCCTGATTTCTTGCAGTCGGACATGCCTGTCATGTCAAAGACAGATGCAGATGGCAAGCCACAGTGGAAATGATGGATTTATTTGGAAATGCTCACGTAGATACTGCTGCAAAACACTATCCATTAGGAAAGATAGTTTTTTTGCTGGGTCACGGCTTCACTTAGATGACATTTTTAGTTTCATATACGTATGGGCAAATGAAATGGCTAACTATAAAGCTGTTAAAAGAGAGTGCAGAATACTTGGCGATCATGCAATTTGTGACTGGAGAATGTTCCTTAGGGAAATATGTTTGGAGCATTTTCTGAAGCATCCGCAGATCCTTGGAGGAGAAGGTTGCTTTGTGGAGATAGACGAAAGTCTATTTTCATGACGAAAGAATAATACGGGCCGTATCCGACGACAACTGTGGGTATTTGGTGGATATGAACCGGCCACTAAGTCTGGCTTCTTAGTAACAGTCCCTTCCAGAAATGCCGAAACACTAATACCCATATTAAAGCAGTATGTGCGTCCCGGATCAACAATTATATCAGACTGTTGGCGTGCATACGATCAACTCGCTTCGGAAGGATTTCACCATTTGCGTGTAAATCACAGATACAATTTTGGAAGCCATTGTAAACCAAATTGCAGAACTTTATCCTGTTCAATCAAAGAAAAAGACCTCCCAAATGTTAAAATTATTTATATTAAAAAAAAAATAAAATCAAAATCAATGTTGACCAAAAAATTCAGTTCCCCCCCCCCATCAAAACTTTTCATTTATATTTTAAAAAATCCCACCAATCAAAACTTTTCAATTAAATTAAAGAAAAAATCATTGTTGACTTTTCATAAATTTTTACTTCATATAATAAAAAAAAGAAATTGTTAATTGTTTCTTGTTACCCAAAAACAAATCAGTCTTGCATTTTTTTTATGTTGTAAAAAAATCACTTCCGGTTGAATTACCTCCCTTTATTTTCAGTAGGACAGAAAATCTGATGCTTCACATATACGACAGAAGTGCCAAGAAAACTTATTAATACAATTAATTAACGACATTTTATTTAAAAAAACGCTCGCTTAGATGTTTACAAATAAAGCAATGTAGTTTTCTTATGTATTCTTCCGGAAATGACGTCATTGTCACAAATTAGTTGTTTTTTTGTAAGCAGATCAAAAATTTTCATTAAAATATATTTCTACGTGTGAACAAAAACATTTTATTTATTCATTCGTTAAACAAATAAATATTTCTTTCATTAAATTTCACGAGGTCACGTGACCCTTGCCAAAACATCACTCTTCCTTCGATCGGCTAATTCATAAGTTAGTGTCCACGCTTCGCTACTTTAATGCAAAATTTAAAATAAAATACATTTCATCAAATTCAATCAAAGAAATATTTATTTTTTTAACCAATAAATAAATAAAATGTCGTTATTTTCTTACACTTACAAGTGATTAAAATGTTTTAATTTTGACGATTCATTTGTACGATTTTGTTAACGGTTTTAACTTCTACATTACGATAAAACTTGCTAGATTACTGTTTTTAATTAAAAAAAATGTTTTTAAATTTTTAATGATTTTTTTTGTTATTTACTACACAGGGTTAAAATAAAAATAAGTTGAATTCGTTTCGATCATAAAAATATAGTTGCCATCTTTATAAACATTCAGAAAGAGGCTAGCTTACTTAAAAAAAGTAAAAATCAAGCATTTCACTCTGAATAATTTACGTGACTGAGATAAGAATTAACCTAGTCGAGAAGGATTTCTCCTATTCTGACCAAGGACAGGTCTGATACTTTTATCCAAGTCTGAAGCCAGGGATTCCAATAATTGTTAGGTATTATTGGAGCCATGCACCTTATGTCAATGCCCCCGCCCCCCAAATAAGATTCTATATTTTTCAGTCGGTGGGCAGTAGCACTTTTTATACCAGCCGGAGGCGCCAGAAACGCCAGAGACGCCAGTAGTTGTGACTCAAATTAACATTTACGCAAATGAAAATGCAAATTGGGTGATCAGTTTAACATACAATTTTAACATCAAATGATCCACCATTTCCAGACCATTCTAACTTTTAGGACAGTTAACCAATTTTCTTTTGTGATCTGAGATAAATTCGATGCATTGTTTTTCGGTCGGGCTGGGTTGGTTCTACTTTTTAAAGCGATTATATGTGGTTTTATGACTTAGGTTAGTGGTAAAAAAATTAGTAACCTGCTCTAAAAGGTTAGAATGGCCCTGAAAGACAGGGAAGAGACGCGGCAGACTCGCAAAAAATGCGAACGACAGGGAGCATTTATTTGCTAGTATATATAATAGAAATAGTACAACAACTTTTCTTTCTATATTTTACCATTACCACATGAATATATTAATATGTGCAACTGTAACCTTCTATATGAGTCTGATAAGCATCACATAGGTGAACTCTCTTCGTCTCCGGTTTTATTTCTCTCGTCATGTTTTTCTGTCTGCAGATTGCCTTTATATCTCTATTTCTTTTACTCCTCACTTAAAAATAAAACTAGAATTAAAATGTTGATCTTTAATCCTTGGTGACTACTTTACAATTATATCTGAGAATTTCAATAATTTCTGTGAATCTATAAGTCTGACAGTGAAAATAAATTCTATTTAATTAGTGAAAATCATTTTAAAAATGATGTTTACTTTTGTTATTTAACTCCCTTATTTTACAATACTCATTATTTGTGAATCTACTTCATATTTACAAATGTGACAAATTTTCGAATCTATTTAAATTTATATAGACTAAACTTAAAATATGTACAAATAAGTACATAAACATAAAACCGGTTTAATCATGGAATTTCCATGTCTACTGCAAGTAGTGGAATTACTCGTAGGTTTAGAGATGATAACCAGTTTGTGTGCAGGAAGTGTATGACAATGGAGACGAATAAGAACTCAGATGTGGACAAAGTATATCTGGATGGCGAAGCTATTGAGGTTGTTCAGAAGTTATGTTACCTTGATAATAGCATTGGAGCACAGGGAGGATCAGGTGCTAGTGTTATTGTAAGAGTTAGGAGTGGAACTTCTGGCATTACTAATCAGCAAAGTATTATAACTGTTGACCAAGAGAAGTGTCTATCACGATTGTGTACGAAATGTGATCAATGAATGAAGGAATCAATTTTTTGACAAAACAAAATAGCAAAGTGCAGCAAGCCATGTAAAAAGACATAAGCTATTGCATCTATATGCCGTCTGAATGTTTGTCCAAGACGACTTCAAACCTAGATATGGTAGGCATCATCATGGCCTCCTCTGGCAGGCTGTTACAGGGAGCAGAAACATAAAGAGAGAATGCTGCCTTTCTTCTGCAGAGACCGCGATTTAGTGTTGGGGTGAAAAACTCCTTGAAATGTAGGTTTACATTCCTGATGATGATGCTATATGCCAGAATCAAGTCTCCTTGCATCCTTTGCTACTCAAGTGAGAGCAGATTTATTCTCTGAAGCTGTTCTTTGTAGGTAAGCATGGTGAATCCCATTACCATCCTGGTTGCCAACCGTTGAATACGTTCAAGGTGTAGGATATCTTTTGAAGATAGGGATCTGTTGCTTGAATGGCATGCTCAAGAATGGGCTGTACTTTGATGATGTATAGAAGTGAAACCTGGCCGATGAGGCTGGAGGACAGGCATTGCATGAAGAGAAATTATATGACGGATGTATAATGTGTGTCTTAAAGACAGGCTTGGATCTGATGATCTCAGAGAACATTAAATTTAGACAGTATAGGGAGATGTGTGCAGAACATGGGACTTCGATGGTATAGCCACATTAAAAGAATGGATGAAAGTTCTTAGGTTAGTAGATGTAGAATAGTTGAGGTAGCAGGATCAGTTCACATAGAAAGGCCAAGGAAAATATAGGAGGAAGTGATAAGGATGGAATTGAGAGAAAGAGGAATAAATAAAGATCTGGCCAGATATAGGATAGTTTGGAAGTCAATTTCTAAAAGCCGTCCAACACATGACAATATTTAAAACGGAAGTTAAACCGAATATCATGATGATGATGATGATGATCTTCCTATTCTTCACATTAAAGTCTTTATCACTGACCCCATTGATATTTTAACATTTCTTCACGTGACCGTTTAAAAAATAATCAGCAAATTCTCGTTTTTCTGAAACCTAATTGCAGAAAAGTTATCAATGATGTTTGATAAAACTTTTAACCATTTTTTTTAATTATTTCTTTTTTGTTAAATACAGCTTTTTAAAGATTAATGGAAGAAAACGGTGTCATTTCTTCAGATAAGATTCTTTGTAAAAAACTAGGGAAAAAATATTCCATTGGAAGAAAATCTCTAAGAGATTTCAAAGTTACGATAGCAGGAAATTCTTTGACACATTTCTGGCAAAAGATTATACTCTCATCAAGTTTTGGCACAGAATGGTATGGATGATTTCAACAAGGAATTCACATCGGCCAAAAAGCAGACAAATCGGTGCCACTTCGTTATTCACTAATGTTTTTCTCTGATGTCAGAAAATGTTCAGTCGTTCACAAAAGACAAAACGTATCTCTCAGTTCAGCCATTTAATTCTATGTTCGATTCATATTTTGCTATGATCTGATATTGATAAACTGAGAGAAACTTCATTTATAAGTTATTTCATAGAGATTCTTCTATCAGCATTTTAGAAATTTATTTAAACTTGATTTTATTTTAGCTATTTGCTATTTGTTTAAAGCTAGTTGGAATACACATACATTTTTATCATGAACAATTTGTTAAAACAAACCACATGAATGAATATTTGAATATAATAAGAAATTTAAACATAAAACCTTCTACCAAAATGCTTAGATTCGGCATTGAATAACCGAAAAGGGTTGATAGACCGTAAAACTAAAAAATAACCCATCCCCAGTGATGTCAATTTCCTTAGTCCATTTGGGGTTTAAGTTCTTCACAACATCTCTCTCTCTCTCTCTTTCTCCCCTCCAGGAAAGCAATTTTCTCACAACTGAACCGGTCTACACCCAACAACAGAAAACTGATGTTGCAATATAAGGTTATTTTATCTCAGAGCCCTGTATTAAACATATATCCTAAACATATCTATCATCAGAACGAATAATAGACAAAACTACAACAAAGTGCAATTAACACATTTATAAAGAACAGCATATGTCACAATCCTGCCTCGCCACTTTGGGGGGGATGAAGGGCTCCTTGACAAGCAGAACACAAACAATGAGAGACTTTCATGGACTACAACACAGGACCAGCATGTACACACTGTTAAGCAAAAGTTGAAAGTTCATTAAGTATATCTGTTTTTAAAGAAATTTAAATTATATGTATAAGACACTAATTCAGGGAGTTTGCCAAAATTTCAGCTTCTTCCGACTATATTAAGGGCTTAAATGTGGGAAAAGGGGCAGTAAAAAAAAGAACGTAATATTGTGTTATGAGCATTGTGAACAGGACATAGCAGTGTTCTTCATTCAACCCGAGCAACGTCGGGGTTTCCTTCTGCTAGCATATATATATATATATATATATATATATATATATATATATATATATATATATATATATATATATATATATAGGGAGAGAGAGAGAGAGGGGACATCTTTTTTCTTATAACTTGGTCACAGAGGAAGCATGACAATCCTTTTACTTCTGACTTTTAAAAGATTCCAACCATAATACACTTTCTCGAAAATGAAGTAACTTAAATTTATATAAATGGCTTCTAATTTCAAATAGCATTGTGGAAAGAAATTTATTATCAAACCGAATCTCACATAATTAATAAAGTGCACTTTTTGAATTTGATATGATTTTTTACAACTGACTAAGATTTATTAATCTATTATTTTTTTAACATATACGATTTTTAGTAATCATTTATTTTTCTTATGTTTTTGCCTTGGCTTGTATAATTGTAATTGTATTGAACTAATAATTCCTATATTGATTATAACCATTTTTGCTCCTTCAACTCAAAAGTGGTACGAATCTAAAATGCATGTGTTACTTATATTGCAAAGTTGATCATTGCAAAATATGTTGAAGACAACACTGTACACACGACTTCATTACTTGTTAAATTCACAAACGCTTTGTAGAAATCAATAATATATTTGAAAGTACATTTTTGTGTGAGTGTGAAAGTGAACACAAGAGAGCTATAGAGAGGGAGGGAGGAATAGTGAAAGACAGAGAGAGAGAGTATGTGTAGGAAAGGGAGGGAGGGGAAAAGGGAATGGATAGAGAGAAGGAAAGTTGGGAGACAGAGAGAGAAGAAAAGAACGGGAAACAGGGAGAGAGATGGAAAGGGGGCATATAGACGGAAGGAAAGAGGTAGCGAGATTGAGAGAGGGAGAGACAGAGAAGGAAAAAGAAGGAGGAAAAGAGAGAGAGAAAAAGAGGGAAGGAATGAAAGGGAGAGAGGAAAAGAATGAAAGGGAGAGAGAGAAGGATAAAAGGAAAGAGAGAGAGAGAGGGAGTAAGGAAAAGTAAAGGGATCGGGAGAGAGAGAAATACTTAAAAGGAGAAATTATATAAATTTATTTGTTTTCAAATGCATAAATCTGTTACTTGGTTTATATATTCTTTTCATGCATAAAATGTGAATAAATCCAGTTAAATAATTGTGCATTTTTATGCATTAATGTGCATGCATGAAATACTATGCAATTGTCTTCATAGCATTTTCATACCAAACAATTTCTGCAGCATTCTAAATCTCCTGGTTTGAATCCGAATGATAATTTAGGGTGAAGACTTCCAGATTGGATTCATCAAAGGATTTCCAGAAATATTGATAATTTGAAGGCTGTTTGCAGGGAAGAGTGGATGAACATTCTTTTGTTGTGAATATTGTGAAGAGCCGATAAAGCGTAAAGAGAAATCTTTCTAAGCAGGGATTGCAACTATGTATTCAAATATGAAATCAATGTGCAACTACTTTTCCCCCACTTTTATATTTTTATAAATGTAAATAAAAACTTCTATGCTTAGTTCTGGGAATGCATCCTCACAGGCCAGAAAAGTTTAAATAAATGATTTTTGTGTACTTTTTGACGTTTTCGGTTGCAATTTGCAGTTTCTGCATGTTTCTTTTCTTAGATGTCGTTCTTGGCAGAAAGAGATGACTCGTTCCGGAGATTGAATTCGCTCAGCAAGATCGTTAAAATTCATTTCCTGATTCGACAAATTTTTGTTGATTTACTTAATATCAAGATTTCTTGAAAATTTGTCGTCTGCTATTAAATAATAGATCGGCACCAAACGAAGATCTGCTGATGTATCCGGGACATGATTCAACCGTAACTTTGATAAGCCCGATTTCCTCAGGCCCCAAAATCAGTGTCTGCATACTATGTGTTCATATTGAAGAAAGGAGCAAAATTTCAATATGTAAGGGTCATGTGACTAAAGTCAAATTATCACCTGTGACCATGCAAACCGTAAGATCTTCTATATTCATATTTCAGACGTCGCCCGATCAAATTAATTCACATGAGACTTCTAACTTTTTCTGTCGCTAGATCTAAGTGGGTCAGCAGCCATTAGCAGTTGGCATAGTGACATTTTAGGGAGGGAAGAATATATCTCTAAGAACAGTCTAAAACCTCTTGGAGAAAAGACTGGGAGAAATTGAAATCAAAGGGATCACTCTGAAACCATACAAATGACGGCAATGATCAAAACAGCTGCAATCTTAAGGAAAATCCTCGAATGCGGGAACCAACCCGCATAAGCTACGAATGGTAGAAATTTATCGCTTTTCAATGTCATCATATATTGGAAAATGCTACATGTTCTGCTACTAAATGTATATCTAATTTTCTCTTTCAGATCTTATTAAGATGGCTACTAGAGGATGTAAAAATTCTCCAGATACATTTTGCTATGTGTGTGGTTATTATATTGGAAAAAAGCAAGTATTACATAAGATCGTGAAAGGGGCCAAATTGTGGATAGCATACAGACTCTATTTCTGAATTCCCATAGGTGATCAGGACAAATCATGGGCCCCTCATGTGATATATGGAAGCTGTCGATATACTCTAGAAGGATGGTTAAAAGGTACAGGAAAGGTAATGCCTTTTGCCATTCACAGAGTATGGAGAGAGCCGAATAACCATCACAATGACTGTTACTTTTGCATGATTGATGTAACAAAGTACAGAAAAGTTAAAGGAAGACAAGCTCTTCAGTATCCAGACATACCATCATGTAGAGCACCTGTCCCACATGATGACAGCATGCTAGTACTACAACCACCAGAAAATGGAAGTTTACTTCTCATCGTACTCTCCAAAAGGTTTACTTTTATTTAACTTGAATATTAAGTATTTACAATGTATTCATTTTCCTACAGATTTATGGAATACTAATGTTATTCAAGTCTTTGTTTAAGTTGCTATATGTAGTTATTTTTCTTTACAGACGGAAGATGCAATGAATATTTCATCTGAAGGGTCAGAAAGTAGCAGCAGCCAAGAAATGGAGGAAGCTTTTATACCAAGAACGACTTTGGAGCCTCACTTTCCAAATCAGAGTGAGCCAGATGATTTAATCAGGAGCTGAACTTCTTACATCAAGGCTGAAGGAATGGAATCTAGTAGGGGAAGACTGCAGGATATCTGTGTACCGAAAACGACATGAAGAATTTGAAATTTACTATGACATTAGTGATGATCTGTGTTATTGTAATGATGTTACTGGTTTGTTTACTGCTCTTGAACTCACGCATGATCCTACAGAATGGCCACTGTTTATAGATAGCTCAACACGAAGTCTTAAAGCAGTATTGGAAATAAGTACCCATCTTTGCCTCTTGCACACTCCATACAGAAGAAAGAAAACTATGAAAACTTCTTGACAAAATAAATTATGCTGAATTCAAATGGAATGTTTGTGGTGATTTAAAGAGGCTTGCCTTCTTGCTTGGTTTGCAAGGGGGATACACAAAGTACTCATGTCTTCTTTGCTTATGGGACAGCAGAGCTGATGATGATCATTACAAGAAAGTTCATTGCCCCCCCCCCCCACGAGTGAAACTGCAGCCAGGAATGAAAAATGTTCTCAGACAGCCGCTAGTAGATTCTAACAAAGTCTTATTACCCTACTTCATATTAAACTAGGATTGGTAAAACAGTTTGTGAAGGCCGTAGATTTTGGAAGAGAAGCTTTTCAAGAAATTCGTCTCATGTTTCCAAAGCAATCAGAGGCTAAGATCAAAGGTGGTATATTTGTTGGACCCCAAGTAAATGCAATGTTGAAGTCGGAGAAACTGGAAAGAGCGATGACAAAAGTTGAAAAAGAAGCTTGGTGCGCATTCATGATGTAGTTTGTGGATTCTTAGGAAATCACAAGGATCCTAATTACAAACAACTGGTATCAAAGCTTATTGTGAACTTCAGGAAACTGGGTTGTTGTATGTCCTAAAAGGTTCATTTTTTGCATTCTCATCTGGATTTCTTCCCCGAAAACTTGGGAGATGTCAGTGAATAACATGGTGAGAGATTTCATTAGGACATCGCAACAATGGAAAGAAGATATCAAGGACGATGGGATACTGCTATGATGGGAGATTATATAATGGTCTCTTGTCAGAAAAGTTGAAAGTGTGCACTTTAGAAAATCTTCTAATCTTGAGAAAAGAGTTATCAAAGCATTTACATTGCAAAGTCGTATGTTTTTTTTGTTCTAACTAACATTGTATTTACTAAATACCATTCAATAGATGAAAAAGTACTAAATGCTGTGTAATTATATTTACAACATACTGCTGTGGAGAAAGGTTGCGTATAAAACGTGAAAATATTAAATTAAGAAAATTTTTTAAAAAACTATTGATGTTATGTGAAAACAAATATAATTTTTGAATTCAGTAGCAAAAAATACGTATAAAAACATTAAAAAATACAAATAAATAAAACATGTGTTACATTGTGTAATCTATAAGTGAGTCATGGTTGAAATGTCTAATGTGATACTCTAGAAAATAAAATGTATTTCAATGAACACAGTTTCTTCCTAAGAATTTCCCATCTGTAAAAAGCATAACCACAAGACTGCTTTCCTGCATACTACAACACGACCATATTCCAATCCAACGTAAACAAATACTTATCATAAACCATCCCCATAAGTAATCAAATTTTGTTCATTCCATTTATAATTATCAATCCTTTCATAATATTTTTCATGATTCAACTGATAATTCATCTCATCACCTCTTATCCTCGATTGGCTGTTGGCATTGATGGGTGGTGATTTATTAGTAAAAAAATGTATAAAGAATAACTTAAAAGCTTAACTGTCCGTCTATACCAATTTTCAAAACAGGAATTAAATAACTTCCTTAATAGTTCTAAAACTATATATTGTATAAATTTACAAAGCTGAAAAATTTCTCTTTAAATAAATAAATAGAAAACATGACGACATACATTACTTAGTTTGTCTTTTTGTGTTCTGGGTGAAAGCAAGATTTATTTCTCTGAAGTAAATTGATTTTTTAGCCTATTTTACAAAAACAAGTTGTAATAAATTATTTCTTTTATATTCGTCTTCATCAAAGACTTACTTTAAGGTCCTGTCGCCAACCAAATAAGTCTCTGGGCAGAATTTGCAATCTCCTACAGTAATTTTCTTCTCTAACAATAAACTGAATAAAAAAAGTTTCAGATTGGACTTTCCGGGAACACAAAAAAAGATCTAAAGAAATAATATAGACGCCACTAATAGCAATAACGTCCTCCTCCATCACCGCCGACTTATAAAAAGATTTCACACTGATGAGCAACAAGTCTTGAGAGACGAAAGGATCAAAGTGCATTCATTATGGAGGGACATTTTTCAAGAAAGAGTCTAAACATTCTTCAGATAAAAGAGAGGAAAAATAAAATAATGCCCCAATGTGAATGTGAGAAAGTTGATTAGTTTAAAGAATTACATTTGATTTGTTGCACTACCGAGTCTTGAAAGTCTAGTATGCCCTGCTGTGTCATATATAGGAAATGGTACTTTTATATAATTAACATGTCTTTCAAACCTACAATATCCAATAAAATCCAGTAGCATGAGCACAAACACACAAGCCACACTTCAAAATTACATCTAAAACAGCTATCATATTTTTGTACAAACATCGGCTCCAAACGACAAAATGATGAGATTGTAAAAATACCAAGTCACATGCTCAGTTTTCAAATGCGTCCACAGGCTAAATCATTTTTGCATGGCAAAATCAAATTGATCCTGTGAGTCGATCGTGGCTTATAAAAAAATTCCAACAAGGCTGTGAAAAGCAATCTTCCCTCACATTTTGGTCAAAAACTGAAGACACGACTACTACTCGACAGGGAAGGCAATGACTGCTATCATCTTCTTACTTAGTTGCCACACATATTCAAACACTGACTAAAGGCGAACACATACACTGCCTACTAAATTTACTTACACATAATGTCACAACTACTTACTGAATTTACCTATACACAATGTCACACACATATTCACATACTAACAAAAAGCATGCATATACACCGAATTCATACTCAATTTACTTAAACATAATGTTACACACATATTCACACACTAGCAGAACAAACATATATACACACAAACCTTTTGAACAGAAAATCCATTCTACAGAGAACAATTTAATTGTCTGAACATTCGAACATAAAATGAACATTTCATGCATACAAACTTTCATACCTTATAAATTTATATATATATATATATATATATATATATATATATATATATATAAATTTATATATATATATATATATATATATACATATATATATATAAATTTATATATATATATACATATATATATATAAATTTATATATATATATACATATATATATATATATATATATATATATATATATATATATATATATATATATATATATATATATATATGAATGAAGAAGGAGAAACTAAATTATCAGTAAAGTCATCAACGTTTCGTCTTCATCAAAAAAAGACTATTATGTATTACACATTTTTATTTTAGTCGGCCATGTTTTGCCCAGAACATGAACATAAATATTTTTTACATTCTATACATACAGACTATTTCCAAACGTATTAAAGTGTGCGTTAAAGTGTGCGTCTGCAAAGACGTCCGATAGATTAAAAACTACTACTACTACTACTAATAATAATAATAATAACAATAATAATAAGGCTAACACAGAAACTGAGAGGATATATTCACAAAAGAGACGTACCAGAATGAATGACCAAAGGAAGGACAACGCTAATACAAAAGATGCAAAAAAGGGAACAATCCAAAGCAACTACAGGCCAATAACCTGTTTACCAACAATGTGGAAAATCCTAACAGCACAACTGAGAGAACAAATCTACCAATCCCTGAACAATTGTGGCCTGCTCTCCGAGGAAAAAAAGGATGCCGGAAAGGGAAAAGAGGGAAGCATGATTTGCTATACATAGATCAAAAGATCTTGAAGGAGGTAAAATCAGAAAAAAGAACATATCAATGGCATGGATTAACTACAAGAAAACTTACGACAGAATCCTGCAAGCATTGATAATTGAATGCTTAAAAATATACAAGATACTCGACAGGATTAATAATCTTATTAAGAAAGCAATGGAAACATCAAGACTAAAAATGACAGCTGGAGGACAACACTTGACTGACATAAAAATACAGAGAGGCCTTTTCCAAGGAGACTTTCTATCACCACTACTGTTTATAATAGCCACGATGCCACACAACTACATACTCAGAAAATGTGATGCCGCATACAGTTTACAGACACAGAACAAAGAATAAACCACCTGATCTACATAGACGATCTTGAACTTTTTGCAAAAGGCAAAAAAAAAAAACTGGAAAAGCTGATAGATACGACCAGAATCTTTAGCCAGGATATTAAAATGGAATTCGGAATAGAAAAGTGTGCACTGCTAGTGATGAAAAGGGGAAAACTTGAGACGAAAGAGGGCATGGAACTAAGAGTACATGAGGGCGCTAGGTGAACAAGACAGCTATAAATATTTAGTAGTTCTGGAAGCAGACACTATAAAATCTACAGAAATGAAAGAGAAGATTGGAAAAGAATATCTGCGAAGTACAAGAAAACTCTTAGAAACAAAATTATATAGCAGAAATCTAGTAAAAGGAACAAACACCTGGGCAGTATCACTAATAAGATATTCTGGACCATTCATAGGTTGGGCTAAAGAAGAACTCAACACCTTGACCAGAGGACTAGAAAATTAATGACCATGCACAACACACTACACCCAAAAGACGATACTGACACATTCTATGTGAAAAGAAACGAAGGGGGAAGAGGACTGGACTGGTGAGTATAAAATACTGTGCGGAAGACACAGAAAAAGAGCTGGAGAAATACATAACCCAGAACACAGAAAGATTAATCAGCACAGCAAGAGACACTATCCCAACAAACAGCTCAAGAAGCATATAAACCAGAAACAAAAAGACAAGAAAAAACAGTGAGCAGAAAAACAACTACATGGACGCTTCATAAGACTGAAAGAAACCAACGAAAATTGCTGGGCATGGCCAAGAAAAGGACACTTGAACAGATAAAGGGAATCTTTACTGACGGCTTCACAGAACAATGTGATTAGGAGAAACTACATTAAAGCTAAAATAGATAAAACCCAGGAAAACAGTAAATGCAGATTGTGTGGACAAAGAGACGAAACAGTAAATCGTATAATAAGTGAATGCAGCAAACTAGCCCAAAAAGAATACAAGAACAGACACGGCTGCATGGAGAAAACAGTACACTGGAAACTGTTCAAACAATTGAATTTGGAACACACAGACAAATGGTACAAACATAAACCAGAGACAGTAGTCGAAAACGAAAAACACAAAATTGTCTGGGATATGGATGTACAAACAGATAAACTCATACAAGCAAGGAGACCGGATGTGATAATAATTGACAAGAAGGAAAAATCCTGCCAAATCGTAGATTTTGCCGTTCCAGCAATCACAGAGTGAAGATGAAGGAGACGGAAAAAAGAAGCAAATACACGGAACTTGCCAGAGAATTGAAAGGAATATGGAACATGAAGAAAGTAAATATAATACCAATAATTGTAAGAGCACTAGGAACAGCCCAAAAAACCTGGAGAAAAGACTGGGAGAAATTGGAATTAAAATGATCACTAAGATAATACAAAGGACAGCAATGATCAAAACAGCTGCAATCTTAAGGAAAATCCTCGAATGCAGAAAACCAACCCGCATAAGCTATGAATGGTAACCAGTCCCATGGAAGTTACAACAGGAAGAAAACAAAACCACTGGAAGAACACCAGATCATGAATCAAGGAACAGAAACTACAAGAAACATCATAAGCTGCCCCCCCCCCTTCAAAAAGATGGCACCGGTCTCGGCTGACACCATATAAAATAGTCGTAGAGGGTCAAGGAGGATGTGAAGACCGAGGAGGGACAGAACTAACCAGACCTCTACTGGAAGAGTGTGGAGACTGTTGGGGCGTTGGGGAGGCTTATTGTCACCCAAATCCCAGGAAAGACCAATGATCGTTGCCAGCGAGAAATCAATGGTAAGCGGCTATTGCGATATATATATATATATATATATATATATATATATATATATATATATATATATATATATAAAACCAAAAATGTGTGATATAATTAATGGAGGTTTTATTTTAGTTTCTGATTGTTTATTGAACATACATTTAATTGAATCAATGTTTGCATATTACAGTAGTTTCACACGAAATAATAGATCAAAATGAATTTATAAATTTTCTTACATAAAATATTTGTAGCTTGTCATTCACTAACATGAAGTCGGCTAAAATGACAAGTGAGTAGCAAGTTCAAACCGTTACTTTTTCTTCTGATTTTGGAATCCGGTCAATTGCTGCAAGCGTTTTTAGAATTCACTCTGTTCCGGTGGAGCAGTCAGTTGCTTATGCATCAAAGAACACACATAGTAAATATCAATGTGCTAGGAATATATATATATATATATATATATATATATATATATATATATTCCTTTCAAGTGAAAGATAAGTTATCATCATCGACATCTTCTAAAATAATGAGGATGATGATTAGCAAAGATTGGCCCTGCAAGCAATCTTCTTGATATAATATTCCGAAAATAAATGTCTAGGTGGTATACTATATATTATATAAATGTAATAATAGCTTCCTCTTATCAATATATAGGTGTACCGGTGGTTGTTGCAGTTGTGTTGGGAGTATTAAGTTGCGAATGTCCAATATCAGGAGATAGAGCCAAACTGAGGAGCCGTGATGCAGCAAAACAGTTGTTTGTGGAGGAATCTCCCTCTCTGTCTCTCTGTCTCTCGCTCTCTCTCTCTATCTATATATATATATATATATATATATATATATATATATATATATATATATATATATATATATAATATTTGTCATTGTTTTTTATCTATGTACGTATACGTTTCGTCCTTATAATGAAAATGATGGAAACATATTCCAACATGAAGGAAAATGAAAAAGTAATAACCAAAATTATGTATATATTTATCAACCTTTTGCCTTTATTTCGAGACTTCCTCAAGATAATCATCTTGAGGAACTCTTTAAATAAAGACGAAACGTTGAGGAATATATAAATAATTTTGTTTTTTCCTTTTTCATTTTTTACACACACACATATATATATATATATATATATATATATATATATATATATATATATATATATATATATCGCGTGTCTTTAGGCAGCATATGTTCATTTAGGCAAACATTATTAAATAACACGGAGTGTTTTTGCTTGATAAGACTTTTTCAATTTTCCGAATGGTCCATTTAGTGTTTCGGTCAAATTGCTGTATGTAAGTTCCATATGTTTCTTGTTCCATTTTCTTTCCTTTTTGCGAGTACTTTCGATTTTACATCAGGAAGTACTAATGTAATATATCAGTTTCAATGCCCCATGGGAGAATGAATCTCTGACAATAATAATAAAACTAATTCTTACATCGGTTTCACAATCACAACACTTTCCCGAATATTAACCTTACATCTATCTGACACCAGCTCAATTTGCCAACACCTAAAAAACATGACTGCACCCTTTACAATATAGACACATGCTAGTTAACAATACTAAAATAATACACCATGATACTAACACCAAAAGATTAAGAATTCTTGGAGTCCTCTACATAACAACTAAACATCCCACAATCAATAATGTGAATTACGAAACTAGTCATAATATTTTAAAGTGTTTAGCATAGTAATAAACGTTACAAAATTCTTAGCCATTAAGCAATTATACGTTTGAATCTTGGACACGATCAGAACGTAATAAAATTCTTAACGGTGAAGCAATCTAACTTTTGAATCTTGCACGCTCTTAGAACATAATCACGTTCTCATGTAACATCTCAATATTATAGACGCCCATTTTAAGTTGTAAATTGCTGGCCGTTATAATGATAAAAAAACTCAACAGTAAAGACATATTTTTTAAGAAACCAAAATTAACAATGCCTGAAGATGATTTGATGCATCAAGTCGAAAGTACTCGCAAAAAAGGAAAGAAAATGTAACAAGAAACACATGGAATTTACATACAGCAATTTGACCGAAACACTAAATGGACCATTCGGAAAATTGAAAAAATTTTTAAAAAGTTTTATCAAGCAAAAACACTCTGTGTTATTTAATAATGTGTAGTGGAATGGGTTCATAAATGGATGTAATGTTGCTAAGACAAAGCTCTATAACCACCGATTGCCATGGCAAATAACACCCTACCTGACAGTCCAATGTTCAAACTCCTCGATTTCACATCTACAGGTAACATGAATTGGAACAAATATATAGAAGATATTGCCAAGGCTGCTGTAAAGAAAATGGGATCCCTCTACCGTGTTAGAAAACTTCTCACACCTGACAGTATCCTATATCTCTACAAAGCCATCATTCGTTCATGCATGAAGTATTGTTGTCACGTCTGAGCTGGGGCACCATCTACCAGTCTTTCCCTCTTAGACAAGGTCAAAAAACGAGCATCTAATCTAATAGGTTCATCACTATCCACCAAGCACCAGCGCCTGGCATATCACCACAATGTTGCATCCTTGTGCTTGTTGTACAAGTAGTTCAATGGAATGTGCTCCGATGAACTTGCTGCTCTGGTGCCCCCTCGACGTAAATACACTCGACCAACCTGACAATCAGCTAAATCCCATCCATTCACTGTGGAGGTCCTCAGATACTGGACAGCCCTCTACTCCAATAGCTTTTTTCCTCGAGCTGCTGGTCGTTGAAACTCCCTCCCTGCTCTCTATTTGCCCGACTGTACCGACATGTAGAAATTTAAAACTAATGTGAAAAAGCATCTCGCTGCACAGCTCCCAATTTAGGATGACCCCCTAAACTTTAACGCTAATTATCAGTAGCTCCTTACATCTACAGTGGCAACTTGCCTTGTTTGGTGTGAACCAAGTTAAAAAGAAATCTCCAAATTAGAAAATAATATAGATATCGATCACGTGATTAGAAGCGGGTGTTTTTGTGTAGATGCAAGAGTTGACAGTCGATATTGTACTTTGAGCCAAGATCAATGAGTGTGTTGACTTTACTTGTTGGAGTAAAGCAATCGATAATCAGGATCGGTGACAATATATGTTTGGTGGAACATGAGGGGGAATACAGGAAGGAATAGGCATCTTTGCTCGCTTGGAATTATTTATCCGCTTCTCGCTCATGAACTGAAATAAGAGAATAAAAATAATAAAATGTATCTTGCACTCCATCAATATTCTGTCTGGTAAATGTGCTTGTAAAATATTAAGTTCGAACAGTGGTACGACATGAAAATAAATCTAAATGAATAAATGCAAAAGCTTTATTTAATTATCATTCCTACATTACCATCAAAATACGTTTATGTTATTCAAATGAATAACATAACTTATTTTCTTGGAATACTGTATATAAAGTACAAAGAAAAGACCCATCGACATTTATAGATTTGTCTAATTAGCATAACTAATTTTTAAACAGTCTATAATTAATTAATGTTTGGTGTTAGTCATTCGTAATCTTATCGGTGTATTTGTTCCATGTATATACAATCTTTTTGTCGTTATTAACAATAATTAATTCAAGTGATTTAATAAAAAAGGATAAATTAATAAATCTTTATTAAAATATTTGCTGATTAACTTTCAGGGGAAATAATTTAAATTAAACTACAACGAAATATATACGAGGCAAGAATTCAGAAAGAAAAGGTGATGACTGACTGACTTACCTCTCTCCATTCCTCTCTCTCTCTCTCTATCATCACTATCTCCCTCTCCCTCCCTCCTGTTACCGACATCACATGGAGAAAGACAGGGGGGTGACACTGCTCCCAACAATGGCCTTCGTAAAGTAGGTAGTTTACTTTATGACGGCCACGTCCCAACCCGTTAACGGCCATCATTTCTTGTGTTGAAAAAATGGTAATTTAAAAAAAAAGAGCACACACTCGTATAGGCGAATTGATTTCCTCCTTTTTTTAATTTCTTTATGCTCTCGTATTAAAAATGAATACATTTGTTTTTGAATTTTTGAGATGAGGATTGATTATTCGGACTGTTGTTCTCATCTTGAGTGTTATTCTCACAACGTTTCGGCCGAAACGTCGTGAGTTTAGAGGGCGACTATATTTTTCCGATCTAACCTTTCTTTCTGCGTTTTATGTGTACCGTAAAAGTTGGCATAACGAAAGCAAACATTAAAAACCCTAAGTTGTTTATTTTTACTAATACATGGTTTAAGTTAAAAAAAAATGAGTTTTTTATGAGTAATGCCGAAACCTACTTCATTCTAAATAATTTACGTGATTGAAATAGTAATTGACCCCAAATAAAGAGTATTTTCAGAGTCCTATTTCACTTGTGTAAATTGAACTAAAATGAGAGAAAGGCCACCATGGCTGTTATTTTTAATTTATTTATTGAAATGTTGATAACAGGATTTATTAAGAAGTGAAAGAAAACTTTAAATAAAATAACTTACAATTAAACAGAAAATTCAATTTTATTTGTTTGCATTTTAAGTGAAAAACGTTTTTATTTCAGACTATGTATATTTATAATTTTTCAGGAAAAATATTGAGCTCTTACAGAGAAGGTAATTCCTGGAAGGATGGTATTATGACAATAGACTACTCACCTACCACCCCCTTTAAAAGGTATTCCGATTAAATCGAGTTTTATTTCTTCATTTAAAAATTCCTAGTCACAAAAACATAACTTTTTTAGTGTTCCTTGGCTTTGAGTTAAAATTAATGTGTAGTATCTGTTCTCACATTCCAGCGACATTTGACGTTTTACTTAATTCCGAAAGTAAATTATGTCCTTTGAAAACGAAATTCCACAAAAGTTTTTTACACAATATTTTTTAATAAAATCTCTCTTATTACAATTATTAATATAATTATATATAGTTTTATAAAAACGATTTAATATATAGAATAACATTTGGTAATATAAATTAGAAATGTATATTACAGAATATTAATTTGTTAGAAACTTAAAAGTAAATAATATGCAAATGAGTAATATTGAAATTTGTTTCAGGTAGTTTGGAGATGAGTATATATTTCAAAGTATTCTGGTGTCTTTAGAATTAAATAACTACAACCGGTTTTGATGTTAATATAGTTATGATAGATGGGAAAAACATTCGCATTTATTCATTTATATATACATACATATATATATATATGTATATATATATATATATATATATATATATATATATATATATAGTAAAATTATACACACACACACACATATATATATGCAAAATATTTTGTAAAAACGAATGGAGCACTTCGGTAGTTAACAGTAGTTATATAAAAATTGAGATTTCGCTTATACATGGTTTGTACTTGACGGCCGAAGGGCGGAAATGGCCAAGATTTGGTATAGTTTTAAGAAACACATCATTTTTATTATGAAAGAAATAGCAGAAAAAATATTACCTTTAATTTCGACATGATTTTTAAATGGTGACTTATTTTCCTGTATGAATGCCGAGTTATTCAGTTAGAACTAGACACATATGATTACATTTACACACCTGTCTAAATCTATATTCCTAAAATTATAAGACAACTCCACATGTGTGGGTTTTGCTCGCGTCAACCTAACTTCGATTATTACACATTGAATTCATTTTTTATTTACTATTAACTAGATATTTATTGAAATAAAAAATCAAACAACATAAACTAAAACAACATTTTAAAGAATTCTATTTCTTGCTTCATTCTCGTCTCCCATTTGCTCGCACACAAGGCTAACAATATGTACTCAGTTTTCCCTTCCCTGCATTTTGCATCTCTGGCTCTTAGCTTTTTATTATCTTTATGATAAAGTAAAGTGATTTTTCTCTTATTTCATTGATCAGTGTAGCTTTCTATACAAATGCTGCATATCTGAATCAGCTTCACCATCGATTTAGGCCAATTATTGATGTGTGTTTTCGGAAAATGTGCGTTTGTTTTTTTCGCTTTCATTAATTTTACATTTTATCCTGCTCAACATTTTCTCATAAGACAATCATTCATGCAGTAAGTTGGAGGAATTTTCACTCTTACGCATAGGTCTACTACTACTGCCTCATGTATACGGATGATCTTAAAACCAAAATATTTATAAGAGTCTTTAACAAATTGGCACACGAAAGCACATGGGCATGGCTATAGAAAGCACACTTTAACAGAAAAACTGAACCACTCTTTACATCTGCACAAAACAACTCAATCAAAACGAACTTGATAAAAGTCAAGATAGAGAAAACCAAGGAAAACCGTACATATAGGCTGTGTAGGCAAGATCACGAATAGTAAACGGTACACTTTGAACAGGCAGAAAAATGATAAAGACAAAAACCGGAGTCAATATTGGAAAATGAAAGGCATGGAATCTTCTAGGATGTGGACATACAAACGGAAAACTCATCCAAACAAGAAAACCAGACGTACTAATTGCCAACAAGAAGGAAACCCCCTGTCAAATGTAAATGCTATTTCCATCTTGTTGAATAGTAAAATTAATTTACATGTATTCAAAAGAAAACATTTGATGCACGCAGTAGTACTTCAATTATCGAAATTGTAACAAAGTAATTGAAGCACATGAACAATGAATCCAATGTCTACACTAGTTGCTATATGCAATCTAGAAATACATATTTGATTGTGTGTTCATTCATTCATATGAAAACATCTCCTGCATCTTACTTATGGTCAGCAAGTCTATACTAGATGAGATAAATCAGCATGAATAGTTGTTAATTAAGCCAATTATTTGTGATTTCAGAGTCGATTACATGCTGTGCCACATCATGGTGAGTAATCAAACAGAATGGCTAACTTAATTATTGGCAACGAGGTGCATTCAAATTATTTAATATGCTTTTTCCTTGCATATTTCTTATTGGAATCAATAATCGTATTTGAACTTTTAATGAAATAACATTTATATATATACATACACATATATATATATATATATATATATATATATATATATATATATATATATATATATATATATATATATATATATATTGTGTGTGTGTGTGTATTTAGGCAGTATATTTTCTATTTGGGCAAATATTATTAAATAACACAGAGTGATTTGCTTGAAAAGACTTTCTTTTTTTAAAAATTTTCTGAATAGTGCATTTAGTATTTCGGTCAAATTAGTGTATGCAAGTTCTGTGGGTTTCTTATTCCCTTTTTTCCCTTTTTCGCGAGTACTTTCGATTTGATTTATCAAATCATCATCAGGTGGTGTTAGTCTTGGTGTATTTACAACTATGTTTTTTAATTCAAAAGTATGATTGCTTAACGACTAAGAATTTGGTAATATTAGTTACAGGATATAAATAATATAATAAATAGGCACATCCTAGTTAATAATACTAAAATAATACACCACCATACCAACATCAAAAGATTCCGAATTTGTTTTTAAAAGTATCTTTATTCATACAATTATTTTGCTCATTTTAAAAACACATTTTCCTTGATAATAAGTTTGAGATCAATTAACATCAAATTTGTTCTCTTATTTATCCCTTTTTCCCCTAATCAGACTAATTTTTCCATATCACGTGGCAATTTGATATGGCCGTGAGGATAGAGTGAAAACATAAAAATATCATTTGATATTTATTTATAAATATTATTATAAACAGCCCCTTCTAAGAAAAATTAAAGTTGAACACTGTTAGGAGATATTTAAAATAGACATTCACTTAGCTAAAAAGCAAGACTCTGAGTAAGTTCATTGAGTTCCAAGAATTCAAAACCAACGAACTATGGCGTACGATCATTTCTAAGACATATATATATATATATATATATATATATATATATATATATATATATATATATATATATATATATAGAGAGAGAGAGAGAGAGAGAGAGAGAGAGAGAGAGATCCGAGTCTCGAATCTTGGATTTGATTCGCTTACTATGCCTAGCTTCACTGATGAGTCGTAAAACGACGAAACAGCTGTGGATGACTATATATATATATTTGTTATTTCCTCTAATAATATTTAACAAAAGGATACTACGTGGATACTATATATATATATATATATATATATATAACAATGTTTGCATATATATATATATATGTATATCTAGGCAGCATCTTCTTTTGCAGGCAAGTATTGTTGAATATAAGAGACAACTCGTGTCTAGATATCCTTTGATAGATCCTTTCAATAGTCCGAATTAGGATCTTAGTTTCGGAGGGGAGTTGACTAATGAATTTGCCATAATTTGTATCTTTCTTCCAAGTACTTTCAGACCCATCTGGGTCCATCTTCAGGGGGAATGAGGTTAATCAGGTCTAGACCATGTGTAGTATTTATAGAAGGTGTTTGGCGGGAATTGTGTACTAAGTATGAAACTATATTGGAGCTATAAACATGTTATAATTACTCCTGCCCCCGATCGGAATTCAGACAACTCTTAGTAGAAAATACCAAAATCTTAGAATTTAGTACTAACAAACAAACACTCCATATATTAGAAGCCCTATATAAAAAAATTAAAAAAACACCCTAATTAATATAATTACCTTTAATATCAGTAATAATATTCTAAAATGTTTATAGCTCCAATATAGTTTCGTACTTAGTACATAATTCCCGCCAAAAACCTTCTATAAATACTATATATATATATATATATATATATATATATATATGTATATATATATATATATATATATATATATATATATATATACATATGCAAACATTTTTAAAATAACAGAATTCGTCTGTTTAATTATACTTTTATTTATTTTTTCAATTTTTCTGATAGTCTTTTTTGTATCAATTTACACCACACAATATTAATCAGGTGACTATAAAAGCTGAAGTTAAGACAGTTAAGCCTTCTATTAAATAGAATTAAATGCAATCGATGACTAATGAGGGGTTAAAGTTAGCCATCGAAATAGAGCTGATATGGCTAAATAATTCATTATTTAGATATGTACAAGAGATTCTCAGTATATATCGTTATCCTTTATTAATGGTTAGCGTGTTCGAGAGATCGGGATTAAATCCTTGGTCTAGCAATCCTAAAGATTCAAACATGGTACTTGATGCTTTTTTGCTAGGTTCTCAGGTACTATAAAGTGAGGATCAATCATAAGTTAAGCGGTAGATAGGCTCTGCCTATCGCCCAGCTTTCCACCCCTTCTTTGTCTATTAGCCAGGCGCAGAGGTACCTTCACAGGGACACTTCAAAGATACCTAGGGTTTGGCCTTGTTTCCAGACTAAGACAATGAACGGCGTCCAACCATCTCTTTTTCTCTCTATCTGGACGAATTGGGGACAATTTCTTGTCACTTAGGTTAACACGACTAGTCTGGGTCGCTTGTTCTAAGATGTTGAGGATACAGGTTTGACAGCTTGTCTAGCTGCTGCTTTCGACTGGTAGTATAGGAGCCTTAACTCTTAGTTAGTGCTAAGAGTGGCTGCTCTATCAATAGTTGTATAATATCGGGATAACTGTAGTGCCATGTTACACTGTGAAAGAGACCCTGCACTTATCTCCAGTGGGATTTACCTATACCACCATCCCATAGATAAAGACTCAGCTAATAGTTTACTTGTGTGAGCTTACTGACATCTAACAAACACCCACTTTGCCCAAACCACTCTATCTAAAGACAAAAATAATGTCGATACAAATAAAAGATAAAACGTTCAAACCAGACGCCCCACTAAAAACAACCAATTCGCTTCTTCCCTTGAGGCTTGCGTTAACAAATTTCCTAGGGCTTAGAACTAACTTCGATGATGTAGAATTCTTCCTCCTTGTAAAATCCCCAGGCAACCTAGCACTAATCGAAACTAATCTACACTCCTCAAATCGTTTTGACATACCAGGATACACCCACTCTGATGTAAAGACTGACAAGCATATGCACAAGCTCCGAGTCTATATCTGTAATACCCTGTCCTTGACTAGAGAACATAATCTAGAATCACATAATCAGGTGTACGTGTGCTTTAGATTAACCTTACAATGCAGTGTTAGTTACTTGTATTTCATCTACCGTTCTCATTCGAGCCAGGACTGTAGCCTGCTCGACTATGTCTCTGATAGCAGCATTCTCTTTAGATCTAAAATCCACGTATTTGGGAATTTTAATATCCACCATAGAGATTGGCTTGGTTTCTCGAGCTATACACATGCAGCTGGTAACAGCACACATAGTTTCTTTATTACACATTTCTTTTTCACAAGCAGTCACTTTACTAACCGACCTTATAGATTGTGCAGATCAGAAAGCCTCACTTCTTGACCTGTTTTTGACTATGCTGCCCGAAGCTTGTGTGACGGATGCTTATAGCCCTCTAGCGAACACTGATCCCCTGGTCATAATGGTTGATATCACCCTAAACTTCTGACCCCAAATCGAAGTGCTGTTACCTAAAACGATGACATACTACCAACGGGCTGATTGGGAATCGATCAGAGATGCCATGGAAAAAAACTTTTTCTTTTTCTGATGAACAGTGTGCAAAATAGGTAACAGAATGGACCAAAGCAGGCACAGAAGCATATGTCCTCACGCAGAAATACTATAGTTAACCCACTCTCCCCAATGATTCACTTCGCCCTGTGTAGCTGCTATTGTGCATAGGCAGCAAGGATTCTGATAATTCAATTGCCATACGTCAGCTACAAATGGACGGAAATGTATAGCATCAAGAAACCATTGTAAGAGTATAATAGTTACAGTTAAAAGTAGTTATACCAAGATGACCCGAAAACGCATTCGGTTGCAGAAATTAGAAACTTGCGATTTCTGGAAAATCTACAATAGTGTGGTGAACAATAAACAATGCCCCCGCGATCCAACCACCATGATGTCGCTTGCACGACAACGTGGCTAAACTTCTTGCCATGCGGTTCACCTTAAACCCCACCTTGGACTCCACAAGCCACTTCCTCCCAAATTACCCACTATGGACACAAGCCATATTTGATTATGTGATTATCACACCTTCTCATGTCCATAAAAAAACTTGACACCTCCAAAGTGTATATGTCTGAACTTATCCCTGATATACTAATAAAAAAACAGCTCTGCTGAACTGGCTCCTGGCATCTCCAAACTCTATAACAGATGCTGAATCTTGCTTCCCTGGAAAATTGCCCCCGTGGTACCAGTATTCAAGAATTCTGGTGAAAAAACTGACCCGCAAAATTATCGCCTCATCAGTCTCCTTCCACTCTTCACTAAAATCTTTAAATCATTAATTAATCAAGCAACAGTTCACCACTTCGTAAATGCTGAACTTCTTTCTGACCAACAGTATGGATTTAGGCAAGCCTGTTCTACTGCAGATATCTTCATGGTAATCCCTGAATGCATATACCAGACACTGGATAAGGAAGGTAAAGCTATGGTGTAGCATTTGATATATCTAAAGCTTTTGACATTGTTTAGCATGAAGGTTTGCTCATGAAAATTAATTTGTATGGTATTACTGGACGAATATTTGATATAATCAGATTAATCTTAGCCAAAAGAAAAGTCCAGGTCGTTCTTGATGGCCATACATCTTAACAACATGACATTAATGTGGGTGTGTCCCAGAGGTCGATCTTTGGACTTGTTATTCCCGATTTTTATAAACGACCTCCTTTATGTAATTGCCCCCGAGATCGGTATATTTGCTGATACCAAGCACTATTCAGGACATGTTGGCAAAGCGAACGCACACATATCCTAGTTAATGGCTGAATTCTTAGAAAATAACCCCCAGTCTGTAGTGGAATGGCACCAAAATGGATAGTTACATTTAATGCTATGAAGACAAAGCTCATTTTCTTTTAACAATTATAAGAAACTTTTCCAACCACCGATTGCATTTGCTAATAGCAACCTTCCCGAGAGTCCAACATTCAAACTCCTTGGCTTAACATTCACAGGTTCATGAATTGGACTAAATACATAGAAGATCCTGCCCAGTCTGCTGCAAAGAAGGTGAGCTTCCTCTACCGAGCTAGAAAACTTGTCACACTTGCCAGTATCCTATATCTCTACAAAGCCACCATTTCCCCATGCATGAAGTATTGTTGCCACATCTGGGCTAGTGCACCAACCACTAGTCTCTCCCCGTTAGATCCCAAACTATGTAACAATCTCCAGCCTCTGTCACAATGCCGCAATGTTGCGTCCCTGTGCTTGTTTTACAAGTACTTCAATGGAATGTGCTCCAACGAACTTGTTGAACTTGTGCCCCCCTCACCGACTCGACAATCAGTAAAATCCCACCAATTCACAATAGAGGTCCCAAGATTTCAGAAAGATTTCTACTTTAATAGCTTCTTTTCTCAAACTGCTTGCATTTGGAACTCCCTCCCTGTTCCATGTTTCCCCGGCTGTACCAACCTGCAGAAACTCAAATGTAATGTGAACAAACATCTTGCTGCACAACTCCCCACTTCGGATGCCTCTATAAATCTGGCCCCTAATTTACAGTAGCCCCTTACATCTCAGTGGCAATGTGCCTTGTTTACGGTGAATAAAAGTAAAAACATATATATAAGTAAAGTAAGGTAGGCAATCTAGGAAAACGAGTAGTGCTCTCCACTCTATCTCGGTGTTGTAACCAATGAAAAGAGAGACCTTAAATACAGCCGATCTATTTTTTTTTAACTCCCTAAAATGTTGAAATCTATTAATGTGGTTCACCCCTAAATATCGAATTTGAAGTAAAAGAATAAAATACCTTATACAGAATACTGAAACCCTGGCAGTGGTGTTGCCATATTATGCGAACCAGCTGGAAAAGAGTTTATTAAAATCGATTTACATAAAACTGAAAAATCCTACATTTCACTACCAAGCTCGTAGCATCTAACTGTGAGTATATATATATATATATATATATATATATATATATATATATATATATATATATATATATATATATATATGTAGATAGATAGATAGATAGATAGATAGATAGATAGATAGAGACAGAGAGAGAGAGAGAGGGAGAGAGAGAGAGAAACAGACAAAGAATAGAAGAAAAACAGATTCCAACGACGATATCTTTATTTTCCAGCAAAGAGATTTATTGTGACAGATAGATCTAATAGAATGCTTTCTGAAGTAAGATTTTGTTTTTTTTAATATTTTTCCTATCTTTTCTGATGAATCATTGTCCTAGAAAATTCGAAATTTGGTTACAAACGTTGATTGTCTGAACAATTTAAAAACAGCTGTTAAAATGAATCTCTTTGCTGTAAAATAAAGATATCGTTGGTGGATTCATTTCTGTTTTTTTTGTTGAATATTGACAAATTTTTAAAATAAATATGCAACTATATATATTTGATTATCTTCAATCTTTTTTAACCATAATAATGTTCTATTCCCAATATCGAGCATACATTTATCACATTATGAACTGTTTCATGATACAATTGAAAATATACGTATTAGAATGCTATTTTATAATATTCTTGAAAAAATATATATATAGCATAGATCTTTGTAAACCCAATTGCATGATCAATTTGCGTTCTAAGAATTCAACAACAGATTGTGTACGATCGTTTCTGAGACCATATATATTTTTTTTATTAATATCAGATCTATCGTCAGCACAGTGTATTGACAGAAAATTAAAAGCATATAGACAGAATCAATGGAATAGAGACCAACATCCTCAATTATACAGCAAATTAGAAATGATGAGGGGAGCTGATGCATGGAGACCTCAAATCAAAGCAGACTAGGTTGAAACATTATTTAGAGATGTATATAGGGGTTCAAAGTTGAAAAAAACGAATGCAATGTTACATGTATGGAGTAGCACATCAAAAGGAAAAATCAACACATTTATCATTTAATAAAAAATATAACAGTCATTAGAAAGGAAAATCACTGACATATATAATCATACAATGAGAAAAAGGTTATAACGGTTCTAAAGTTGAATTATCAGTGGTAGAGCAATTGGGCAAAAAAGTTGCACGGTATATCATAAAATGAAATGCTGTGAAGACAGGATATATATATATATATATATATATATATATATATATATATATATATATATATATATATATATATATATATATGTGTGTGTGTGTCCACACAACTTTTAGGATGTGCTAGCTCTGAGCTGAAAAATTCAAAATGACGTACTAGTGAGTTTTCCCCATATGTGAATTTGCTCTTTTCTTTGTTCTTTTATTTATTTTCGCCAATAAATGACCCACTGTATAATGTAGTTTTTCTTTCAAGACATTTCAATCCAAGAACTTTTTATTCTTTGTGAATTATTTTGATGATTTTGTAGTGTTGCAGAGACGATATTGAAATACAAATGTTGTTTGGCTCACGGCAAAAGAAACGGACTGTAAAAAATACATCTCACAGAAATGTTATGTATTTTTAGAAATATGAAAAAAAAAATTTTTTTTAAATAAATAAAACAACATGGTTATTGGAATATAAAATGAACCTGACTTATATAGGCTCTGTTGTTACTGATTGACAATAATTGAGCTGAATCTTTTAAAGAGACTTCTAATTAAAAGGCACTGCTAATACATATATTGTCATAATTAATATATATATATATATATATATATATATATATATATATATATATATATATATATATATATATAGTGGATACCTCATGTCAGGAGAAAAATAAACCAAAGCACTTGATCGTAATATAAGAGTGGTATATGTGTTTTATTTACTTACTATACAATTAAGATTCCATTGAATGGTACCAGTGTTTCACGTAGCCAACCTTCTGCTAATCTATAAGTTTAGAACAAGGACCTGAAAGTTCCTAAAAAAAGTGAGACAAAATTAATAAGATTACTTAACGTAAAAATAAAAATAAAAATAAAGTAAGTTAACCTCAACAATTTTTTTCTGAAATATCCTCAATAAATAAACGCCCTGAGAAAATAATTTTATTATCTATTTCACTCGCATCTATTCTTTGGATTTTAAAATCTATGGCTTAGATATCCATATCCTTTTAAGATTCAATTTGGAGATAACATCCAGTCCAGACTTCTGTTTCCTTCTATGGAAGCTAATTTATACAATTTCCACTTCTATTAATACTTGGCTTCCTATGCATACTCATATTACTGTCCAAATTTTTAGCTTCAAGTTTTAAATTAATAAAAAGATTAATCCATAGCGATACTTATACAAGGCCTGGAAAACATGCGACAGGAGGCCGACATGTGAAGACCAAAATTACTACCAAATAGAAAAGTTTTAGTAAGGAATTTCTTAGTAATGTCCAGTAATTAGTTAATTAGCAACTATACATATTATTAGGAAGCAGCTTACAATTATTTAATTAATTCCATAAAATAAAACCATCAGTTAAACAATTGTATGTATGTTCAATGGCTAAACTAGTATCCCTTGTTAATGATTTAATTCTTTATCCTTGCTTGCTTTTCATTTTTTGTGTCCTTTTTTCAGAATGAGAAAAAAAATTATGGTTTCCATCATTTAAATTTGATATCAGGTTTTTTTCAGTTGATCATTTTTCTTAATGTTGCCATACATTTCTTCGACACTGACAATTTTCCAAAATGTCAAAATCTTATCAATAAAATGAACTGTTTGTGCAGTACCCTCTTCATTTAATAATGAATGTAATTTAATTGCTACTACAGTTTGATCACAAAAAACGTTTAAACAATGGAAAACGTTTGTCGTTCAACAAGTTTTGGGGAAACTGTCAGTTAGTTTTGAAAATTTAACAAACTTAGTTTTTCATCTTTATAAATACCTTTTCCAACTTAAAACCAGTATGTTTGTGGTAAAAGTTTATTTTTGTATCAAAAGTTTTTTTAAGATCTAAAATTTGTCACATTTTTGCGGCAATGGCCACCAGCGATTAAAAAATTGAATTTCAGTTCGATACTCAACTCTTTCAAAAGTAAATTAGAATTTTATTTTATGACAATAAATAAATTTAAAAGCAACAGTCAATTTTATCCAAATTTTTGGGGAATACCAAGCTAAATGAGCGAGAAACTCCAACGCTCCAATGAATGTTTAAAAATTTATTACACACAAAAACAAACTTTTTGACACAATAAAATAAACTTTGGGTATTCTTTTTACAAAACAAAACAAAATCAAGTTGAAACATAGATTGATATTTTTTAATAACAAAAATGCCACCATTTTCTTTTAGAAAATGTGTCAGAATTTGACATAAATGTTCAATTTTATATATCTTACAAAATAATGTCCAGACAAAAAGTGCCTTTTAAACCAAGGATTCATTTTATCCAACATTTAGGCGAATATCAAGCAAAATCCAACAAATTATTTCTATAATAAAGATCATTTTTGATGACAAATTTTTTAAATATTCGAAAATGTCGTTTATTCTTTTTACATTAAAGATAAAATACTGCAAATTTAACATCTATACTTACTTCAATATTGTTAAATTGCATAATTTTGATGATAAAAAGTAAAAAAAAATTTTTTTTAAAAGATTCAATTCAGTTCTTATTCGATATCCAGCCATGTTAGCATTGACTACGACTGACAGAATGTAAAAAAAAAATCACTTGCCCCAGTCAGAGAATAAAAGTGTGTGCTATAAAGGCCTGTATTATGGATCACCTTGTATTAAGTTTTGGACTAGCAAGGGGTTGACTAGGCGAAACTTGGGTGCAATTCAATGGAATCTTACTTATATAGTACGTAAATAACATGCGCGCACACACACACACACACACACATGGACATAAATTTTTTTTAAATATATTTATTAATAATAATATGTGGGAAGACGGTGCAAAGGTTTGAATCCAGAATCAAACAACACACCCCCCTTGCAATATGCCAGGCCCGACTAAATAATTTAAATCGTTTAGTCAACACATCCGGGTCAGCTATTGCTCAACACCTTAAAAATGTGCATCGGCTTACACTAGTGACAGTTTCTCTGTAATAAGTAGATCACATTCGTTGTAACATCTTAAAGTCCTGGACACAATTCATATTAAGTTATTAAAACCCTCCCTATGTAAGCAAATTTAAAAGACATCATTAGGAAATCTCTAGCTTTTGGACTTTCACTCATTGCCTGCATTAATTTTCTTTCAGCCTTCTGGAATTCTGGATATATTTCCTAATTATGTCTTTTAAACTTTATGACCTGGATGGATTGTATAGATTCAACAAAAAGTATGTTTTTGGGTTGATATATTTGATGTTATGTATTTTTATGTATTGCTGTATATATTTTTATATATTTTCAAAGGGTAATTTTTTTGCCTGTAGTGATGTCACTATGGTAATGGTCCTCTGAGGAGAAGATTTATCTTTGAAAACTCATGAGCTAAGGACGTTAAGATACTTTGCTTGAACTTTGAATTTTAATAAAATTTGATTGACACCTTATTTCATTATTTCATTTTATATTATAATATTAAAGCTCTATCCAGTATATTGAGCTTCAGTTTTTATCCGGATGTTTTCACTAATTATAAGATATTAGTTGACACTTATATCTTTTGTTGGATTACTTTAAATATGTATATATATAGGGTGCAACAAAAGAGTCACTCTCTAACTTTTAGATTGGGTACTATGCAGGCTGTAATGGGGGTAAAACGCGGAGCAGGTTTCAATAAATAGGCTAGGCTGTATCAATTTCATTTTGTTCATAAAGTTTTCTTCATATCAAGAATAACAAAGCAACGCCGGATAGCCCTGCTAGTAGATATTAAAATGGAGATACAACGAATACATATAAATATATTATAGATTACCTGCCTATATGTACAGCACCCATATATTATTACCGATATTACTTGCTCACATGTAGAGTAATGTATTTGATTACCTATATTACCTGCTCATATGTAGAACTATCCATTCCGATTTACAAAAGAATCAATCAATAATTTCAGTAAAAATTGAATTTTTCAAATATCGAGAACCGACACGAATGGAGAACCAACAAATTGAAAGTCAATTCTTCAGATGCAAAAGATATGTCTAAAACCCAAAACAAAAATACATGAAAATAAATGAAAAAACATCAATTTCCTCAGCAGTTTAGTCCCCCCTCCCACCCAAAACATATTTATTTATTTTTTTTCTTATTACAGGATGAAACAGCCAAGTCAGTTGTAAGTAATAATAAGAGCATACAACCTGAAGTTGTCTATAGACATTTTTTCTCCTTCAGGCAATACAAGAAGAAGCAACTAAATAAAGGCCAAACACTTGCTAGTCTGGGTGGGACAAGAAGTGAACTGGTGGCATGTGGAGGATGGGGTAGTAACTAACGTTGAACAGGGTTGGAATGAAGAGAAAGAGGAATAGAAAGATGAAAACTGTGAAGCTGGTCAAGAGATGAGGTAATCATCAGTGGGACGGATTGCCATGGCAACAAGAATAAAATAGTTTTTGACAGGGGTTATATATATATATATATATATATATATATATATATATATATATATATATATATATATATATATATATATAGTACATGTATTGTATTAGTTTCTGTAGATGTAAATCCGTTGAAACTCAAGTGTTTATAAAAAGTGCTCAATAACAAGTAGAGCTGTTCTTAAGTATAAATTTTTATTTATACAAACATTATTGGTTACATATGTGCATACATGTTTGTATAAATAAAAATTTATATATATATATATATATATATATATATATATATATATATATATATATATATATATATATATATATAATTCAGGCAAGGCAAACATCCACAGGATAGGAATCCAAAGAATTTCAACAGGGCTTATAAAAAGTGCTCAATATCAAATAGAGCTTTTATATATATCATTATTTTTATTCATATAGACATGTACAAAATCAGCGACACTTGCATGTCGATGTTATCGATCAACAGCTGTTAGAAACAGATCTAATCATGCAGAGTTAAAATCTGATCCTTACCTCAGGTCATATTTGGGAAGAATGAAATGGGGAGAAAAGAAAAGGAAATTTAAAATCTGGAAGGTCACGTGGTTAGATTTGAGACCGTTGAGAATCAAATGTAAATATAAACTGAAATAAAATGAAATAAAATAAAATATAAATTAATTGAGGATAGAGAAAAGAGAAAAGAAAGGAGAGAAGGAAGTGTGTAGGGGAGACGGGGATGGGAGAGAAAATAAAAAAGGGGGAAGGGAAAAAGAAAATCAAGAAACACACAGCTAATGTTTGAATCTCTATTGGGAGGCAAAGACACGTCAATATCAGCTTGATGTTTCGATGTGTAGCAAGACACGTTTTCCAGTCTGATTGCAATTTAGGTCGGCAGTGGTGATAGGGTGTTAAGACTCAAATCTTGTTTTTTTTTTCTGTTTTTTAATTTTAAGTTTTAGTTTTTAATTTCATCTTATTGTCATTAATTTATTTTATTAATTTATTTAGGTCGAGTACAGCTCACAATTTGGGGGATACATTAATTAAAAATTTACTCAGGTTTACTAACATGATAAAATGATAATAATAGCAGCCTCGTGATAAAAATAATAATGATATTAATACTAATATTGATGAAGATGATAAATATAATAGAAAAATAATAATAATAATCATAATAATAATGACATCGATTATAATAATAACATTGTAATAAAAGTGCTAATGGTATTTATAGTTTAATCAAGGTGTGTGGAATAAACGAATAGAACACAGAGAATAAGGATAAGTTCATTGTGATGGAAATAACACCAATCATTTAAATGAGAAGTTAACACAATAAATAATAATGATAATAATAATAATGATAATATTAAATATAATGTTAATAATAATAATAAAAATAATAAAAATACTACTACTACTACTAATAATAATAATAAAAATTAAAATAATAATAGTAAAAAACTAATAATAATAATAGTGATAATAATACAAAAAATAATAATATGGATAATAACAACAATGATGATGATAAATATTAATAATAATAATAATAATAATAATAATAATAATAATAATAATAATAATAATAATAATAATAATAAAGATGATGATTACGATGATGATGGTAATAATAATGATAGTAATAATAATGATAATAATAGTAATAATCATAATAATAAAAATAATAATGCTAATAATAATAATAATAATAATAATAGTAATAATAGTAATGATGGTTATGGTAATAATAATAATAATAATAATAATAATAATAATAATAATAATAATAATAATAATAATAGTAGTAGTAATGATAATAATAATAATAATAATAATAATAATAATAATAATAATAATAATAATAATTTGTAATTAGTAATAATGTTAATGGTAATAATATTAATTGTATTGATGGTCACAGTAATAATGTATTTTAATTATAATTATAATTTAATGGAAGATTGAATATAATATAATAATCATATCGAGCATGGTATAATATATGATATATAAATGGATAACTATGTTGTCTGATGTTTGTTTGTGGATAGATCAGTTCTTTTTCTTAATAGAGGCCCTGGTGTTTCAATGTTTTAGGGGGTAATTGATTCTAGGGGAGTTAGTACATACTATAGAAAGATAGGTTTATTAAGGGTTAAACATTTTTAGTTTTTTGGTTTTTAATCTATTCTAGAATAGTAGCATTGGTTCAAAATGTAAATTACTAAGAAGGTATGATCTATTGTACCTACAGTTAATTGAGGTTTCTTGTTTTTTGTTTAGAAGTTTGCCTCTATCACTAAGTCTAACCCTTTCAAGTTTTCCAGTTAGGTATTAGTAACAAAGTGAGTTCAGAGAACTACAGGTACTGGTTTTTCTAATAGTGTTGCAAATTATTGTTAGTAATTGATTATTGCCGGTTAGTTCCCAGTGGTATATATAGAGTGAAGTTCTTTTGTTTTATAGTCAGAATTATTGAATGGGCATTTATGGCCAGTATATCTTTCTTTGAAAGTATTACCAACCATGCCTGTATAGATTTTTCTGTGTTGGGTTTTCTTTGGTTGAAATTGTGGCCTGGTATACTGTTTGGGTTGTTAGGCAGTTTTATTGCAGTTGACATTCTGTGTTGTTTATGCAGTTACAAGTCTTAATTCTTGTGGTTTATCTTTCAGTATTTTTGTTGCCATTAAAAATTTTAGTATGTTTTTTAATTATTTTCTCTTAGTTTTTACCACAACTGTAGCTTAATTTAAGGATTTTTTATTAAAGATTTTCTGTAGTATGTGATTAGGAGATAAGTGTAGGTTGATTAAATCTAGGACTCTTTTACCAAGTTTAGTTGTAACCATGTGATTAAATGGGGGTGTAAACCTAATAATAATTTTTATACTTCTTCTAGTTTTATGTTTATTTTTGGGCGTTGTAGGTTTGATATATTTAATTTAGGTGTTTTTGTATCCGCTCTCTTTTAGTGCTTTATTGTAAAAGGCATAATGTATGTTAAAGATTGCTTCATTAGAAGAGTTATTTGCTGAATCTAGTTTCAATTGATTTGGAAATATGTTTGATTATAGTTTTTGGATGGTTAGAGAGTGGATGGACATAAGTTGGATCATCATTATCTTTAGTATAGGGTTCGTACGTTTCTTTATTTAAGTTAATATTTGATTTTATTTATACCTTAAGACTTAACATTTTCATCTCTCTGAGAATAATCTTTTTCATTGTTTCACACTTTTGCCCATTTGAATTTTTTACCACTAATAAGCCATCATCTCTATATAAGCCTATGTCTTTTATGTTAATGTCTTTTGTGAGGTGGTATAGTATGTAGAGCCAAACTAGGTCGGTTACTTCTGCTTAACCAGAGAGCCCATGGAGACATCAAAGGATCCCAATTGATTAGTTTTAGTCCATTGTTCTTGTTTGCTATTATTAAGCTTATTACCCTTCCCCTCCTCTCTTCCACCCACTTTCTCTATTCTCAGTTAATTTATATTTCATTTTATTTCATTTTATATTATTATTTGATTCTCAACGGTCTCAAATCTAACTACGTGATCTTCCATATCTTAAATTTCCTTTTCTGTTCTCCCCATTTCATTCTTCCCAAATATGACCTGAGGTAAGGATCGGATTTTAACTCTGCCTGATGAGATCTCAGTTTATAACAGCTGTTGATCGATAAAATCGACATGCCAGCATCGCAGATTTTGTACATGCCTGTATAAATAAAAATAATCATATATATATTGCCAACATATATATATATATATATATATATATATATATATATATATATATATATATATACTGGTATCAGAACGGGTATAATTAATTCCCCAAACAGAACAGTTTTGCACCACTTTTATGTCCTTTTACTAAAATCAAAATCAAGATATAATGATTTTGATTCTAGAAAATGTTTAAAATCTTAAAAACAAATTGAAATTCAGGGAATCTTTCTTAGTTGGTGTCTAATAACTATGGATCAAATTCAATGCAAATCTGGAATATTTGAATTTTCAAATAGAACGTTTGCCTATATTTTGTCCCCTAAAAATCCTTTAAAATATTCCAAAGAAACTGAAATTTGGGGAATATTTATTCATATCCAATACGTATTGTAAACATTTCACAAAAATCGAAGGTATCAGAATGTATCCGAATGGCTTCCACACCCTACTTTGTCCTCTTTGCATAAAACTAAATTAAACTAAATATAACCTACATAACCTATCATTACACCAAGCAGCTGTGTTCCAAAATTCATAATGATCAGTTAAATACTTTAGGTGTGAATCTTGTACAAATGTATTACCTAACTTCATGAGAAGTGTTATCACTCTACAAGAAAAACAGACGAACTAAACAAAACTCATATCTATTTATCATCTATTTTTATCTAATTCTACCTCTATTTATTTCTCTCACTTTATATATATATATATATATATATATATATATATATATATATATGTGTGTGTGTGCGTGTGTGTGTGTGTATATATGTGCGTGTGTGTGCGGAAAATGCAAACAGAAAAAACAAAATTATTTTTCATTTTTCTTTCTTTCATTTTTCATTACGTTGGAAAAAAGGTTTCTTTTAAAATATTTTCAAGTGGTCTTCAATTTTTGATTAGGCGTATATATATATATATATATATATATATATATATATATATATATATATATATATATATATATGTGTGTGTGTGTGTGTGTGGGGGGGTGTGTGTATATAAATATGTGATAAAATCCACATCTGACCAGTATTGTTGGTGAAGCAACCGGAACTGTTGAGCTATTGTCCAACCTTAGTGCAACATAAACTCTTCGATCATCAACGTTGAAGTAACAACTTGGCCAGGCACTCAATGCCAATGTCAAACTCAATGGGAATTCCACAACTGAACCAAACTATTTGTAATCTGCACCCGCTGGCCAAATAAAATCGTGTACTTTTATATACAATTTTAATTTCTGTGTTCTTCATCTTTCTATGCCCATTGCTGTATTGTCTTTTGTGCAGTGGTGTACATACACTAGTGATGCCCGGGCCAACTTCTTGATTGTTTGCCTCAAATACCTAAGTATAAGTCCTAGTACTGAATAATATTATGTGAAAGGGAGATAGTTTGTAATATGTGTAAATACCCACACCACTGCTTTTATGTCTCTCAAAATTGTTGAGGTGACCTCAACAGTAGACTGCCCTGCAACATGCTCATGGGAGGCACCATGTTAAGGTTGCCAACATCCCTAATGAAAATGGTGGTATGGAAATATCAGGACACGAACATGTTGTCAGTGTGAAGTTTGGCAAAGAGATTGTATAACATAAGCATAATAACATAGTGTAACATAAGCTGAATATTATATTAATGGTTAAGTGTATTTAAAAAAATATATTTGGAAATCAAAATATATGTAAGCATCTGCATTAATGCAAAAAAACGTATGCTTTTTGTATTTGTTAAATTAAAAGTGTTTTTAAATTAAAAATATTTTAAATTATTAGATCTTCTATTAAAAATATCAATAAATTAATAGTTTAAATTGATAAGATTCAAATTATTTGATCATTAAATAAAAAGAATTATCTTTGTCAATGTAAAATCAGGGCATTATAGATAGATGAAGCAACTCATCAGGGCTTTAATTTGATAAACTTGGTCGACTACGGTAATTCTGAACATCATTATTGAACGACTTCATTATCAGCTAAGGGAACAAAAGAAAGAAAGAAATGAAATGTCAGTTCATAAATAATGGATCTGTTATAATGAGTATTATTATCTCAACAGACGAGTCTATTGATGTTGAGATCGTCACGTGACTGGAAATTACCAAGCACAGATATAAGCCTAAAATATACAGAATGTTACAAAGAAGGAAATAGAATACAAGTAGATGTTTTCGATTCTCAGTGAAATTTTATGGAAGTTCATATAATAAGTTATCAAGATGTGATGCAGAAAAAACATCCAAAATGTGGACGTCAGTGAGACAGTTTACTTAAAATATTCAAACCTATTTTGACTTATAAAAGTGTCTAGCTTTGGTACAGATGTAAACCAATATATCATGTTATGGTTCTGTACCTATAACGAACATTTTGGACTTGTCCATTCTAAATAGGTGCGGGAAGCATAGGCTTCTCAGCGTTTTGAGTTCAACTCCAGTCTACTCTAGTAGTCAGTACTGAAGTACTACTTCACTTGTTCCTCTGTTGTATATACTTTTCTCCAATATATTTGTTTTACCTAAACCCCGTGTCCGTGTTCTCATTCCCGCCCCTAAACAGGGCCATGACATATTATGAACCATTGTCTAATAATTTCGAGCTGCCGTAACCGCCATTTTCAAAAATGGCTGCCATGTGGCTACTAAGGAATACTTATCCGTAGTTGAATGAGATGTATGGGAAATTGGTAGGAAAAACTATTTATTTTGAATCTGAAATGTTGTGTAAACATTTAGTTGCATGTTGTTGCTAGTGTACAGTAGCATTTAATAACAAAGAAAAGTGCCGATGTGCTTTTTTATCGATTTATTTAATTATTTATAGATTAGACTTACAATCAAGACATACAACTTTGATTCTAAGTACTCCTTTCATACAATTCTTTCCTTTCCTAGAACAATGTTGAAGAACTTTAAATTCGTTGAGTATTGTGGTATAGAAGCATTTCAATCTACTTTCATCAAGCGAGCAACAGAGACAGAATAATTATGTGGTACAAGGATGGGCGCCCCTTTGTTTGGAGCTGGATTTCCCCACATTAAAAACCGACCTTGTTCCAAACTTTTCCCTCTGTGTGAAGGAAAGTAACTAGAGACATTATTTTATTTGCATTAACAACAGAGCATCAATCAACTTTCCATGTTTCACTCTGAATTGATAGTTGTTTATGATATAAGGACGGACATCTTTACCTGACCTCAGTAAAGAGTGGACTTGCTGATAGAAAGTAACTATAGTTCTTATTTCTATCTCTTCTTTTTTATGACATATTCTTGTTTCTCTCTTTATCTTAGCTGAACGTTTTATTCTCTTTCTCTCGTTTCGGTTGCCATGAAAGAGACAAATATCAATAGGTAAGATTGCTTCATACAGATAGGTCGCGTACCAAACCAGCTCTGCCGACTCAAATGATATATGTTTTTGAAATACTGTAGAAATAAAAGCTATATTTTTTCATATTAGATAATTGTTTGCTTCCTTTTACAAAGCGTTCAATTTTCAGTGACAATAGTTCTGCAAAGCCAGATAATTAATTCTATACAGAGAATCAATGACGCCATCCATCTGTACAATGACGCTCGAACCACGGAATGTGACTATCGTACTCTCCGAAAGTTGGTGGATCTGTTCTCAAGACGATAAGATTCCTTCCAGAGATGTTCAAATGGCGCAGACACACCAAGATAAACTCCCCAGGCCACGATAGTGTTACAATTATGTCAAGAGCAATGCCAAAGTTGCTGACAAGTCCATAACAGAATACATTCCTAGACAAAGGGAGTGGCTACAGTAACACCAAAATTGTCTCTCGAAGGTATTCAATGGAAGATTAAGGTAATGGTGGACAAAGATACACATGAAGACTCAATAGTAGGATTTGCTTTCAAAGAGTTAGCGGTCTTTATTGAAGAAGCTCACACGAGTGGTGAGACATCTTTATTCTTCAAACTTGCTGACCCGCCACAGTTATGCACATCAAGGATGAAACAGATGAGCATGAAGCATGAGAACAAGGTGCATACAATCCATTTCAAGCAAACACAGCTTGATCATTTTTCTAACATGTTTTGTTTGCATTCAATGACAAGCTTGGAGATATCTTGGTAAAGGCTTGTGAACATCACATCGCATGTGTTGCCCAAATCGTGACATGCCGCATCATCAAAGATGAGGAAGTGTTCAATGGGTGTCTTATAGAATACACACAGGTCACCATGTCACACATGCTGCCTTCCTTGGTCACTATGATCATATAAGGTCCTAGTATCAAGCAGCCGAGTGAAAGCACAATCGCAGCAACATTGCACATTACTCAGCTTCTGAAGTTCAACAATGCAGAGCTACCACATGCTTCACCCAGTCAGACATTGTTAGTTTCAACATATCCACCTTATTCTAGACAAGCTGGCATACGTGGGGATTTCTATTTCCTATGAGATTGGGAATGGAACACTAGGAGCAAGTAATATGCCCTCCCAAGATGAGAGGTGCAGTGTTCACGATAATATCGACCATAACACATGTTCCACCACAGCAAAACACTATGCTAATCTATGAATAATTCACTAAATTGATAATATACTGAGATACTTAATATGGAGACCTTCTAAAATAATATGGACCATTCCATGGAAAAGTCATTAACCCCAGAGGTGGTATACTGACTTGAAAACGGTCGCACAGACACAAATTATGCTGAATGTTCAGGTCGCCGACATTCGGTAGCTGTCCTAGAAAACATTAAAAAAGTCCACAAACTCGTTTTGGACAATTATAAATTGAAGTTGTGTGAGATATCAGAGGAGTTAAAGATATCAGAAGGCACTGTATTCACCAGTCGATTAAAAACAACAATGCAACAAAAAGGAGTTTTGCATCTATATGTGATAATGGATGAAACAGGAATTTCACACTTTACTGCAGAGTCCTATTGGCAGTCAGCTGAGTGGACAATAGCAGGAGAAAACCATCCAAAGTGACCAAAGACGACCAAAGATGGCAACATTAGCAGGCAAGGTTTTGGCCTCCATATTTTGGGATGTGCAAGGTATTTTGGTTATCAATTACCTCAAGAAAGAAAGAATAATCAATAGCGAATATTATATAGCATTACTGGTGCGTTTGAAATAAGAAATTGTCAAAACCAACCACAAATGAAGAAGAAGAAAAGGTGCTCTTTCATGAAAACAGTGCGCCATGTCACAAGTCTATCACAGCGATAGTAAAACTACATGGATTGCATTCTTGATTGCTTCCGCACCCATCATATTCTTTAGATCTGACCTCGGCGACTACTGACTGCTTGTAAACCTCAGAAAAATGCTCCAGAGAAAGAGATTTGGCTCCAATGAAGAAGTGATATTGGAAAAAGAGGCATATTTTGAAGCCAAAGACGAATCGTTCTACAAAAAAGGAATCGAATTGTTAGAGAAGCGTTGGAATCAGTGTATCACCTTAGAAAGAGACTATGTTGATGAATAAAGTCGAATATTGCTTATAAATTATTGTTTTATTAGTTAGGCACGGTTCTTATACAATGATGTAATGCATGCAACAAACAACTGGTTTTGATCAGGGTCTACCCCCAGTCCAACTACCGGGCAACTGTCCTGCAACTGGAGATCACAGTCCTGGTGTATGTGCACTCTCTGCACTAGGTGTCGTTTGTGATGCCCTGAGAGAACTAGCAGAATGGTTCCAAGCCCTGGATCACACCAACTATGGGTACTAGATCCATATACATCTGAGAGACATGGTAGAACTCTTCGACACACCCTAGAAATTCTGAGCTGGAACCTCACTTGGCGACTGGCTACAAATGACCAGATATAAACACTGGTTCAGGCAAATATCACCAGTGCCAGGACAGTCGGCTCCTTTTTTGTGTGCATATAAAAGACGAACAGGTCGTTCACTGCTATCCCTCCACTGCTATCAAACATACAAGTAGAACAATGCGGACATCAAAGGAGACAAGGTGTAGTGAGCCTGACTGATAACCCTATCAACCTATGATGGTGGATAGTCACAGAAGCAGAAGTTACCAGACTCATAAAATAGTTCCATGATGAAACTGACATTCAATAAACATTCACTAAAAACTTTCAGAAACATACTTTATCTAACTTCTGCATGTATTTTCGGTGCAGTCATTTGGGAAAATGACTGCCACACCCACCAGGGAGCAGCTGAACGAGGGCTCGACATTCAAATTTGTTCATAATATATTGGTCTACCTCTTTGCTAAAATTGGTGTTAGCAAAACCACAATACTGCATATACATAAATTCATATAAACATACAGTTGATTATATGTATATACTTACTGTTATTAGCAATTGTTTCACCACATACCACTTAATTTAATAAAGGAAAGATATATCAGATATCTCAAGTTGGAGTTACAAGTCATCCCAGATTTCCATCCATTACTCTGCACTTTTTTTGATAATCGTTGCAAATCATTTTGCATCCTAGCAACAGCTGTTTACCATTGATTTTTTGCTATTGTTCAATAAGCCTCCTCCAGGATCCCAGTATACTCTGTGTCCTTCCAATGGAGGTTTAGATGGTGCTCTCCCTCCTTGATCATTCTATCTTCCCGAACCCTTCATTATTATTTTCTGAGGCTCCAACCGATGCTGGTGTGAATATGTTTTCATTGAAGGGTGGGGGCTGTCAGATTATGTTTTTTTGTTTTTACATATCTACATATTCTTTCTACGTTTCTATTTGTGTTTACACAGAGTTATTCTGTTCGATGTTGTCTGTGATTAGTGAGCATCATCTGGTTATGTGAGTTGGTTTCCGCACTCGATGATTTTTCTTAATATTTCAGCTGTTTTTATCAATGCTGTGCTTTGTAGGGCGTCAATATACCATTTGATTGCAATTTCTGCTACTCTTTTTTACAGGTTTTATCGAAACTGTTCCTAGTGCTCCTACTATGACTAGTATTGCAGTAGTTTTCTTTGCGTTCCATATTTCCTTCAGCTACCTGGAAAGCTCCATGTATTTTTTTAGTTTTCTTCTCCTTTGATTTTCACCTTATAAATCTCTGTGATAGCGAAATTTATTATTTGGAAAGATTTTTCCTTCTTGTTGTATTATTATCATGTCCGATTTCTTGTTCCGTTTGTATTTTTATGTCTCATAGGATTTTATAGTTTTCTTTTTCTAATACCGTCTCTATTTTGTGCTCGTACGATTTGTCTGTATGTTCAAAGTTCAATCGCTTGCATAGTTCCATTGCTTTGGGTGAGTTTGCTATATTCACTTATGATGTGGTTTACCGTTTCGTCTCTTTGTGCACAGAGTCCAGTATACTGTTTTCCTGGGGTTTGTCTACCTTGGCTATAATGAAATTCGTCCTTATCACAGTATTTTTCCGGATGTCAACAGCGATTTCGTTTCTCTGTTCAAATGTCCTTTTCATAGCAATGTCCATGTGTTTAATGCGCTATATCTTTAGTCATTCTTATAAATCGTCCATGTAACTATTGCTCTGCTTGCCTTTTTATTTTCGGTTTCACTGTTCTTTATATCTTTCACTTTGGTGATAATTTTGGCAGCGATAATCAGTTTTTCTGTATTTTCCGTTAAGTATTAAATTACTGGAAATATAACCAGTGATAGACTAGCGTCCTGTCATGGAGATGGTCCGACGTATCGTTTTCATTATTATTAAAGAAAGATCGTTACAAAAAGAGATGCCAAAAGAGGCACAACGAACAAAGAAATACTTTCCAAAAGTGTTCTCTTAATTTGTTAGTTTTATAATTGTTTTTGATTTCATCCAATTCAATCTGAAAATGTCTGCTGTTTTTCATCTGATTTGGCAATTTCGTACAAAAAACATTAGTCTATTCCAAGTGGTTTAGTTTTTGAAATCTGTCTTGACAGAAGATGTAAGAAAAATTCCAATACTAAAAAATAAAAAGGATGTCAAATACATACGATAATTTGACTAAAAACAAAAATCTTGACTTATTTTTATATGTTTATTTATTTATTTTTCTTACTGGTAGTGAAAGAGCTGAGATTATTATAAGAATGTTATTCGATCAGCTGGAAGGGGAATGTTAAAAATGGCGGAACGTTTGTTTCTAATGTTATTTTTACATACTACATACTTGAATAGTGAGTTTTAAAAAAGTTTCAAGAACTTCGTACATCAATAAGGACATCGGATCGAAGATACTGATTCCAAATCTGCCGTTAGTTTGGCTCTTAGATCAACCGTTTAACTGTGATGCCGCAACACACATACGCACATTCAGACACCTTTGCTGTATATATATAGATGCAAACAAATACATAGAATATGAACAAAATAAATGTTTTTTTGTTTTTTCCTCAGGATTATCCTTGTGGCTCATTTTCCAGTTTTCTCAAATACTTACATGGCTGTAAATCAACCTCAATTGTTTTAGACATGAATATAATACATGAGTTTGCTATGTTTTTTGTTTTGTTTTTGAAGATAAATTTTAAACATGAAAGAAGAAAAAGCAGTTTGAATATTTTCAGTAAAAGCCTGCAAATAGTTCTGTATGATTTGAGTGAAGTGTGCATGCTATTCTTGTCAACGGCTCGTAACAATTTCAAATGTAAATTGAACTTTTTTATATTCCCTTTCTGAGCAATAAGCAGTTTCCTCTTTCTGCGAGAAGAAATGCTTAAAATTGCGCTTGCTCCGTGTACACGTATCTTTTGTTTTTGTTTCTTTTTTAATGCTTATGTACAACATGTCACTTCCTGTTTCACAAATACAGAATGTCTCTGATAATGATGTTACAAGCATGTGCCCCTCCTCCAAGTTGGATGAAAGAAAATTGAAACCTTAGATTTTCAATTTTCTTACACAATAAACACACACACATACACACATACACATACACACACACACACATATATATATATATATATATATATATATATATATATATATATATATATCGTCTTCAGGAATTAGTTGTTTTTTGCTATATTTTTGTTGTTTTTAGTAAAATAATAAACACTTTAAATAACGGAAATGAAGGAAAAAACGGACCCACCTATTTCAAATATTTGTACTTGTGTATTATTTCTTCACACCAATCATCCCGAGGAAATCTTGAAATAAAGACGAAACGTTGATGAATAGATAAATAATATTTTAGGTTTTCCTTTTTTCATTTTCCATTGCATTGTAATATTATTTCCATCTTTTATCATATATATATATATATATATATATATATATATATATATATATATATATATATATATATATATAGGCAGTAAAACTTATCAATACATACAGTCCAAATAATGCTAGAAATCCAACGAACTACTTCAGTCCTGGAGATATAGTTTTACTCATGATGTTCAGAAGAGGAGGAGAATATTTTGAAGACAGCATCATTTCCAAAAGAGTTTGAAAATTAATTTATATTATAAGTGATAAAAAAATGTGAGCACAAAACACGCACAAATCACTTGAAATCCAGATACAGTAAGGATGTAACTGCATGAAAAGAGGTACCGACAGACGTGCTTTATGATATTTTTGACATATCAATTCCACAAACTCCTGCAATTGTAGTTACAAGAGCGACCAGTAAAAGATAAATAACGTGCATAGAACTTCTGAACGAAGATCCTAAAAGTAAAAACTATTACTTTCTCGATGAAAGTGAGTGACTAACCCTAACTCTCTTACAATGGACCATTCTGGAGTGTATATAAGAGGGTCGTTTTACCTCATTCACACAACAAGTGCTATCATTTCTTGTGAATACATATTCCTATGTTTTCGTTAATCATCATTATCATCATCATCGGTTTAATACTTGCTTTACATGTTTGCATGTGTTGGACGCCTTTGACTTCTAAAGTAACCTATATCTGGCCAGTTCTTTATTTCCCCTCTTTCTCTCAGTTCTAGTTTTATCACTTCCTCCCATGTTTTCCTTTGGCCTTCCCCTGTAGACTGAACTTGTTACCTCAACTGTTCTTCATCTACTAACCCAAGAACTCTCACCCCTTCTTTCAACGTCTCCTGTTCTGCACTCATCTCCCTATATTGCCTAGATTTTATCTTCCTGTGAGATCATTAGAACTAAGCCTGTCTTTAAGACTTACATAACACATCCATTATATCATTCTCATATCATTTCTCTCCATGCTACGCATGTCCTCAACCTTCACTGGCTAGGTTCACCTTCATACATCATCACACTGCACACGCATGCTTGATAGACTCTTCCCTTAGTCGTCAGTGATACCACTCTGCTACAGAAGTTCCCTGAACTTACTCCATCCACTCCTAATCCTTACAATCGCACTAGCATCTGCTCCACCCTGTGCTGCAGTAGTATCACCAAGGTAAAAAAAACAACTTCTTAACAACCTCAATAGCTTCACCATCCAGATATACTTTGTCCACATCTGAGTTCTCACTGTTATCCATTGTCTTACACTTCTTGAACACAAATTAGTTATCCTCTCTCAATCTACCGGTAATTCCCCTGCACTTAGTAATAAACTCTTTTATATTCGTAACTATCCCTAAAGTTGTTCACCCTCGGTCTAACCTTATCAAAATAACGTTCTCGTCATTTACTATTGTTTTAAACTGAAAGCGTTTTTTTTATTTATTTGTTAAAAATTTATTTAAGTTTTCATATACAAGTATTTTAAAACTTTGTTCGTATTTATTATTAACCATTTGACGTATTCCTCTCTGAGAAAGGTAAATGAAAGAAAGTTTTTCGGAAGATTTAAAAAAATGTTTCTGTTGTTTTGAAATTTGGTATTTATTAATATCAGCTATTCTGAATGTAATAACAAAAATATCCATACTTTTATGGTGATAATGCTGATTTCAAAGTAAATTTTCGTTTTCTGTTAACAAACGTAGAAAAAACATAGTTATTGACATTCAGTTAACAATGAGTTTATACTAGTAAATAGTATTGAAATAAAGGTAACTTATAGAACCAGATTCCTTTTAACCTACTCACAATTCTGCTACAATCTTTGCTGCATAAGTTACAAAGAAAATTGAAAGTTGTTATGGTACCATTACCTATAACGGACTTTGGACTCTTCCATTCACCATAAATGCTGTGAGCAACTGCTCCTCATTGTTGAATCAACCCCATCAATCCAACATACTTGTTTTCCCTACCTTGAGTTCGTGTCTTTATTCCAGCCCCTTTACAGGGCTACAACAAAGTAAAGCGCAAACTACTTATTTGTTTTCATCCAAATTTTAAATAATACTTTTCTGCACAAAAACAAGTTTGCATAAAACAAAATCAGAATCGTATTAACATATTTCAGCGATGAATGTCATGTCCCAAAGCACCGAAAATAACGATGACACTTTTGGTTACTTTGAAACCACTAATGCTAATACGCTCGTAATCTCAGACCTAAAAAAATTATAGTCTTAATTTTTTTTTTCATTTTCGACAAGATAAATCCCATCAAAAAATCAATAGTTCCTCCTCATAAGACATTCTAGTTGCCAGATCAACATTTGTGGATTTATAATAATAAACTGTCGTAAATCCTGGATCTACATTTGTCTGGCTACAATATTTTCCATTTTTGTTTTCATAATACAACAATGCTTAAATCATCAGTAAATGATTTTTTCTATCATCAGTAAATCAATTGTCGAAAGTAAGATATCTTTTCAAGTCAAATAAAAAAGAAAGTTGTTTAAACGCTGACAAATGTTCAGTTTTTGTCAGTTCATGTTGAACATGTTGATTGAGCTTTTAAACACTTTTAAACACGTGTAAATTCTGCAATTGTGTTGACTAATCTCTCTTTAATAGTCTTGAACTCCAACCATCAAAGTCAGTGATATTTCAGCTCATATATATATATATATATATATATATATATATATATATATATATATATATATATATATATATATATATATATACTGCGCAGAATTTATTGTTTTTGCAACTTGTTGGCCTTTATTTTTGTTCATTTTTTCTTGCCTCAAAACATGTGATATTACTTTAGTTTTTTCAGTTTTCCTTTTTCCATTGTTCGCATCCTGTCAGATTTATTTTCTAATAGTTTATCATATATATATATATATATATATATATATATATATATATATATATATATAGAGAGAGAGAGAGAGAGAGAGAGAGAGAGAGAGAGAGAGAGAAAGTGAAGTATGTATATGTTTATATATTTATATGTATAGGATTCACTCCTAACTAATTAACCGATCATTACGAATTTTGGAACACAGCTCTTAGGCATAAGGGTGGGTAATGTAGGCTGTATTTAGTTTCATTTAAAAGGGGAAAATAATGGGTGGAAGCCCTTCGTAAAAATTCAAATATCTCCAATTTTTGTGAAATTTTAACAACAGAAATTTGTAAATATTCTTGTACTTAGCTTAACACTGATCATCCGAAGTGTCTGTGACTGGCATCAATCAATTGATGTCAGTCAGGAGCACTTCTGATTATTCTTGATACTGTGAAACCGTAATAAAGTGTTGATGCCAGTGAGGAACACTTCTGATGATCGCGGATACCTTGAAACTGCAGTAAAATATTAAGCTAAGTACATTTTACTATCATATATATATATATATATATATATATATATATATATATCGATTGTTGACGCATTTCGCGACTGGATAACTTTGTCAGCTCTTTCTATTTCTCGTATTTAGACTGGTACTCATCACCTGGATTAATCTTCAGTCAACCCTCTGGATGTCTTTCCTGATTATGCTTTTCAAATTGTATGACTTGGATGGATTATATAGATTTAACAAAAAAGTATGTTTTGGGGTTGATATATTTGATGTTATATATTTTTTATGTATTTTTGTATATATTTTTATATATTTTCAAAGTTTAATTTTATTACCTGTAGTGGAATAACTGCGGTAATGGTCCTCTGAAGAGAAGAATTATCTTTGAAAACTCATGAGCTAAGGACTTTAAGATACTTTGCTTGAACTTTGAATTCTAATAAAATTTGATTGACACCTTATTTTATTACTTCATTTTATATTATAATATATATATATATATATATATATATATATATATATATATATATATATATATATATATATATATATAGTCATCCACAGACAGACTGTATGACGTTTTTAGTGTAGCTAGACAGGCAAGTGCCTCAAGCCGCCATCAAAACTCGACTGTCTAGATGACAGTTGCCGATCGTAAACTTTCCCCTCTCTCTCTGTCTGTCTGTCTGTCTTTCTCTCTCTCTCTCTCTCTCTCTCTCTCTCTCTCTCTCTCTCTCTCTCTCTCTCTCTCTCTCTTGCGACATGAATGGATTCTGCACTCTGATGAAGACCAATTCTTGGGCGACTGAAACAATATTAGCCCGAACTCTGAAATTCCAGGGTTTTCCCTTTAAGGTCAACCTCTTGTGTGGGGACTTTTAAAATTGGAGATAGCGCCGATTTATCGAGATTCGAATATTACAATATTCCTAGGACATGGTTGTCACTAAATGGAGTCATTTTGACAGCTTTTTTAAATCTAACAATAGTTGACCTCTCTTTCCATATTTTTCCAAGTAATCATTTGCTGTTGACTTTCTATTGTTTCTCCATTTTTCTGATTTTTATATTTTGTATGTGCGAATATATAAGTTTTTTTTTTATATATGTAGATATAGAGATAACTGACTGTCTCATACATAAAAGCATTTTGTTTTTTCTGTTGCATATATCTTATGTATGTCTCTCTCTCTCTCTCTCTCTCTCTCTCTCTCTCTCTCTCTCTCTCTCTCTCTCTACATATATATATGTAGATAGATAGATGCATATCTATGTATGTGTATGTATATGTATGTCTATATTTAAATATCCACGTGTATCTGAATACATAATAACTATTTTTCTTATTACTATCATTCTGTATCAATGTTTTCCCAATTATCATTATGTAGTTTTTCTAATCATTATTTTTAGAAATTTTTCTTTTAATTTCTTTTATAATAATGTTTTTTATGATGATGTTTTTATAATAATGTTTCTTATTATTTAAATTGAATTACTCTCTCTATATTTTTTATTTTTATGTTTATTTTTATATTTTTTGTAGTATATCTACCTTAATTTTACTTATGCAATTTTCTTCTACTCTGTATCTTTATCCTCGAGATTCTCTTCTATATCCCTAATTCTTTAAGATTTAAGATTTGTAAAACTCCATATTCGCCCCGGGTATTCTATATACTTGAATTAAGTTCAGCCTCCCATCAAAATTGTTTCTAGCTTAATATATCTAATTATATGTGGACTTTTTTTTATTATTATTTTGTAGTGTTGCAGAGACGATATTGATATAAAAATATTGTTTGACACACGGCAAAAGAAACAGACCGTAAAAAATACATCTCACAGAAATGTTATGTTTTTTGGAAATGTGAAAAAAATAAAAGATAAATTTAAAAAATAAATTTTTTAAAAAATGTCAAAAAAAAACCTAAAAAAACATGGTTATTGGAATCTTCTCCTATATAAAGGGCAGTTGTCTGTCTGTCTGTCTGTCTGTCTGTTTGTATGTCCAGCTACTCCTCAAAAACTACTCGGCAAACTGTCAACAAGTCGACATCTTTAAGACCGGACAACACCTGGGAGCATAATATCTCAAAATTACAAAAAAAAAAATGTCCCCGGGGGTCAACGGGGCCAGTTTTCGGGGGCGGGTCTGGTTTTTTAAAACTTTTTCAATGTTATTTACTGGTGATTTTGAAATCAGCCAATGTATTCATGTAACAACTTAATAAAAATGCACTGTCCGGTTGTATCAAGTCATCCCATAACTTCTGTCCGGATGTATCAATAACAGTGAAACAAGGGTTGCTCAATCACATCCGCACCTAGCAACCTAAACTTATATCTTTTAAAATAAAAATAGTTCTTGGGGGGAGGGGGGAGAATGTTTAACACGCGGTGGGGGGGGGGAATTTTTTTTTGGGGGGGGGGAGAATTGTCGGTGGGGGGTGGGGGAATTATCAATATTTTCATCCTGCGGGGGTGCTTATACAATATAGGACCCGGAGGCTTCGGAAGTATATGGACCTGGGCGGGGGGGGGGGTTCTTCTGCAGTATAGGCACATTGCTTCTGTAGGATAGGGACCATGGGTGCTTATGCAGTATAGGGACCAGGGCTGCTTCTACAGTATAGGGACCAGGGGTGCGTCTACAGTATAGGACCCAGCACCGGGGGTGCTTCTACAATATAGGACCCGAATGCTTCTACAGAATAGGGACCATGGGTGCTTATGCAGTATAGGCACCGGGGGTGCTTCTACAGTATAGGATCCAGAGGCTTTTGCAGTACAGGGACGAGGGGGGGCTTCTGCAGTATAGCCACCGCGGCGCTTCTACAGTATAGGACCCAGCACCGGGCCGGCTTCGTCAATTTAGGACCTAGAGGCTTCGGCGTTGTCCGGGAGAAAAGTGCTAAATGTCCTAGATAGAGCTACTGTAGTGTTTCTCTTCGGACTATTGTGCAGATGAAAAGGAGGGGGGATCGGTAAGAGTGATTTTTTAGTAGTGCTCTGGAGGCCGTCTTGATTTTCTAAATACTCGGCGTTGTCCGGGAGAAAAGTGCTCAATATCCTATTTTGATTGCGGAGAGGAGGGAGAGCCCCGGGCAACGCCGGGTACCCCTGCTAGTATAAAATAAACCTGACTTATATATGCTCTGTTGTTACTGATTGACAATCATCGAACTGAATCTTTTAAAGAGACTGCTAATTAAAAGGCACTGATAGTATATGCTAATACATATATTGTCATAATTAATATATATATATATATATATATATATATATATGTGTGTGTGTATATATATACGTTATATATATGTATATATATATATATGAAGCAATCCAACAAAAGATATAAGCGTCAACTAATATCTTATAATTAGTGAAACATCCGGATAAAAAACTGAAGCTCAATATACTGGATAGAGCATTAATATTATAATATAAAATGAAGTAATAAAATAAGGTGTCAATCAAATTTTATTAGAATTCAAAGTTCAAGCAAAGTATCCTTAAGTCCTTAGCTCATGAGTTTTCAAAGATAATTCTTCTCTTCAGAGGACCATTACCGCAGTTATACTACTACAGGTAATAAAATTACGCTTTGAAAATATATAAAATTTTATACACAAATACATAAAAATACATAACATCAAACATATCAATCCAAAAACATACTTTTGTTGAATCCATACAGTCCATCCAGGTCATACAAGTTGAGAAGCATAATCAGGAAAGACATTACTCCAGGTTACAAACAGCAGTCCATATACGTGAAATTGAAGGGGCCGGCAAAGTTATCCAGTCGCGAAATGTGTCCATATTCAATGTTAATGATAAATAAATCAATCAAAATAATACAAAAAGTCCAATCAAAGTTCCGAAATCCCGACATGTGCAACCCAAGTCAAATCAAAAATGTATATATATATATATATATATATATATATATATATATATATATATATGTATGTATGTATATATATATATATATATATATATATATATATATATATATATATATATATATATACAAATAAAATATTGGAATAAAGATTGTAAACGTACTATATCTATTACATCATCAGTTGCTCAAAACAGGGTGTCTCAAATAAAAAAAACACATTATTTTGCTTTCCTTAAGCCATGGCTTTTCACAGAATGAACGTATTATAGCCAAAGGAATACAAATAAATAAGTCGGTAAAGGAAATTACAAAAAAATTCAACGGATTTTACAATTTTGAGGCCAACCTTCCCTGGATTTACCGTTTTTGGACCTGTTTTTACAATTTTCATGACGCCTTCAACGGTGAATCTTTTTCTATATGTTCAATCTCTTATCTTTGCATTGAACATTTTTTTATATTTGTATTTGTCTTATATTATCTTATATCTTTTCAAATTATTACTTTTAGCAATTTCCTTTAAGGAAAGAAAAAAGGTAGGCAAAATAAATTTCTTTTATTTGAAACACCTTGTTTTGAGCAACTGATGACGTAATAGTTATTGTACATTTACAATCTTTATTCCCATCTTTTACGTGTCTCTATAATTGCTCTATCTGGTATATCGAGCATCACTTCTTTCATGGTAGGTTCTAATTTAAAGATATATATTATATCTTATTTTCCTGTTCTACAGCGCTTGGTTATGGAGTCTAGGTTGATTCTGTGGCAGGGGTTCGAGCCATGCGATCGTCTGAGATTATCACCCTGCACTGATGAGAGCGAAAGCTTGAAACGCTAGCGTATGTAGGTAAAAATAATTTCATATTTATATTATTTATTTTAAATTAATATTGTTATAAGCCCCTTTAATAAGATTAAAGTTGAGCCCTGTTCGGAGAAGTTAAAAATAGACTGACACATAGCTATAAGGCATTGTCCGACAACGTTCGTTGAATACTCTAGTCAGTCTTTCTAGATATGCCACCATTCGCATAAATGGAACTTAAATTCCCTTCTTGAATTCGTTAATGTCGGGTGGTGTAATGGTTACAGCGCTTGCTTACTGAGTCTAGGTTGATTCTGTGGCATGGGTTCGAGCCGTGTGACCGTCTGAGATTATCATCCCTGCACTGATGAGAACGAAAGCTTGAAACTCTAGCGTATGTAGGTAAAAATAATTTAATATTATTTATTTAAAATTAATATTAGTATATATATATATATATATATATATATATATATATATATGCGTGCGTGTGTACCTGTATGAAATCAGCGATTTATTTTAAATCTAACATACTTTCTTACCCACTTTAAATAACGTTTCATTGTATTAGCTTTTGAACAGACAACTCTAGTATTTTTATTATTTCAAATGGTGAAATATTCTCTGCCATGTAAATCATTTACATTTTACTAAAGAAAATGTAAGAAAACTCCATTGGGAAACCATCTTTAAGCTAGATGTGATTCAAGTGTTTACTAATAGGAGAAAGTTTAATTAACGCATAACAGCAAATATCCTCCCTGTCGAAATATGCAATGATCTGTATCTGCTATCCGTTAGTTCTCAAATATGAATGTTAACATATACAATGTTAAGTGAGTAAACAAATGTGTTGCGTTTAAAAAATAGTAAAAGTATTATTTTGTATAAATAACTACAAAAACACTTCTGAGAGAGAAGTTTATAGACTTTTACACATGCCATTTTTTCAATGGCATGTTTTTCAATTTTTAATATAAAAAAGAATTCCTAGCATAACTAAAACTACTTTTGAATTCTGTACCTGTTGTGAGACAATACACCTTTTTGAATATACCTACCGAAGTTCACCAGACCTACTTATTTTTATTTATTAACATTTTGTGTACTGGAAACTGCCTCAGACAATAAGATCGGCTATTAGATAGATTATGTTCAGTTATACATTAATACCATTGGGAAAGGTATGAACCTTCAACCCCCCAGCTATGGGTAAAATCGCAACGTGCGTTTAAGGAATCATATCAAATGAATAGTTTAGTTTTGCTTTTCAATAACTGCAAAAGTTGATCTGCTGTAACACAGACAAACAAAACATTGTTGCTTTTTCGTCTTGACTGCTGTTCAACCATCTTTGGTCGGCGTCGGTTTGAAACCAAATAGACACAACTAAGAGCTTATGGTTCAGATCTTTTTGGTTTCTACTGAGCTCAGGAACCATTCGCATGGATTGTGATCATTCTCGTACATATATTTATATACCTACACCCCACACGGTATCAGGTGGGCAGTAACTGGTCGAGAGTGCATACTGGACATGTCTTGTCCTGTCGAAATCAAACAGCAAAGAAGGCGAGACTGTTTCAGTTCTCGTCTGTGTGACATCACAGTAACACAGGATCTTATAGCTAAGGCTAGTAGTCGTAGCCTCACTATAAGTATAAGCACGGTAGACGGTAGTCATACGAGGAAAAACTCAACGCTTCTTTTAACATTAAACAAATCTTTATTGGGTATCCTATACCGTTGGGGTATAGCATAGAAAAAAGTAGGACTGGTGTCCGGTGGAAGGAAACGAAGTTCTTTTACTGCCCGGGGAGCGGTGCTCGGAAATCTAGTGGATGAGAGGGTAGGAGAGAGGTGAAGAAGAGTTCCTTCTAGGTTGACAGCCAGGGTCTCTCTGACGATCCGTTCCACCGTTCAACGGGGGTGCAAATAGTCCACAAAGAACTAGCTGAAATCAATACGCCCTGTGAGCCGATTGGTTAGTTTAAGACCAACATGGTGGCAACGATTATTTATAAAAGCAATATAATTGATAATTAATTTGTGATATGAAAATAATTATGGAAACGCCTTTGTCAATATCTTAATTTTCTGTAACACCTAGCTTCCGTTTGTCAGCAGGTTTCCAGGTTTATAAAAACATCTAACAAATAAGATTGTGCCATAAGAATTTTAGATAAACTTCCTCACTTTCCAAAAGTACTTCCTACAAATCATGAGATCATCTTTTTCCAAACAAGAAATGTATATAACAAAACTTGGTACTTCTGTAGTTTACGAATCGTGCTGAAATAATAATGTTATTATTTAGAAACCCATTCTTAAACTGAGAAGGGGGTTTTGTTAACTATTCTGTACTTTCACCTAACAAGTTAATAAACAAAAGATACCGTAAAAATTGAATTTTACTTGAAAATCCTATTTAAAAATAACACGGTTCACAAACTGCAGAAGTAGCCAAAACTTATTGGATAGAATTGGGTGAAAAAAGGGCAAGTTTGAAAAATTAATGCTATAGGTTTCAACAAGTAAAGGGGTCATTCGGCAAGTAGTAAGCAGCATTTGAAGGAAAAGTCATAACGGAACCTCTTTGTCGTGGCCCCTGATGAAACTAAAACAATTAATACATATGTCTTTATTTCTATGCAGATGAAGCTCATACAAATATGAGAGGTATACAAAGCAACAAATGAACAAGCAGAGGCGTGAGTAATAATAAAATATCTAAAAAAGAAAGTTATGACATCTAAGGAAATCCATTAGAACATGCTGTAGTGTAGATAGTTTCTGAGGACACTCTTTTTATGCAACTGTGATCGAGTGGAGTGTAAGATTCAAGTGGGGCAGGGACAGCACACAAGATGATTCATGTTCTGGTTGTCCAAGAGACCTCAACTTCTGAAGAAAGGTTGATGTTATTTAACATTTGACAGGCATCTTGCTTGGTGCACACTGTTTTAACTAGATTTTGGTGGATTAGCAGTCTGTCTGTCAGATGGCTCTCCTGAATGCTGAAGCCAGAGCACAAGCTGAATAAGGTTGTAATTTCCATGAAACGTCTAAGTCCCTTCTAGAATAATTAATGTTAATGTTTATCTATCTATATGAATAAATGGGCAAAATTTTGTTACGTGTTGACAACAAAGTAATGAATAAAATGTTTATTTGAAATTAATGTTTCAAGTATTTCAAGTAGCAAATTTTGCAAAGCGATAGCGAGTGGGCAAAACCTAATATACTAGTAATAAGCTAGTACTAATATATACTAGTAATAAGCTAGTACAAATATATACTAGTAATAAGCTAGTACTAATATATACTAGTATAAGCTAGTACCAATATATACTAGTAATAAGCTAGTACTAATATATACTAGTAATAAGCTAGTACTAATATATACTAGTAATAAGCTAGTACTAATATATACTAGTATAAGCTAGTACTAATATATACTAGTAATAAGCTAGTACTAATATATACTAGTAATAAGCTAGTACTAATATATACTAGTTATAAGCTAGTACTAATATATACTAGTAATAAGCTAGTACTAATATATACTAGTAATAAGCTAGTACTAATATATACTAATAATAAGCTAGTACTAATATATACTAGTAATAAGCTAGTACTAATATATACTAGTAATAAGCTAGTACTAATATATACTAGTTATAAGCTAGTACTAATATATACTAGTAATAAGCTAGTACTAATATATACTAGTTATAAGCTAGTACTAATATATACTAGTAATAAGCTAATACTAATATATACTAGCAATAAGCTAGTACTAATATATACTAGTAATAAGCTAGTACTAATATATACTAGTTATAAGCTAGTACTAATATATACTAGTAATAAGCTAGTACTAATATATACTAGTAATAAGCTAGTACTAATATATACTAGTAATAAGCTAGTACTAATATATACTAGCAATAAGCTAGTACTAATATATACTAGAAATAACTAGTACTAATATATACTAGTAATAAGTTAGTACTAATATATACTCGTAATAAGCTAGTACTAATATATACTAGTAATAAGCTAGTACTAATATATACTAGTAATAAGCTAGTACTAATATATACTAGTAATAAGCTAGTACTAATATATACTAGTTATAAGCTAGTACTAATATATACTAGTAATAAGCTAGTACTAATATATACTAGTAATAAGCTAGTACTAATATATACTAGTAATAAGCTAGTACTAATATATACTAGTAATAAGCTAGTACTTATATATACTAGTAATTAGCTAGTACTAATATATACTAGTAATAAGCTAGTACTAATATATACTAGTAATAAGCAAGTACTAAAATATACTAGTAATAAGCTAGTACTAATATATACTAGTAATAGGCTAATACTAATATATACTAGTAATAAGCTCGTACTAATAGATACTAGTAATAAGCTAGTACTAATATATACTAGTAATAAGCTAGTTCTAATATATACTAGTAATAAGCACGTTCTAATATATACTAGTAATAAGCTAGTACTAATATATACTAGTAATAAGCTAGTACTAATATATACTAGTAATAAGCTAGTACTAATATATACTAGTAATAAGCATGCACTAATATATACTAGTAATAAGTTAGTACTAATATATACTAGTAATAAGCTAGTACTAATATATACTAGAAATAACTAGTACTAATATATACTAGTAATAAGCTAGTACTAATATATACTAGTAATAAGCTAGTACTAATATATACTAGTAATAAGCATGCACTAATATATACTAGTAATAAGTTTGTACTAATATATACTAGTAATAAGCTAGTACTAATATATACTAGTAATAAGCTAGTACTAATATATACTAGTAAAAGGCTAGTACTAATATATACTAGTAATAAGCTAGTACTAATATATACTAGTAATAAGTTAGTACTAATATATACTAGTAATAGGCTAGTACTAATATATACTAGTAATAAGTTAGTACTAATATATACTAGTAATAAGTTAGTACTAATATATACTAGTAATAAGCTAGTACTAATATATACTAGTAATAAGCTAGTACTAATATATACTAGTAATAAGCTAGTACTAATATATACTAGTAATAAGCTAGTACTAATATATACTAGTAATAAGTTAGTACTAATATATACTAGTAATAAGCTAGTACTAATATATACTAGAAATAACTAGTACTAATATATACTAGTAATAAGCTAGTACTAATATATACTAGTAATAAGCTAGTACTAATATATACTAGTAATAAGCATGCACTAATATATACTAGTAATAAGTTAGTACTAATATATACTAGTAATAAGCTAGTACTAATATATACTAGTAATAAGCTAGTACTAATATATACTAGTAAAAGGCTAGTACTAATATATACTAGTAATAAGCTAGTACTAATATATACTAGTAATAAGTTAGTACTAATATATACTAGTAATAGGCTAGTACTAATATATACTAGTAATAAGTGAGTACTAATATATACTAGTAATAAGCTAGTACTAATATATACTAGTAATAAGCTAGTACTAATATATACTAGTAATAAGCTAGTACTAATATATACTAGTAATAAGCTAGTACTAATATATACTAGTAATAAGTTAGTACTAATATACACTAGTAATAAGCTAGTTCTAATATATACTAGTAATAAGCTAGTACTAATATATACTAGTAATAAGCTAGTACTAATATATACACTAGTTGAATTCTTAACTTCTCAATTATCGAATCTTCAACAAAGGTGATATCATCCCCAAAGGATGGGAGGTGGCAGTGCTGAAGTGGATAACAACACACACTCATGACCTGGGTGTACCGAGTTCGAATCTGGCCGGTTCCATAGTACAACTTTCATTTATGGATGTTAGCAACCTTCCTGTGGTCCCTCATGTAAATACCAGAATCTTTTATCTTGTTTCTTTAACATGAACATCTTGATAAATGCACTAAGAAAAAATTAAATAAAAGACCTTATTATTCACATTTTCTTTTGTTTGGGCACAATTGTCCCCATCAACTTGAATATTTATATTACATTTTGGTCGATATGCTCTCCAGCCTTTTTCAGGTAATTGTCCATTTTTTGATTAATGTGACACCGCTTATCAAGGCCTAAAAGCCACTTGAGGATAAGGGTTAATTAGTCGTCGGTTGGCAATGAACGACAACACCATGAGAGAATTGGAAAGGGTGAAATGGTCAGAATTTGATTATTTAAGAGGACGGCTCGACAAGAATTTGTTAACATTGGGCTTGAACACGACTATGTTGTAGTCAGCTGGGAAGCAGCTCGATGGTATTGTATTTCACAGATGGGAAGTTTTTGGAAAGAAACTTTGCACATGAAAGTTTCGTTTAGTTTTATGTACACAGAGGAAGAAAGAAACATTATTTACACTGGTTCTAGCTAAACGAATGTTTTCTGTGAATGTTTTACAAAGGGCAACCAGAGATTGGGTAGATAGAGTAGAGAGAGACTAATAACTAGAAGCGGGGATGCAGGGAAAAGAAGAGATCATTCCTTCATTATATTTCGAAGTCGATTTTGCACTCTGTCAAGGCAGGAAAGAGTGTCGTGAGTGGCACCTCCCCAGATGTGGCAACAATACTCCATCTTCGGACGTATCTGACTCTTATATAGGTAGAGGATTTCGTCAGGTGTGAGGTACTTTATGGAGCGGTAGAATGATCCAAACATTTTTCTAGCCACCTTACTTATTATTTATTTTCGTTTTATTTAAATATAATGTATGTTAATTAGTTAGACAAAAAAGCTTTTGTTTGCATTGATAACCTTCAAAGGAAAGCTTTAATCTATCGCCATCTACCAAAATTAGAAACTTTCGTTTAAGATCTTTTGTACATTAAAATCATTACACTCACCCTTTGAACGATCTTTCCTCACACATGGTTAAACATTTTGAATGAAAAATTGATCGAAAAGACAGCAAAACATTCCTAACAATATAATATATATATATATATATATATATATATATATATGTAAACCACTTTCTGATTAATAGAAACATTGTTATTTTTATTTGTAAACACAAAAAGATGTGGACGTCTGATTTTATATTTTCCCATAGGGTCGAGTCACGCGATTGTGTGATGAAGTAGAATCATTGGTTTAACGGGTTAAAACAGTCATTTTTTTTTTCAGACGATAAAATTCAATGATGATTATACAAAACTAGAAAATACCCATCTCAGGATGGGCAAAATTAATTCCTCAAACAGAAGTTTTGCACCACTTTTATGTTCCCATACGCAGATCAAATTCAAGATATAAAGTTACTAAATCTTATGTCTAGAATCCTTATTTCTAATTTTGATCAAAATCCATTATATGATTTTAATTCTAGAAAATGTCTAAAAATCTAATGCTTAAGCTTTAAAAGATCTTAAAAAGAAATTGAAATTCCAGGAATCTTGCTTAATTGGTGTCAAATGACTATGGATCAAATTCAATGCAAATCTGATTAATTTCAATTTTCAAATGGGAGGTTGTGCCCACATTATGCCCTCTAACATCCCTTTTAAATCCCCAAAAGAAATTGAAATTTGGATAATATTTATTAACGGATATCTAATAGCTATTGTTAAAATTTCACAAAACTCAGAACTATCTGAATTTTTATAAAAGCATTTCACACCATTTTTACGGCATTTGCATAAAACTAAATTAAACTAAATATAGCCCATATGGATCCCTTACGCCTAGTAGCTGTGTTCCAAAATTCATAATGATCAGTTAATTAGTTTAGGAGTAAATCATGTACATGAAAATATATAAACATACCTAACTTTATATAAATAGAAATAACACATAATTATGTTTTTGATCTCCAAATTATTCTATGCTTGTTTCAATAATCATAATCACTTTTAATCAGGTTTTTAATGCTGACTTTGAAATGGGTAAGTTCAAGTCCTATCAAAGTTGTTCATTTTGTCGGACTTGAGAAAAAGAAAAGATATTAATCTATCTCTTCCCTGTAGAGGTGACCATTTCTACCTCCCCAAAAGATGCTACCCATGAAACTGTTAATAAAATTCACAATCCTTTTTGAAATCGAACGATAATCGGTACAAATCAACTTTATCAGAATCCAATAGCAAAAGACCTTCATGCACTGAAATGTACAGTTTTTTAGAAATGTCCTTTACTGTTACTCTTCTGTGAGCCAAAATAAGCACATAAACTGAATCCATCATTTCAGATGTGTTAACCATTGTGGGTCTGCCTTCATCTTGAATACTATTTTGACGTTCTTTAAACAATTTAGCCAATTTGCAAACATTTCTTTTACAAAAATCTATTTCCCTTAATGTGTCACATTCTACTATACATTTCACATGGTTTTCATGTCTTATTGTTTGGCTGATATTTTGACTAGCACCAAAACAAAATGTGAGATTAAACAGATATTCAACAAGTAGATAAATAGATTGGGTTACGGTTTTTATTCTATTTAGTTTATACTAGCTATCCCAACTCGGTGTTGCCCAGCATTCTTTTTATTTTCATTTCTGTTTCGCCTCTTTTTTCAAACTATGCTGTTTTATTTTTTACCAAATTATTGTTAGATAGGATGTTGAAAGTTGCATTTAATTATTATCGTCATTAAATTATTAATCGTATGAAATTGCTATCAAACTATAACTAATTCTATTAAAGTAATGTTTTCATCTCTATTTTTATAAGATTATTCGATGTAAATGACTTCCAAAACTTTCAATTTTAATACATGACGAATTGCTAAGAATTTTAAAGACAGAAATGACGTTCTATTCAAAGGCTAAAATGGTTCCAAATTCATTTCAAATTTCGAATGGCCGAAAAGTAATCCAGTCTATGTTCATCTATTAATAATATATCAAAATAGTGACTATTATACGAAGAAACCAAAATACATTTTGTGAATTAAATTATTTTTTAAACGGAATTTTTAAGAAATTTGTTTGTACTTTACATTTTTAATTTCAATAATAATTAGTTAATGGTAAATTAAAAAGCACATAGAGGCGAGAAACACATATACATACAGATACACACAAGACGTGATCACATAACGGTATTATATAGAGGTTATTCAAAGAAATATTAGCTGATAAAAAAACGTTTGTAATTTGTATGCTATTGCGTTTTGTTTTTTTATATAATTATGAACATTTGTAAAAAATGCAAGATTAAAATAATGTTTGCTATAAAAATTTTCAAACATTGCAGAGTTAAAATTTTAGAGGAACAAATTATGACGAAATAAAAGTATTTTACTTTTTTTTAATCACCTTATTTAGTAAACTTTTTTTAATTTTTCGAAATCTGAATAAAAAAAATTTGTTTTAAAATATGAATTGTTTTATAATTTAAAAAAAACTCTTCTTTAATTTTTTGAAATATCAATTTTTTTCTTAAATAGGTATCGTTTTATAATTAAATTAATGAAATTAATTTTTCAAAATATGAATACTTTTTTCAATTTTCGAAATATGGATTTTTAAATATTTTTTCTACACATACATAATTTTTTTTTCAAAATATGAAGAGAGAAATAGATAAGGGTTGGAAATATAGTAAAAATATTTCCTATAATTTTTCTCTACCCTTTTTAATAATACTAGATGACCAACGTATGAATGTATGAATTTGTGCCCTTAATCGGTTATAAAGGTAAATAAATAGAAATTTTAAAAGTACATATTAAGAGTTAGAGAATAAAGCTATTGTTTCCTTTCATAATAGAACTATATTTATGTCATTCAATCAAAACCCTTGTTGCTATGGGGACTGACCAAACAGATACATGTTTAAGCATTGACTATTCATGTCATTTATTTATTTATGTCATCCCTTTCCTCACTGCTGCTGCTACTATTAATGTCCCTTCCTTTATTTATTCCCCTCTTCTAACCACTTCCAGCTTTATTCTCCCTTCCTCTCACAAATCTAATACATTCAATGCGGAAACAAGTAATATTATCAGAGTTTTAGGATTATATAGAGTTTTAGATATGTTGCTTTGTTCAGGAAATATCCGTGGTGTCTTTTCAGATAACATGCAAACCTTATGCTGCACAAGTTAACTATAAACCTTCGTATTTACAATAAACATATTTCTAATATCAATTTTCCTTTTTTTTCCCATCCCAGGTTCTTATGGCAATATCAATTTTTTTTATTCTATAATATACTAGCTGAAGTACTCGCCTGTAATGTATTGTTCTAAAACAGTAGATTTTGACAAAAAACATATTGTGCTGAATGCTACATAATGGTAAAACGTTGGTGGCAAAAGTGTTAATATATACACATATAACACATATTATATATATATATATATATATATATATATATATATATATATATATATATATATATAGATATATAGATAGATATATATATATATATATATATATATATATATATATATATATATATATAGAGAGAGAGAGAGAGAGAGATATGGATATATATATATATATATATATATATATATATATATATATATATATATATATATATATATATATATATATTTCTCTCTATGGTCGGGTCGGTTCAGCATCAGTTAGCTAAATGGTTGGCTGAATTGCTTCAATCTGTGCTTGAAGTATATTCGGCCAACTGTATTAAAGATTCATTCACTTTTGCTGAATATATACGCAATTGCCATTTTTCTGCTGAGAATAAGTTTATGTGTTCTTTCGAAATCAGCAGTTTATTTACATGCGTTCCTTTACAAGAAACCATCGATATTTGTGCTGATGTACTATATCGTGGTTTCTCAGTTGGTCCTATTATCTCTGAGGAGGTCTTCGTAGAACTGATGCGGTTTGCTACCATGTCTGTCGAACTCAGTTTTGATAATGTCATGTATCAGCAAATCGACGGCATTTCTATGGGGTCACTCCTTGGTCCTGCGTTGGCCAATATCTTCGTAGGTTTTCACGAGCATAATCTTTTGGCCTGTATCAATAAACCACCTACTTATTTTCGATATGTAGATGATACATTTTGCGTGTTTAACAATGAGTCAGATTCCATATTATTCCTTTATGCACTCAATCAATTACACCCAGCTTTAAAGTTCACTTGTGAGAGGGAACACAACTCCACCCTTCCTTTTCTGGATGTATTAGTGCATAAATCTGATTCATTGTTTCTAACATTTGTTTACCGCAAACCTACATTTACTGGTTTATATTGTCACTGTGACTCTTTTAGTCCCATACAAAGAAAAATAAATCTGATTAAATGTTTGGTTCATCGTGCCTTAAAGATTTGCTCTTAATCCTTGATTGATTCGGAGATTGAATTTATCAAAGAGGTGCTCGTTGAAAATGGTTACCCTCTCGATATTGTTAATTCGCATATCGTCACTAAGATCGCTCACTTTAACAAGCCTAAACATTTTGGTCCTCCAAAATGCCCAGCGTACCTCAGATTATCTTGGTTGGGTAATATTAGCATAAAATTTGCTAACCAAATTTCTGTAGCTGTGCGTCGGTCTTACCAGGCATCTAATCCTAGAATTGTTTTTACTGCTCGACCTTTGCTCAAATCTATTCATAAGGATGTTCTCCCACCTCAACATATCAGTAACATTATTTATCAATTTAAATGTCGGTGCGATGCCGTATACGTGGGAAAAACAGTGCAATGGTTTGAATCCAGAATAAAACAACACATCCCCCCTGCCATACGCCGGGGCCGACTAAATAATTTAAATAATTTAGTCAACACATCCGGGTCTGCTATTGCTGACCATCTTATAAATAGCGCCGAATGTGCGTCGACGTACACTAGTGACTGGTTTTCTGTCATAAGTAGATCGCATTCTCTATTCCACCTCAAAGTCCTGGAAGCCATATATATCAAGTCAATCAAACCCTCCCTTTGTAAACTAAAGGAGTGGCTTTTAGGACTTAATGTGATCAACTTGTGACCCTCCTTCCCATATATTTTTTATTTTTATTTTTTTCTCTCGCAAACTTGTCACTAGTTTTCATTATAAATTTCTTTAAAGTTTTTAGTCGTATTTAATTACTTCCACGTTAATACTCTGATGAGTGTGGACGAAAGCCGGCTTAGTACATTCATGAATTTTTTTTAATTTTCTCTCGTTTTTATACTTGTTCAATTTTATTCTACCCCCCAAAACATGTCCCAAACGTCTGCATTCCTCGCCGTTATTAAATTTTGTACCAAATATATATATATATATATATATATATATATATATATATATATATATATATATATATATATCCAAGCAAGCGTTGTTGAACGTCACGGAACTTTCTCGTTTGTAAATCTTCTTCGTGAGGTTCTCAAACCGTCGAGCTATCCTTCTGGTTTCAGGTGGCAAACCATAGAGTATTTCCCCGATTGTTCTTAATTCGGACATTTTTTTCGAGCGCTTTCGACTTTCTTAGTCGTCTTCAGGATTAGGTTTTTTAAAATAAGAAGACTGGAGTTAATGTTTAAAAAGTCGAAAACGCTCGTAAAAAATGGCCGAATTAAGAACAATCGTGGAAATACTCTACGGATTGCCACCTGAAACCAGAAGGATAGCTCGACGGTTTGAGAACCTCACAAAGAAGATTTACAAACGAGAAAGTTCCGTGACGTTCAACAATGCTTGCTTGGATAATGACTTGCTGCCTAAGTATACACACACACACACATATATATATATATATATATATATATATATATATATATATATATTGCATAAATATTAACATCTAAAGATACATGTTTTGTCATCTAAAGATCCATCAGTGTGGTTTACCAAATCAATGAATCAATGCATCGACCTTCAGTAATCATTGACTGTGAAAGCCCAACATCCAAAACATCTCAACCGATCCATCAGCTATTATAATGCAGGAGACATTTACTATACTTAATTATGCTAATCGGTTTCAGAAGAGGATTCAATTCTGTTTAGGGAAGAATATTGCATATTAGCTTAGATAGAAACAGTCTTTTTCTTACATCAAAGAGGAGCGAATATTAAATAAATATTAGTATCGACATGTTTCGTCTTTTGAAGACTCATAAGTGAAGCAATGCAAGGATCCGATCGTTGGTGGTGAAAAGAGAGAATATGAAGTTGAATTATAATTAAGTTGATAACAAATATGTTTGCACAATTAGTCTCATTAATTATCTACGGATCTAATTCTACCATGTTGTAACGAAAGTTCTTTCCGTTTATTAAGGTACAATTAAACAATAAAAAGCACAATATCAGATTTATTACTCGTCAATGTAGTCAGCATTTTTCTGTGAGACCTCTTTCTATCTGACAATAAGTATTTTAAGATTTGGAACTGATAAAGGAAACTAACTAATTTTGGAAATTTAATTTTCTTCATCATTAAGCAGTTCTAGAGTGATGGTGGGGGAAGTCAATGTTTCTTGCTGCAATGTATTGGCATGCCTGTTCTTTCCCCTCTATGACCTATTATCATTATCATTATCATTATCATTATTGTCATCATCGTCGTCAGCGTAACCCTCTGCCTGTCCCTTTTCCATCATGTCGGCATTGGCGATTGCGGTAGCATAGCTCTTCAAGAGAGAGGAGAAAGCTGAGCTCTGATTGACGGACATGAGATCGCATTTTACTTTGAGATTTCATCGCCATTTTTTGACAGATTCGGATTTCCAGCCAGAGGAACGGTCATGGTTTGGTGATCTCCCAGCTAACCGACATAAAAAAATTCCTTTTGAAGGAAAATGTTAAAGAAAAACAACAGTTTTTTTTTAATTAACAAGGACGAGAGAGCCCTTAAAAGAAAAAAAGAGTTAAAAACCAAAGGTGTTTACCGAAAATTATTAGGGTTAAAAAACCCAAAGATTTAAAACCTGAATCAGTTTGATAGAATAGTAGAGAATTGTCTAGAAGAATTCCCTTTTGAAGGGATAGATATAAAAAACAGAGTTTTTCTATATTAGGTTGGTACAAAAACAATGGCGTTTTCTCACATATGTTATATTTATATATGTTTTCTGAATTAATTTATTGATAAATATGGTGTTGTTATAGGTAATTTTAGAGCGCGTTTTTCGCTCTATCGAATCGTGTTATTCGTTTCCATTTTTAATCTCTTCATTAATTGTTTTTGCAGGCTTTTCGACAGCATGGGCAAAATTGAAATCCGCACAATATTCTTGTTCCCGTTCAAACTAGGCCGAAAAGCTGCCGAGACAGCTCGTGACATCAATGATGCGTTTGGCCCAGGAACCGCTAACGAACGTACGGCACAGAGGTGGTTCAAGAAATTTCGAAATGGTGACGAGAGCCTCGAAGATGAAGACGGTCAAGGCCAACCGACTGCGGTTGATAACGAAGATCTTAAAACCTTAATTGAAGCTGATCCTCACATCACCACACGAGAAGTTGCTGATGATAGGTCGACCACTCAGCAGTTGTTCACTATTTGAAGCAAATAGGGAAGTAAAAATAGCTGGGTAAATGTGTGCCGCACAAATTGAACGATAATCAAAAACAATCGTCGTTTTGAGGTGTCTTCTACGCTCTTGCTGCGCAACAGAAACTGCCCATTTCTCAAGCGAATTGTGACGTGTGATGAGAAGTGGATCCTCTATGACAATCAGTGACGTTCGGCACAGTGGTTGGATGTCGGTGAAGCTCCAACACACTTCCCGAAGCCGAATTTGCACCAAAAAAGATTATGGTGACTGTTTGGTGGTCTGTAACCGGTCTCATCCCTCACAGCTTCTTGAATCCGGGCGAAACGATTACGGCGGAGAAGTACTGCCAATAAATTAACGAAATGCACCAGAAGCTACAACGTATGCGCCCGAGATTGGTCAATATGCAGGGACCAATTCTTCTCCATTACAACGCTCACCCACATGTTGCACAACTGACCCTGCAGAAGCTGAACGAATTGGGCTACGAGACTTTGCCTCATCCGCCATATTCACTGGAGCCCTAGCACACTGATTATCACTTTTTCAAGCATCTCGACAACTTCCTGCGCGAGAAATGCTTCAAAAGCTGAGATGATCCCGAATCAGCCTTCAATGACTTCATCGTTTCCAGAACTCCAGATTTTTATGATAATGGAATAATTAAACTTGTTTCCCGTTGGCAAAAATGTGTTGATTCTAATGGTTCTTATTTTGATTAATAACATTTGGTATAAAATAATTTATGGTCTTTTGAAGTTGAACGTCAAAAAACGCCATTGTTTTTGCACAAACACAAATAACTTTTGGGCGAGAGAACGCAATAACTTTTAACCTTTTGAATATTTTGTTTTAAAAGATATTGGAGAGAGAGAAGACTGAGGAGACATTTGAAGAATTAATCCTAAAAAAAAAACATTTTTTGTTGTATGTTATTGCATGTCGTTTCTCTTTTCAGTCTTTTTTTAAGTAAGCCTGTCTTTTATTTTGGTTTTGTTTGTTTTGTTTTGCAGCATATCAACCTCTTATGGGTCATTTAATGCCGAAACATTAGTTTTTAATGTTTATGTATTTTAATAACATTTTTGGTATTTGGTTTGGTTGTTTTGTTGCATATCAATCCTTTTCCGAATCTAGTAATTTTGGTAAAAGTTTTAATGCTTCAAGTTCTTTATATGTTTAAATATTTATTCATGGTGTTTGGTTTGGTTATTTTGTTGGAGAAAATTGTTGTTTCTGTTTTTGATTTTGCAGAACATGATTGAGTTTTGCAAAACGAATAGAAAAAAAAGCCAATAACATCAATATTTGGTGCATTTTTGGTCAGGAAGCCAGTATCTTCAGACAGCCTGGTCTAGTAGCACTAAATTTTATTTTGATAGAAAAGCGAGACTAGTTCACGTTTTCTCCATTTTTTTATGTATTCCTTTTGTGCTCAAATTGATGATTTTATTGAGTTTTATGTTTTTTTTATTGTTACCTTTGGTTGACGAAGTTTACCCTGCTTTGGGAAACAGAAGCTACTAGCTAGTATTTTTTAATATTAATAAAAGTCTATTGAATTGCATTTATGCGAACATTTATTATTTGTTCGTGTTTATGTTTGTGTTGTTTCCACTATCTTTTGTTCATTTGTTGTTACCCAAAGACGAATTTTGATAACGACCCCAAAATTCCGTCATCGTTTTCAACTTGAAATAAGTCTTAATTCACTCAAATGTGTTTACTAACTTCTAAAGAGATAGTAATATGTTGATGAAAGGTTCAGAGAATATGGTGGGTGATGCATAATTTTTGAAGCACATTTTTAGTCTCTTGTATAATGTGAGGTCTAGCATTATCATTATGAGTTGAATAAAACTTACTTCTAAAAAAGAAGTCTAAAAGTCTGACATGATGTAGTTTTCTTTCTTCAATTCACAACCTAAAAACTTTTATGAACGTGGTATTAAACACTTACTGACAGATGGAAAGAGATCATAGAAAAGAATGGGGACTAAATTAACGATTAAATAAATATGATATTGTATTTTTTCTATTTTTATATTGAGTGTAAAGAGAATGGCAGAACTTTTGTTATAACCTAATACACAGGAGAATTGGATAGAAAATAACATTTGTTTTTAAATCATATTCAGTCTATATGATTATGAAAGAAAAAAATTGTGTTGAAAATATTTTTCATATGAAACATTATTTCACAAGGAAAAGTAGGTATTTGATTGGCTGATAGTTAAAGCATGCAATGGTTCATTTTAAGAAAGATTTGGTTTACTTGCATCTTAGCATAGGCAGCAAAGGGTTGTTATACAGAGTGATAATAGATTTAGTCTGTAGCCACCAACGGTCCAGCCAGAATAAATCAGAGTAAAAGGAAAGTGGGGGGTCGAACGAATATTACCACAATTCCAACGATGGGAAAACGACTTCTGCAAAGTAAAGCAGTGCAGAAAATATATTAACAAAGAAGGAGGAAATTATTTTTTTAGACCTCTCTGAATAAGTCTAATTGTGTGACATCTCTTTTTGCCTGCGGAAGCAAACATCAGAGTACGCATCACCACACACATTATTGTCATATAAGTGCTAGTGAATGGACGACTCAGGAATTTGTGAGCGCCTGGATGTACTCTGTAAACGTTCGGATGTGCTTTGTAAACGCCTGAATGCGCCGGTTTGATTTCTTTTACCCAGCCAGCTTTGACTTGCAAAAACACGCACTGACATGTTGTGCCACTCTGACTTCCAAACGGTGAAAAGTACGGCCCACATGGTCAACTTTACACTGGCATTTGAATTTATATATTATTAAACATTTTTGAAGTGTGGGAAGTACGTCTTTGTGAAAGGAAAGGAAGACATTTCTGGTGCCAAACACCGCACGGGCTGTACTGCATAAAAGCAACGAGATACCACAGACGAAATTTTATCATTACTATGTAATATTGTCCCCCTCATTTACTATGACTCCTTTTTTCCTTTGAACACACTAATTAAATTTTGAACTAACAAAAATCTTTATTTATATATATATATATATAATTTATTAATATCTAAAGACGCTAGCATTTCAATCTTATTGCTCTCATCAGTGCAGGAATTAACAATTTTAGACGGTCGATAGGTGCGAACCCGGTTCACATAGTCAGCCTAAAATCTGCAAGCAGTCACCATATCCACTCGACCAACAGAAACCGTCACATAATTAAGGGAAATTAAGATCTATATGTACCTAGAAGCGGGCACAGATAGAAGACTAGTCGAGAGTGTTCGACAAACGTATTCGGAACTTTGTATTCGAGCTTTTTAACAGTCTATTTTTAACATCCCGAGAGTGCTCAACTTTAATTTCTTAAAAGGGGCTTATATATATATATATATATATATATATATATATATATATATATATATATATATATATATTTATTTATTTATTTATTTATTTAGGTTAGTTTTTATGTCTATGTTACACCGGCCGTTCTTACACAGGAGAAACTACACCGGTTGTCACTATAAATAGTGCGAGTCACCAGAAGACAAAACACAGTCTTGTAACTGTCGTTCAGTCGCTTTCTTGGCCTTTTAGCCAAGATCAAAGTGTAGTATCTGTTCCGATGGATACTGCACGAGACTGGTCCTGTGCAGTTCTAGGAGGTCCACCTTCCCAGGCTTTGCCTCCCCTCTTTGGGGAGGAGTAAGTTTATTGCTTGCTGTCTGAGGCGCTCCTACCGGGGAATGCCGACGGGGCTGGCCAGGCAATTTTTAAAGGTAATAGGTGCTCTTCCTCTAGAGTGCTGACTTATCAAAACCCCACTTTCCGACCTTGTGTCACATTTTACTCTGTGGGGAGTAGATAAATACCCAGTCTTGTAACTGTCTAGCCAAGAGCTAGTCAGTTTCTTACTTTGTTAATACACTTGTTAAACCAACCCTCGACTTGACTTCCTTTATTTATTATTTACTGTGGAACAACTTCACAACAGTCTAGTATTTAAATATTTTAATTACATTTTTTTACATTAGTACTCAACTTTAATTTCTTAAAAGGGGCTTATATATATATATATATATATATATATATATATATATATATATATATATATATATATATATATATTTATTTATTTATTTATTTATTTAGGTTAGTTTTTATGTCTAGTATTTAAATATTTTTATTACGTTTTTTACATTAGTGCTCAACTTTAATTTCTTAAAAGGGGCTTATATATATATATATATATATATATATATATATATATATATATATATATATATATATATATATATATATATATATTTATTTATTTAGGTTAGTTTTTATGTCTAGTATTTAAATATTTTAATGACATTTTTTTTACATTAGTCCATTTCTCTGCCGTTAGGTTGACTTGGCTAGGTTAGTCTTACAGGTTTTGACTCCCATCTGAAATTTCCATTTTTTGCTCAAAAAATTAAGAGATTTTCCATTTTCCAAGAAAATTTGCAATAAATATCATGTAAATATTTGTTCACAAAAAGTCTATCTAAATACAAATACATTCATAAGGAATTGTAAACTCATCAAAATGTAATTAGAATAATTAACCCAATTTGTTGGAATTTAATGGCAACTTAGAAATGTATACATATATTTACTAGAAAAGTATACGTCCCAGAACGAATAAAATGAATTCTTCGAACAGAACAGTTTTGCATAACTTTTATGTAAAGATTAAAGTCAAGGTATAATGTTACTAAACCTTATGTCTAGAATCCTTATTTCAATTTTGATCAAAATCCATGACATGATTTTGATTCTAAAAATGTCTAAAATTTACAGCTTGAGTTTAAAGGGTCTTTATAACAAACTGAAAATCAGCGAAACTTGCTTAATTGGTGTCTAATGACTATGGATCAAATTCAATGAAATCTGATATATTCGAATTTTGAAGTGGAAGGTTGTGCCCATATTATGCCTCCTAAAATACTGACATTTATGTAATATGTATTAATAGATGTCTAATAACTATTGTTAAAATTTCAAAAAAATCGTAGATATCTAGATTTTCATGACGTGCTTCATGAATTAATTTTACCCGTCCTGGGATGAGTATTCTTCCATTATATATATATATATATATATATATATATATATATATATATATATATAATGTCTAAATATTAAATAGAAAATCAAGAGTTACACTGTTGACATCGGTGTCCATAGTCCCTATGGGTTTCGCTTAAGGAAAAGTTCTTAATTCCTCAAGACCGCAGGCTGTTTATCCAGAGATCGAACTGGTAAATAAGTGCAGACCTCATCAGAAGTTACTTTACTCCTTGCCACTGGATTAATCTTTCTTTCTCTCTTAATGAACTGATGGCATTTATCATAGTTGTATATGTATGTATAAGTAGGTATGTAGCCCCATCCCATGTTCTATAGTAGTAGTTTCATTAAAAAAATAATGTATAAATTACACTCATTTGTTGACTAGTGGTGTCTACTGACGTATTTAGGTGGAAAAAAATCAAATACCTAAAAATGTTACCTAGTTTAGGAAATATATATAAAATATAAATAAAATTATTTTGTGTGTATTTGCAATTCAAGTAGGGGTGTTATTGTTCTAGGCTCATGTAGAATATTTATATATCAATAATGGATTGAAAGCATCACTGCAGTAAACTAGAACCTGAAACAGAAACTAAATTCAAGCAGTATATTTTATAATATGTGTTCGAATGACTTTATCTACTTTAAGAAATAATATTAATGACAAACATATGCACAGGCGAGGAGTTTATGTTTGGAACACCCTCACCTTCACTAGAGAACATAAGCTAGAATCAGATGATCAAGCCTATATGTACTTTAGATTAACCTTACAGCACAGCGTCAGTTATTTGTATTTCATATACCGTTCTCCTTCGACCCAGGACTGCACCCTGCTTGACTTTGTCTCTGAAAGCATAGATACAGCACTCTCACTTGACTCGAGTGCCCAAATACATGTATTTGGGGATTTTAATGTACATCACCATGATCGGCTTGGATTCTCCAGCTATACAGATGCAGCTGGTAACTCCACGTATAGTTTCTCCATAGCGCAGCACACTCCCTCCTGGACAGTCATTTTTCCCGACCCGCCTCCCTAATTGTGTGGACCAGCAAGCTTCACTTGTCAACCTGTTTTTGACCTCATTGCCGGAGGCTTGTGTGACTAATGCCCATAGCCTGCTCACGAATGCTTATAACCTCGTGGTAATGATTGATATAACTCTAAAATATCGTCCCAAAGATGATGAGCCGAGTTACTACAAGTGGACTGATTGGAAAATCATCAGCGATCACATCAGAGACGACCCATGGAGTGAAACTTTTTATTCCCCTTCTGATCAGTGTGCACATGAGGTAATTGAATGTGTCAAAGCAGGCATTGAAGCACATGTCTCCATGTGAAAATTCTTCAGCAAGCCCCACTCTCCACAATGCTTCACCTTGAACTGTGCAGCTGCTATCGCACCGAGGCAGCAAGCATTCCGACAATTCAACCGCCACAAGTCGACTACAAACACACAGAAACTTGGAGCGTCAAGAAATCATTGTAATAGATGAAGCAAAGAGAAGGTATGAAGATATGACTAAAAAACGCATTCAATCACAGAAACTAGGTACTTATGATTTATGAAGAATCTTCAATAGTGTGATGAATGATGTCGCAAATGATAAGGCTGAACTACTTTCCCAACATTTTGCCGTAAACATCATTTTGGACTCTACAAACCACTCTCATTGCGGACTGAAACAACACTTGATGACCTGACCATCACTCTATCTCATGTCCTGAACATCATAAAAACCGTGACACCTCCAAAGCATGTGGATCTCATCTTATACCAGTAATAGTGATAAAGAAATGCTCTGTTGAACTGGCCTCTGTCCTCTCCAAACTCTACAACAAATGCCTTGCTGAATCTTGCTTCCCTGATAGCTGGAAAATTGTCTCTGTGATACCAGTCTTCAAAAATTCTGGAGATAGAAGTGACCCTCAGAATTATCGCCCCATCAGTCTACTCCCGCTTTTCACTAAAATCTTTGAATCCTTAATTAATCTAACGATAGTCCGTCACTTCGTTAATGCTACACTTCTTTCTGACCATCACTATGGATTTAGGCAAGAATGGTCTACTGCGGATATCCTAACGGTCATGTCTGAACACACATACCATACACTGGACAGGGCAGGTGAAGCAAGAAGGGTGTTAGCGTTTGATATATCGAAAGCATTTGACAAGGTCTGCATAAAGATCTTCTCATAAAAATTAATTACTATGGTATTACTGGAGGAATATTTAATATAATTAGATCTTTCCTAACCAAAATAAAGATCTAGGTTATCCTTGATAGTCGTTCATCCAAACAACATGACATAAATGCAGGTGTATCCCCAGGGATCTATACTTAGACCTTTATTGTTCCTGATTTTCATAAACGACCACCCTGATGACATTGTGTCTGAGATTGGTCTAGATGCTGACGACACCACGCTCTACTCTCGTCATGTAAGTAAAACGGACGCACACATATCTGAGGCAATTGCTCAATCCTTAAAAAGTGACCTCCAGTGTGTAGTAGAATAGGGTCATACATGGATGGTAACATTTAATCTTGCTAAGACGAAGCTCCTTTCCTTTAACAACTGCAAGAAACTTCTTCAACCACCGATTGCCATGGCAAATAACACCCTATCTGAAAGTCCATCGTTCAAACTCCATCGTTCAAATTCACAGGTAACATGAATTGGAACAAATACATAGAAAACATTGTCAAGGCTGCTGAAAAGAAAGTGGGATCCCTCTATCGTGCTAGAAAACTTCTAACACCTGACAGTATGTCCAAAACGCCACCATCCACCCATGTATGAAGTATTGTTGTCACATCTGAGCTGGGGCACCATCCACCAGCCTCCTCCTCTTAGATAAGGTCCAAAAAATATCTAATCTAATAAGTCCCACACTATCCACCAAGCTGCAGCCTCTGTCTTATTTCCACAATGTTGCATTCTTGTGCTTGTTTTACAGGTACTTCAATAGAATGTGCTCCGATGAACTTGCTGCTCTGGTGCCCTCTCGACGTAAATAAACTCGACCAATCTGACAATCAGCTAAATCCCATCCATTCATTGTGGAGGTCCTCAGATGCCGGAGAGCCTTCTACTCCAATAGCTATTTTCCATGAGCTGCCGGCCTTTGAAACCCCCTTCTTGCTCTTTGGTTCCCTGACTGTACCGACATGCAGAAATTGAAAACTAATGTGGACAAGCATCTTACTGCACAGCTCCCAATTTAGGATGATCCCTCCTTTAAATTTTCACCCTAATTCTCAGTAGTCCCTGACAACTTGCCTTGTTTGGTGTGAAATAAGTTTTTTTTTTAAATGTCGTCCTGAAGTGTAGCTTTGCAGGAAAAAGTTATGACTTGATTTGTTCTAAAAAAACTATCAATGAATTATTTTTTTATTTACATTGGCGTAAGTATAACTGGTAATTAAAAAAAAATGTTTATGTCTGTTAAAGGAAATGCAGTTGTCTATTTTTTACATTTAAATATCTAAAAATTTGAATTTTTTAAAAAAGTTTATAATTTATAATAATAACAAATCTTTTACCCGAATGGAACACATCGATTGGAGATATGAGAGGAAATATTTTGACACCGGTTTCAAACAATGCGTGATGTCACTTGCTGCAGCAGTGAATTTTCAGAGATTTCCTATAATTTTCCAACTCTGTTTCTATAAAGGAGGTCGAATTTGGAATAATTATTCTTAATTTGTTTCTATTCCTGTTTTTGATCGATCGCTGATTGGTCGTTGCCTCAGTCTATCTCTTGGACTGACTGAATGCCTTCTGCTGAGTTCTCCAGGTGTCAGTTTTTTTTTTATTGAGAACTTTTTAATTGAGACAAGCTTTGTGATTGGCTAACTAATCACAAGCCGTGTCACATTTTTTGCTCTATTATGATTGGTTGAGAAATGAGAGCCTTTGTTTATGAACCTTTATTCTAAGCCATAATATGTGGGCTGGGTCTTATTTCAAAAGTAACAAGCCTTAGTATTTGTTGATAGATAATTATATTTATTAGATATGGTAAGTGTACCTCGTGACCTTTTTTAATTTTCCAACATAACTTGTTTTGATATTAATCGTTCGAACCTTAAGATTATATCCTGATAAATTTGTCAAAATCAAAACACACAATTTGTTCTTCATTTAAACATTAAAAATTTGCGATTTGAAATATAGCAAAAGTTAGTTTAAGTTTTGTTTTCTTCACTTGTCAGCTCAACCCGAATTACAGGACCTTTCAATTTGTCAACACAATTAGGTCCTCTTCGCTATTTTGATAACCAATTTAATTAATGAAGTGTCCTGCTGCATATGACCTTTTAAATCGTAATTGAACATTGTTGTTTCACCATTACTATCTGACAACTCAATTCGAGTTATTCAAAATCAAAACAGATGTTCTTGAGTTGTCACTCAAACATAAGAATATGACCTTTGAATTAAATTCTGTGTGGAGATAATATTTGGTTGTATTTTGCACAAATAAAATGTTCTGACTCACAATTTTGTTTAGTACAGTTAATTATTCCATAGTTAACCATACTCAGTTAATCAATTAATTTTTTACTAGCAAAGTTCCCAACATGTCCCATCTAAAAGAAATAGTAACAATATAGAGATAAATATACTACTACTCAGTATTGGGCTTATTGTGTCCATATTTTTATATTTGCAATCAACTTTCTAACTTTACACATCTTTATTAGTGATGGCCTTGTTTATATTTTAATTATTTGAATAGAGACTTTTAATTGAGTGTGAAGACTAATGATACATCATCGCTCTGACGACCTTGCTAACACTTCATTTCAGTTGATTATATTTCATTGTTTTTTAAATTATAAACTATATATATAAATTCATAGGAAGCTGTTTCAAAGCAAAAATCTTGTTTAAAGATTAAATTATCGGATTGGAAAAACATTACTCACCTTCAACTAGTGGCAGGCAGAGGAGGGGGATAGGGCGGTTGCCCTCGACCATCCGAATTAGAGGGTTGGGAGCATCCAGTCATATTCAAACTAATCCCCCTTTCTCATAATATTTCTAAGAACTAGGACTCATACTTGAGTCTTTGGAGCATACAATCAAGGAGTTGACCATGGGCATCATCAGAGCACCACTAGACCTCTGCACACTACTGCCTTCAATATATTATAGTATATATTAATGAGAGAAGAAAGTCAAACCTCACCAAACATTAAAATATTGTATTTTTTATTTACCTTTCTTCCTCTATTACGATTTATGAAAGCTGGACAAAATATATTCGCGTTAATGTTACATTAAAGTTAATATGCTGAAAAATTACAATAGTATTTTTATTTTTTATTTTTAAGGAAAGTCCGTTTTTCGGTAAATTGTTTGTAAATTCTTAAATAAAAAGTGAAGTACAAAAAAAATATTTCCTCGAAAAGGCAATTTAAAAAAAGTTCATCTGAAAGTGAATAAATGATTTTTCATAAAATGTTAAACATGGAGCACGTAAAAAATGCCGACTTTAAAAGTGCATTGAATTAATCGTTACAAAACTATTTTAGTTTCTTTTTAAAAAAAAAATATTCACCCCAATCAAGGCATATTGCTACTGAAGCATAAAGGGCTAATGTGATAGAACTCAGATTTATAGGAGGGCAGTATAGATGAAGCAAGATGTTTGTTCACATTACATTTAAGTTTCTGCATGATGGTAAGATCAGAGAAACAGGGGTCAGAGAGGGAATTACAAAGGCAAGCGATCTGAGGAAAGAAGCTATCAGAATAGAGAATATTCCGACATCTAGAGACCTCTACAGTGAAGGGGTGGGATTTTGCTGCTAGTCGGGTAGGTCGGGGGTATTTACGTTGAGGAGAACAGACTGAAACCATTTTTTCTTTGTAAATAATTAGGAGTTGATGATGATGATGATGATGATGATGATGATGATGATGATGATGATGATGATGATGATGATGATGATGATGATGATGAATAAGAAGAAGAAGAAGAAGAAAAAGTCAACCTTTATTCAAGTTTAAACATAGGGTGGGGTTGTTTTTTCTACTCGATTGGCGGTCCCTAATGAACGAGCCGTAGCTGACACTTCCTCTTCTCATATTCTTCAACATTTTCTTTACTTTGTCTTATTCAGACTCTGGAGACTTTTCTGCCATTTACCCAATAAATTCAGGCGAAATAAAACACAATGATGGGCGTATCCAATTCATTTGTTTTTTGTTGTTTTTGTTTCCTTATCTACACAGAATACAAACAGACACTTGTTACTTTAAATAAAAAGAAATGACCGCCCATGGGATTGCACTCACTAGCATTCATTTTAAACATAACTGACGTACTCGACACGCATATACATATAAAAAATTAAGTATATGCTTACATATACTAATAGCTACTTATGACAGATATTTCTACTTAACCCTGAGAATATGTCAAAATGTGTTATTAGAAAGATGATACACAAATATTTACAAAGAAAATAACACATACGGCTTTTTAACAAATCACATGGACACATATATGCACATATATATTACTTAAGACAAATGAAAATGTATGCCATCATTGTTGATGACATGGACATAATTTTACATGAAGTTAAGTACGTGTATATGTACACATTTCTATGTACAGGATACACTCATAAACTAATTAACCGATCATTATGAAATTTGAGACATAACGGCTGGGTGTAAGCAGTCATAATATGGGGTATATTTAGTTCAATTTAGTTTTATATAAAGTGAGTAAAAAGAGGCGAAAGACTTTTGTGACAATTTAGATACCTCCGATTTTTATGAAATTTTTACAATAGGTATTAGACATCAATTAATAAATATTCCTCAAATTTCAGTTTCTTTGCATATTTCAAAAGCTTTTTAGGGGACATAATATGGCCACAATCTCCTATTTCAAAATTCATAAATTCAGATTTGCATTGAATTTGATCCATAGTCTTTAACAAATTTAAATTTCTCATTAAATTAAGACCCGTTAAGCTTAAGCCATAAATTTTACACATTTTCTAGAATCAAAATCATGTAATAGATCTGACCAAAATTAAAATAAGTATTCTAGACATAAGGTTTAGTATCATCATTTTAATCTTAGTAAGTGGGCATAAAGTGATACAAAACTGTTCTTTTCGGAGATTTAATTTCATGCATGCAGGGACGGGTATTCTTCTAGTACTACAAGCAGACTGATTTGGAATTGATCAGAGATCACATCAGAGACGATCCATGGAGTGGAACTTTTTCTCTCCCTGCTGATCAGTGCACAAATGAAGTAACCGAATGTGTCAAAGCAGGCATTGAAGCACATGTCTCCATGCGAAAATTCTACAGCAAGCCCCAGTCTCCACAATGCTTCACCTCGAACTGTGCAGCTGCTATTGCTCAGAAGCAGCAAGCATTCCGACGATTCAACCGTCACAAGTTGACTATAAATAGACAGAAACTTATAGCGTCAAGAAATCATTGTAAGACTGTAATAGATGAAGCAAAGAGAAGGTATGAAGATATGACCAGAAATTTCATTCAATCACAGAAACTAGGTACTCACGATTTCTGGAGAATCTTCAATAGTGTGGTAGATAATGGGCAATCAACAATTCCCCGGCAATCCAACCACAATGATGTCGTTTACATGCAAATGAACTATTTGCCCAGTGTTGCACCTTAAACTCCACTCCGCAAACCACTCCCTCCCAAATTTCCCATCGTGAACTGAAGCCACACTTGATGACCTGACCATAACCCTATCTCATGTCCTGAACATCATAAAAATACTTGACACTTACAAAGCATGTGGATCTCATCTTATACCAGTAATAGTGATAAAGAAATGCTCTGCTGAACTGGCCCCTGTCCTCTCCAAACTCTACAAGAAATGCCTTGCTGAATCTAGCTTCCTTGATAGCTGGAAAATTGTCTCTGTGATACCAGTCTTCAAGAATTCTGGAGATAGAAGGGATCCTCAGAATTATCGCCCTATCAATCTAACTCCGCTCTCTGTTAAAATCTTTGAATCCTTAATCAATCTAGCGATAGTCCATCATCTCGTTAATGCTAAACTTCTTTCTATGGATTTAGGCAGGCATAGTCATCTCTGAACGTTATATACCATGCACTGAACAAGGTAGGTGAAGCTAGAGCGGTAGTGCTTGATATATTCAAAGCCTTTGACAAGATTTGGCATCAAGTCTTCTCACAAAAATTAATTCATATGGTATTACTATACGAATATTTAATATAATTAGATCCTTCCTATCGAAAAGAAAGATCCATAGTGTCCTTGATGGCCGTTCATTCAAACAACATGACATAAATCCAAGTGTACTCCAGAGATCTATCCTGGATTTTTATTGTTCCTGATTTTCATAAACGACCTCCCTGATGACATTGTGTCTGAGATGGGTCTATTTGCTGACGGCACAACACTCTGTTCTCGTCATGGACGCACACATATCCGAGGCAATGGCCGAATCCTTAAAAAGTGACCTTTAGTCTGTAGTGGAATGGAGTCATAAATGGATGGTAACATTTAATTCTGCTAAGACGAAGCTCCTTTTCTTTAACAACTACAAGAAACTTCTTCAACCACCGATTGCCATGGCAAATAACACCTTAGCTGAGAGTCCAACATTCAAACTCCTCGGCCTAACATTCACAGGTAACATGAATTGGACCAAATACATAGAAGACATTGCCACGGCTGCTGCAAAGAAAGTGGGATCCCTCTACCGTGCTAGAAAACTTCTCACACCTGACAGTATCTTATATCCGCCCATGCATGGAGTATTGTTGCTACATCTGAGCTGGGGCACCATTCACTTGTCTCTCCTTCTTAGATAAGGTCCCAAAAATATCTAATCTAATAGGTCCCATACTATCCACCAAGCTGCAGCGTCTGTCTTATTTCCACAATGTTGCATCCTTGTGCTTGTTTTACAAGTACTTCAATAGAATGTGCTCCGATGAACTTGCTGCTCTGGTGCCCCTTCGACGTAAATATGTTCAACTAATCTGACAATCAGATAAATCCCATCCATTCATTGTGGAGGTCCTCAGATTCCGGAGAGCCTTCTACTCCAATAACTATTTTCCTCGAGCTACCGGCCATTGAAACTCCCTCCTTGCTCTTTGTTTCCCTGACCGTACCGATATGTAGAAATGTAAAACTAATGTAAACAAACATCTTGCTGCACAGCTCCCAATTTAGGATGATCCACAAAATTTCACCTTAATTCTCAGTAGTTCGTTACATCTACAGTGACAACTTGTCTTGTTTGGTGTGAACTAAGTTAAAATAAATTTCTGTTTGTAAGAGGAGCGATAAAGGTTTTCCAAGAGCAGTTTTCCATTGGACCATGGCTTGTATCAAGTGAGAATCTGTGAAGCATCTGTCTTCAACAATAGTCAGCTTCTTAAGTGTGTTTGCAAAACTAATGTGTGAAATGGTTACAGATGTTGTATTCTCAAAAGGCTAAAAAGCCTAATTTATAGCAAATCCATGAGGAGAGTCGTCAAAAATTAGTACATATATCGGATTGACATCTTCTAATTTATCAACAAACGGCATAAGCAGAAAAACAGAAGCCAAGCCCGAATTCAATTCAACAAAAAAGCTAAAAACTGGGGCCATAAAAACCGGCTCTTATGGCCAGTCTCGCAAAAAGCCAAAAACGCAGACCGCCGCAACAAAATCTCTCCCTTTCTCTCCTTCGATACTTAACAGAAGGACATGTCCAGACTTTTCCTCGTCCTTGAAGGCGAGGGGCGCCTTGGGAGGCTGGCGGCTACTATTCAACTCACACACACACACATCAAGCCTACATTCATATCACGTCTCACTCATGCACGCTCGCACACATATTCATACAACAATGTACTCTGACAAAAAACAATATGCACATTCATAAACATTAACATTTCCAAGGTAATTTTAGCAGAAGAAACTCGCGCCCTCCTTGATGAACTTGATGGTTGGAGATAACAGAAGGATTTTTCAGACCGCAACAGTGAGGACGAGGTACAATATGACAGATAGTATAAGTGGTATGGAGTCAAAATGAGTTCGGATGGCTATATTGCTTTCTTAAAGAAGCACTTGGTACCTTGGATAAAGAAACAGAGCCCCATTCAAGAAGACGATTATTTTCATGCAAGAAAATGCCCCCCCCCCCGTCCATCGCATACAACAAGGAAAACTACAGGATATCAAAAAGAACTAGGCTTTTCTAGAAACCGTCGGATGAAGTAGCTTACTTGTCTACCTAACTTGAACCCTATTGAGAATTTGTGGAGTATTTTAAAAATACAGGTTTATTGAGGCAGATAATATTAGAAATGTCTGCACCAACAACTTGATATACATGACGGCGAGTGTGGCATCTACCCCCTGGCACCATCAAATAAAGATAATGGAAGGTTTGTGGGTGTGAACTGGCCATAGAACACTGGCAAAACTACTTTGATAAGATCTCAATTGAAGAGTTTCCCCACCCACCAATAGCAGAAGTTGTCACCACCACCCCGACCCCTATTCTTGGTCCAGTACAATCGATCAGCACAGAGAAAGTAAACAAAGCTCTAACACAGATGAAGGCAAGCAAGGCAACAGGACCGGATTACGTGGCAACAGAGTTGGGGAAGTCATGCTGCCTGCATGCCAGTGTATGGATGGCCCAGTTCTAGAACAAAATTATCAGTGACAAGAATATCGTTTATGAATGTTGGCTGAGCACAGCTGTATCCATCTGGAAAAAGAAGGGTAGCTCAGTTGACTGTGTAAATTATCTCCCCATTTAACTCCATCTCATACAATGAAACTCCTTGAACGCCTCATTGACTGACACGTCTGACAGATAGCCGAACCCAGCCTTAATCAAGCTGTTGCACTACATGCAGCGTGGTTACTTCATGAAAATCACTGTGAGAAACAAAAGCCAATTCATGTGGCCTTTCTTGACCTCGAAAATACTTTTGACCGAGTACCGCATCAACTCATATGGTATGCTGTGCACTACCATATCGTTCCTGAGTAGTTGATCGACCGGATCAGGTTGTTGTATGAGAACCGAAGAAGTCATATGTGAAGCGCTACTGGAATTTTAACTGACTTTGGTATTGCAGTCAGTGTTCACCAAGGTTCAGCTTTGTCTATTTTTCACGTTGGTCATGAATGCAATAACTCTCGATCTGTACTGAGAACCACCTTGGACACTTCTCTATGCAGATGACTTCATGCTGGCCTCAACAGATTTCCAACATCACGTACAGACGTGGCACGATCGTCTTGCACAATTTGGTCCACAACTTAACATCAATAAAACCGAATATTTAACAACTAATTAAAGAGTGAAGGATTCTATTACTGTCAACAATACTGAGCTTCCCTGAACAGATGTCTTCAAGTATCTGGAGTCAATAATCGCAGCTGACAGAAGCCTGACGCCTGAGGTTATAGCACACATGAATGCAGCCTAGCTAAAGCAAAGAACCATAACTCCAGTGATGTGCGATAAAAATCTATTGGTCAGTCATCCGCCCAATCACAATTTATAGTGCTGAATATTGGCCAGCCACAAATGAGCTGGAGAACCATCTCAGTGTCATGGAGACAAAGCTTCACCATCAATTGATAGATGATTCAAGCCAAGAAAAGTCAAGACAGTCCGATGAATTGGCTACTCTGGTGCCCCTTCGACATAAATTCACTAGACCAACTCGACAATCAACTAAATCCCATCCATTCACTGTGGAGGTCACCAGATGCCAGAGAGCTTTCTACTCAAATAGCTTCTTTCCTCATGCTGCTGGTCTCTGGAACTCCCTCCCTGCCCCCCGTTTCCCCGAAAGTACTGACATGCAGAAATTTAAAACTAATGTAAACAGACATCTTGCTGCGCAGATCCCAATTTAGGTTGACCCCTCCCCCAACCTTCTCCCTTTTCTTTTTTCTTAGTAGCCCCTTACGTCTACAGTGGCGGCCTGCCTTGTTTGGGGTGAACTATGTTAAAAAAAAAAGAAAAAGAAAAAGAAGACAGCAATTGTTGTTTAAAGATTTTTTTTATATGATAGACATTCTGCATTTATTATTGTGTGTTTTTTTAATTCTTAAAAACATACACAAGTCAGAGTGTAAAATAATTTGAAATAGTTTCAAAATTCATATCGTTGTCTGGAACTTTGTTTATTTCTCTAGCTTTCGACTAACTCCTAGTCATCTTCCAAAGGGATTGTGAAATTTAATGCACAACAAAGTTCAATCAAATGCAGATGGCACAAACATGGAGCGAAATATAAAATTAGAATTGGAGGAGATTATGTGACATCATCTTGTTAACTTTTTATTTACCTTGTATTCTAATTTTAGAATGTTTCAAAGAATAATCAACAGATATAATAGACATAGAATGTCTCTCATTAATGGATGTGTATATTTATATATATATATATATATATATATATATATATATATATATATATATATCATTAATAGAGGCCGGGTTAAACATAATCGACAAAGAACACTGTAGATGGTTTCTGTGTAATTTAGTGTTCTTTCGAACAAGTCCCTTGCTTGAAAGCAATAAAATACATTTGCAAGATTTTTGGTCGATCCTCTCTAACCAGACATTACTTAATATCTAGGAGAGAGTAGGACCCATTTGTACATTTTTCTGTTTTTCAACTTTAAACAATAGCTAATTTACATAAGAAAGAATTATAGGTCCTTTATTATATACTTTAATGTTAACAAAAAGACAAAAATGAAAAATGTGATACGTGGAATAGAAATTTTTTAAAAATTTTTAAGTCTCCCAATTTATCCATTAGTTGGGGGTATTTTGGGAAAATCCATGAACACATTGGAACTGAAACATAAAATTTTATTCTCGACAAATTCAAATATTAACAGTCGTATTTCACTAGTCTGATCATTAAAATAATTAAAGGTATGGACTCTATTGAATACTAGCAACATTTGTGCCTGCTTTAAGCCACTTATGCAGGTAAATCTTGATATAATAGCCACTATGTCTCTAACATTGGTGTCATAAAAGTGATATTCAGCGAATGAAAATAGTGTTGAATTCTCCTTTGGTGGCTTCTGAGTCATGAACTTCACCTGGATACTTTCATTGTCTTTCATAATCTAAAGTACTTAATAGCCTTCATCTTCATATTATTGTTAAATGGGGGGGGGGGGATAAGAATCTAGTACTTTACCGGCACCATATGTTCTATTCGGCATTATCCGGGATCCAAAATTATAATATTACGGTATTGCTTTTAGTAAAGGGATATATAGTAAATCTACTTAGACTATTAAGTAATCAACATCATGTATTTTCTGAATATGTTCAAATAAAGAGGGGAGAAGAAATTAAGAATTGACCGTGACTATTTTTGCTTCTCGGCGTTCTCCGGGATCAATAATTGTAAAATTTCAGTATTACTTTTGTTAACTGGTATATATTAACTCTCTTCGGACTATTGACTTCATCAACATAACGTATCTTCTTAATATGTTAAAATTGAGAGGGAAGGTAGAAATTAAGAATTGACCAGGACAATTTGTTCTACTTGGTGTTGTCCGGGATCAAAAATTTTAAGATTACATTATTACTTTTGGTAACTGGTATATATTAAATCTCTTCAGACTATTGTCTTTTTCAACATCATTTATCTTCATATTATTTTGAAATTGGGGGAGGGGGACAACAAATTAGAAATTGACCGGGTAACCCTGCTAGTTATATATAAAAGAACCATTAAAAATAAATCCACACAACTAAAATGATAATTTCTCCCGGAATAAAACATAAACGCTTCTGTGCAGCTTACTTGTCATAATAAGTATATTTTGATGCTACTCTCTCTCTCTCTCTCTCTCTATATATATATATATATATATATATATATATATATATATATATATGTGTGTGTGTGTGTGTGTTTGTGTGTGTATACCACCTTTTATATATGGCTTCCATAGATAGAGCATGGTGGACCGTCCATCTTTAAGGCATTAACTCAGATTGTGTGTCAATGATGAATTGTTCCAATCTATTCTACTTATTGGATCACAGCAGTAATGAAAGTGTTTTTACTTTTTCAATCATTTCTTTAGTTTGTTTTCATCTAATGAATTATCTACATAATAATACATTAAAGCATTTCCTGTTATTACGTACGTTATCACCTACCACACACATTTATTTTAATGATATCGTTCGATTGCAACAATAAAATGCAAGACGTATCCTCAATGAGATAACTATAAAGATCAATCAACAACTTGCAAATATCAGCAGCTTAATATTTAGTGGAATAGACCTCAATATATATATATATATATATATATATATATATATATATATATAGAGAGAGAGAGAGAGAGAGAGAGAGAGAGAGAGAGAGAGAAAGTGAGAGATCCCTTTATTGTAGTTACTTCCACTTGAATTAAACCGCATTATTAGCCAATATGGTGGTTGTACATGATTTTTATCTTCGTTTTTTGATTTAATATGCATTTTGATGTTGAATTGAGTTTAATAATTGATGGTATTTATCGAGGTATTTGTTGAGATTTTTTATAAATAAATATTTATTATCCACAGACATATATGTTTCATATTCACTAACAATAGTCAGTGTGGCTTATATATCTATATATATATCATCTCTCTCACTGTCTTTCTCACTCTCTCTCTATCTCCCTCTCTCTCTCTCTCTCTCTCTCTCTCTATATATATATATATATATATATATATATATATATGCATGTTCTTTCATAGGTTAAACACTGTTTACGTCGGTTGACTATCGCGCCCGCTCGGTACAATAGGTTTAAACTATCATCGATTTATGTAGTTGTGTTGGTGGCCGCAAGGGTTAAGACGTCAGAATCTGAGTTAAAAACATGACTCTGTGACCGGAATGAATAATTATCTCTACACTGACGATTTCGGAAAGATGAAACGTATACGTATGTAGATAAACAAATATTTATAATTATATATATATAGGTCTCCTTTTTCAACATTAGGGGTTAAAATCTATTTAAAAACTGGCATGTCCTATCAGTTCTACAGATGACTTTATGAACTCAGACATGACCTCTAAACCCGACCCTCAAGATCGCCATAGTCATGGAATTTGCGCCGATGTCAGGGATGGTTTTCCATATGGAAGGTACACTTCCTACAAAGACCCTAAACTGCTCTATATGTGTTTCTGTGTTGCATATATGCACAGCACTGCTTTAATCTTTGTCCTCGTATTGATGGAGTTAATTTCATTGAGCAAATCTCTGATGGAATTTACAAGATCCTGTCTGCTCACACTTTTGCTAGCATTCATGTCTGTGGTGACTTTAATATTCACAATGTTGAGTGGCTAGTCCACTCAAACAAGACTGATGATTGAGTGTGGTTTTGTCACAATTTCACCCTTGCATATAATCTTACTCAAATTGTTGACCAGCCAGCACACGTATCCGATGCTGATGGACATTTATCTAGCCTCCTCGATCTCTTTCTGACAACCTGTCCTGAATAGTGCACATCTACAGTCCTGTCTCCTGTGGGATCCTCCGACCACTAAGTTGTCTCAATTAAGATTAAAACAAAGTTCAGCAAATCCTCTGATGTCCCTTTCCATCGCAAAGTTTACAATATTCAAGAACCGATTGGAACAGCTTAAGATCCTTTATATCTGAAACCATTCTTAAATATATTTTTTTTAAATAACTGTGTCCTGCATTGCATCTGAAATATTTGAGTGGTTTTACACTGATATCGAGAGCTTTATACCCTCTAAAACATTTCAATAAAGACCGAACAGCCAGCTATGGTATACCCCTGAATGTGTCTCCAATTGCCTACAATTTCAATTGCTTTTAACAAAATAGATGCTCCGAAACCAAAGCCTTCTTTAATACTGCCCGATATCTAAAAATACTGATCTGCTTGGTATTCAAAAATACTGGAGAGTGATTCTTTGCATTTCAGTCTTCTGTGAGTCATAAGTAAGTTGCTGGAATCTGTAATAAATCAAGACGTTGTCAACCACCTACACAAAAACAATCTTTTTAGTAACAAGCAATACGGATTTCGTCCCGCAAGATCTATAGCTGACATGTTGACTGTGATATTGCACAGGGTTAGTGAATCTATCGACGAAGGCTTCGTCTCTAGGGCAATAGCTCTTGATATATCAAAGACATTCGACAAGGTCTGGCACAAAGGTTTGCTTCACAAACTTGTTGGCTATGGGATATCTGGAAATGTCCTCTAAACCATCAAATCCTTTCTCTCCGATAAGTCGATAAAAGTAATTGTTTATGGGGGAAAGTCTGAAGCACATAGCATCAATGCCAGTGTGCCTCAAAGATCTATTCTTCATAATCTTAATAAACGATCGTGCAAGTTATCTTCTTAGATCCTTCGTTGACATGTATGCAGAAGACACAACTATTTATGGCAGCACTTTGAAGCCCAACAATGATCAAGATCTTTCTGATTCTTTCTCTTCCGACTTGGAGACTGTGCTGCAATGCGGGAAAAAGTGGCTTTTTACTTTTAACACCTCTAAAAACAAGCTTCTCTCTTTTAAACACAAACGCTCGGATCCTCACTTCTCCCCAGTTGAAATGAATGGTCCTCTCCTTGAGATAGCCCTTACTTTGCTAACTTCTAGAATTGACTTTAACCTCAGACCTGAAATGGAAGACTTACATCAAATGTGTTGCTAGGGTGGCTGAAAAATGGTTGGATCATTCTATTGCTCCAGAAAGTATGTCACCCCTGACACAATCCTCTACCTGTATAAGAGCCAGATACGCCCTAAGCTGCTGTCATATCTGAGGAGATACCGCTTGGAGCACCCTTCGCTATCTAAACAGAGTACAAAATCAACTTCGCAATCTAGTGGGGGATAACCATCTTCTCATATCTACAGCCCCTTTCACACAGAAGAGATATTGCTAGCCTCTCTCTACTGTATCGTTATGTTAATGGCAGGTGCTCGACTGAGCTCCAATCCCTGGTACACCCCTGTAACACATTCACAGCAAGAATTCATCTAGCTACAACCACAGCAAAGAACTTTCCTCTCTCTCTCTCTCTCTCTCTCTCTCTCTTTACCAAAAAACAAACGAAACTTCCATGAAGAAAGTTTCTTTCCTAAAACATCCTATCTGTGGAACAAGATACTATGAGCATGGCTTTAGGCGCTCCACTACTTTTGGAGCTGCTCCCGCTCCTGCTCCAACGCCCCAAATTGGAGCTGGCTCCTCTCACGCTCCCCATTTTCGAAAAGGAGCCGCTCCAGCTCAAACTCCTATAAAAAAAGGAACGGCTCTTTTTCAGCGCTCCATAATGAAAATGTACCTTCTTTCATAAACAATGAGTGGTCGAAGGATAGGGGTCGGCATCAAAGGATCGCGTCAATATGGGTTGGGATATCACTTTAAGTGTAAGACCGTAAGATAATATTTGACAAAATCTCGCTAATATTTTGAGATGTGCTAAGGGTTATAGGAGAACATGTCGGACGAAGCATAGGATTATACGTAAATTTTCGTTTCCTGGAGTATAAAATAGGAATAGAAAAATCCCATAAGTATTTTAAAACAATTTTAATTTTCATTACATTAACAACCGATTTTTTCAGGAAAGGAAAATTTGACCCGATATTTTTTCTATTAATTTGGAAGGGAATTTAGATTTGTTTTAAGTAAATAAAGTTTTACTTTTAAACATTATTAGTAATTATTTTCTTTTTAAAGAAAACATTTCTCCGGGAGAGGAGAGGCAGTCAGGGCAACATTAATCGTCGTGTTGTTGTTTAATATTTGTTAGTTTTACGAACGTAACTATATTGTATAATGTATATTATTATTTACCACAGAGAAACATGCAAGTACTTTCAAACAAATCGATTTATCCATTTTTTTTCAATAGTACAATTTGGGATGAAAAAAACAATGAAGTTTATTTTTAAAGATTGAATAAAAAGATATTTTTCATAAGTTCGCCAAAAAATGTCAATAAATTGTCAATAAACAATTCAGAGATCCATTTAATGTCTTAAATTTTCATACAAAATATCTGGCCTAGACCTTGGGAGTTGAAAAAATATCCGGTCAAATTTTCCTCCCCCGAAAAATTAACTGGAGCAAGTTTTCCTAGGTCGGGCAAAAACATTTATTAAAATTAAAAATTCGAATAAAAAAGGTGAAAACCTCTATATTTAAATCTCTAACAAAAACAAACTGTTTAAAATATTTATATTCGATAATAGATTTTTTAAGTTAAAGAAAGATATCTTATTTACTTTCGGTTCTATAAAAAAAAAAAAAATTAGTCAGAAAGTCTAATTATTTGCTTTTTAAATTAATATTTAAGACATTTTCTTTAATTTAATTAAGTTTAAACATCGCTCATTTCGCTTGTTATTCGCCCAAATTTTGCATGAAAGTGATTTTTGATCTTAATTGTATTTTTGGTCCTGAAATAAAATTCTCATTTACTTTTTAAAGTGTTGAGAATCTAATTTCAATTCCAGGTTTTAATCGCTGGCGGGCATGTTGGTTTTTATTGTTTTTTTCCTTGGACTAAAGATATGTTTCCTTTGGTCTAAAGATATCTTTAATCCTTTAACATTTTATTACATACAAAAAACAAACTTTGAACATTCTATTTACAAAAGCAAGTTTTAACAGAATTTAACGAATTTAAAAACAAACATGAAAAGGTTAAAACATACTAGTCGTGAATTTAAGAATAACAAAATATCAATTTTAAAAAATTGGCTTAATTATTCAATCAGCAATAAACATCCTTGTCATGAATTAAAAAAGTTCAAATCTTTAAGAAAATAACTTCAAAGACATCTATAGACTCACTGGCGCATTTGAAGACATTTGTTGCCAATTGTCTCCTGCCTTAAGAAAACTGCCCTATCAAAAATGTAACATGTAGATATAAAAATCTACTTGCGTCTATAAAAATACTGAGAAGTTCAAATGTTCTGTTTTCATGTGCAACTCTCTCGTTCTTTCTCCCTCTCTCTCCTTTCATATCTCCCTTCCTCTCTCCCTATCTCATATACATTTACCAGAGATACAATTTTAAAAATAACTCAAAGAGTTTAGCTGAGACTTTTTTTTTATTGCTGAATAAAAAAACTAATGTTAAAAAAAATCAAATAATTTTGGAGCAAGGAGCACGGATTGATAAAACCACGCTCTTTAGTTCCAAATGGAGTTGCTCACACTCCATTCCTGCTGAATATAAAATTAGCCCTCTTCTCCTTTGCTCCAGCAAAAAGGAGTGTGCTCCTGGAGCGCGCTCCTTTTTGGAGGGCTCCGTAAAGTCCTGACTATGAGTCTGCTTTCCAACCGACTACAGCATGGTCATCTTCAAGTCTAATGTGGACAAATACTTGTTGAACCGCATTCTTGGATAATCAATTCTTCTTAAGTAATCTCCTGCCCATCCTAACCATTGTTTCCGGTCCTCTTTTGGGGCGATCATCGTCTAACTGACAATCTCTTTAACCCTTATCCTCGAGTGGCCCCCGAGCCTTGATGAAAGGTGACCCATTAATAATTTAAAAAAAAATACTATATTTCGACCAGCAATATAGTCAACACAAGTCCAGAAGAAACCACGAAAACAATCACAGAAGAAATGTCCAAAAAACCTAATGAAGGAATTTGCTACAATTCTGATTTTTCATTTTTAGTGCCTTCTTAACAATTGAAGGTTGTCAATCATGTCTTTCTACCAGTTTTTCAAGGAATATTATAGGAGTGATAGGTTACCAGAACTACCACAAATGGTACTTTCTCTTTCTTTTAGACTTACCAAGCCTTAAGAGTTTAGTCAGGCCTACTGTTTACCACACAGCTGAGAGGAGGATTGATTGATACCTTTTGTAAGTGAAAGTGAAACATAGATTGCAGTTCATAAATAGAATTTCAAAACGATATTTTATTGCTTTTATTATTTGGGGATTTGTTTGTCGCTTTTTCAGGTTTTAATAAATACGTTTTTATTATTATAGACTTTTAATTCTATTGCTTTGTTTTAATACATAAAAGCAAAAGCCATTATAAGATAGGTGTCTGTAATCTGTGTATACACATTTGTAAAACGGTAACATATCTGCATCCAGAGGGCACATATATTTTCTAGTAATCATTATCTAATCTACCATATGTAAGAAGAAGCTCAGATATAAACTTTTTATATTTATGATTGTTTTAAAATTGAGATATCAACAATGGCTTCTTTTTTAAAATCATTTTGGGAATACAAACTACAATTGGCTCAAAGGAGGTGACTTTGTACTAGTTTACTCAATACTAACGCAAACCAGCATAGTTTACTCAATACTAACGCAAACCAGCATAGTTTACAAAATCTCAAACTCAGCAAAATACATTCTCCTTTTTTCTATTAAAACATTCTGCACTAAAATATGCACCCATTATGTACATTGCAAATGACATACAAGAGACAGCTTCATCTGAGACCAGCTCTAAAATAAGAAGATAAGCCCATTCTTTGAGTAATTACTTGGCATGTTCTTATTTTAGAAACAACTTGTTTTACAATGAGATAACTAGGTGTCAATTACTGACACTACACCATGTGTTGCGAGTTTGTAATTTACTCAAATATCTTATGGCTAATAACTATGCACATATTCCCCCAAGGCTGGACTTAGAAACTGTGGAACTTATTTGAGAATAATTTTGGTAAAGCCACCAGGTTCACAGCTAACGCCGGTAGAATCATAAAAATGAAGTACATTATACACTTTATTTATTTATAGTAGAAAAAAAAAAGCAATTAATATATTAGGATCATTCAATACATAGTTATTTACCTCCTTTCATGAGGTTAAACACAAGGTAAGATAGGGATTTGAAAAAACCAGTGCACTAAAGGAAGTGCACTCTGGCTTACAAAAAATGCCTGAGCAGCCTCGTCAGCACTCCTCAGCAGAGTCGCCTCAGGCGACTAGCAATAAACCAACCCCTTCTCAAAGCGAAAAGATAAAGCATTGGAGGTTCAATTCTTTTAAAAAAAAGCAAAATAAATTTTATTTTCTGAATAGTTTACCTTAAATCTAAATGCTTGTAATGAGTTAGCCAAAAGGATAGAATAGAATGAGTTTAAGAAGACTGAGTTTGCTTGAAGAAGCTTTATTCGACAAAGATCTACACAGGGATCTAGTCTCTATAAGAAACAATGGCTGACTAAAAAAGAAAGAGTGATCAAGGGAAGTAATTCACTTCCGAAGCATAGAAGGGGACAGAAGAGTTCTCTTTTCATCACAATGCAGCATAGTTTAGGATTCGTTTATGGCAAAATTTATTTAAATCTCGCAGATCTATCAATTTTGAGGCTATTCAAAAAGGCAGTGAATCAAACAGAGTGCTCCAGACTCTTGAACAAAGTATTTTTCATTTCAGGTCACTGAGAAGTGAAAACAATGTAGACTTTACAGAAGAATGTGAGGTGTATTAGGAAGCATGTTTTATTAAAGGAAATGTTTACAAATGTTTAAAGTTGAAATGGTATTCAAGATCAAGACCGGCCAAGCAGGTCGACAATGGTGAGCACACCGTAAATGATGGATCTAGTTAATACGTTCATTAGATTGACAGAAGAGTTATAATAAAGGGCATTTCTGAAAAACTGTAAATTTCTGTAGGATCAGCATGCAGAATTGTTCATGAGGAACACAAGAAGTGCACTGGAATTACTGGTAAGAATGATGATAACCTGTTTGTGTGCAAGAAGTGCAGGACAGTGGATATAGATAAGAATTCAGATGTGAAGAAAGTATATTCAGATGGAGAGGCTATTGAGGTTGTTCAGAAGTTTTCTTACCTAGGTGGTACCATTGAAGCACAAGGAGGAACAGTCTAGTGTGACTGTTAGAAGTAAGAGTAGATGGAGTAAGTTCAAGGAAGATGACTTCAGAGGAAGATTAAATCTGGACAGTATAAGGAAATGTGTGCAGAACAGGAGACTTTGATGGTATGGCCACGTTGAAAGAATGGATGAGAGTTCTTGGGTTATTAGACGTAGAACAATTGAGGTAGCAAGGTCAGATCACAGGGGAAGGCCAACGAAAACAAAGAAGAAAGTGATAAGAATGAACTTGAGCAAAAGAGGAATAATTAAAGACCTGGTCAGAGATAGGTTAGTTTGGAAGTTAACCGGCCAACATATGCCAGCATGTAAAACGGATGATTATTATGATGATGATGATGATGATGATCATCATCATCATCATCATCATCTTGATCTTGATCTTGATCATGATGATGCCTTTTCTAAGGTCAGTTGTAACTGAGTTCTCAAAACATTGACATCAGAGCACAAACAGTTGGCACCAATTACCGAATCTTATTGTCCTGATTTGGTCCCCTTTGGTTTTTACTTGTCTGGTTCATTCAAAGAATTTCTGCATTGAACAAAGTTCTCAAACAATGATACAATAAAATGCACCGTGTGCAAATTGCTAAGAATTACTTGTACTTGAAACAGCATTCATCCAAGGTGAGTTGAGCCGGCTCCATCCATCCTCAACACTGTGTCATTCATGAAGGCCGATCAAGACTAATGATTCAGTGATCTGTAGCCCTTTGCTGTTGCAATGGCGAACTCCATAGATATAGGGGCCCAGGTTGGGTTCCAGGTTGGGTTCCAAGTCAGCTTTAATCGTCATCAGTCAGGGTTTTCCAACCTGAAGGCGAGCTGGGGCAATGAACTCTCCTGGTTTACAGTGGATGAATTGACCCAGTCAGCACAGACGTCTTGTGAGGATGACTTGTCAGAAGTTACAGTTAATTTTACAATGGAAACATACTGTGTTGTTTTAGACAAAGTGCTGCCATCGGACACGGAGTATGCAATGCAGGCAGTGGTGATCAAAAGTTTCCAGTCACTTAACATCTTACACTCTTATTGGCAAATGCTTGTTGCCATAAAAGAGAATTGTTCACACCAGCGTTTGATAGATCCTTACTTTGGTGATACATCTTATCTCACATCTTAAGCATTGAGTCATCATAAGGCATGATGTGCTAGGTCGATTCGCACTTTGATGTTAGCTCCACCATAACCCGTGGCTGTGATAATATCAACAAGGTATCTGAAATCCTTAACCTCTTCAAAAACATCACCATTGAGGACGATAAGTGTGTTGACTGTTTGAGCCAGTATTTCTGTCTTAAAGGTATTTATTTTCATCCCAATCTGTGATGCAACACGCTGAAGTTCATTAATAGCAGACAAAAGATCAGTAACTATTCCATCAAGTAACACGATATCATCCGCATAGTCTAAGTCCTTGATGGCAAAATTGCAATCAATAGTGACACCGGAAAACTCTTTTGAGGCATTCTAGGTGACTCAGTCAATGGCGTAATTGAAAAGTGTTAGCAAAAGAACACATCCTTGACGAATGTCAGACTGTATTTCAGAGGGTTCCGAAACCTCACCGTGCATGTGTATGCAGGATCGTGTCGATCAGTAGTATGCTTTAAGAAGACTAAGAGTCGAATGCAGAAACGAAATCAATGAAACTGTTTCATATATTTTGCTGTTTCCTATATGAATAGAATCGATGGGGATTAGATACATATGGAGAGACCCCAATGCAGGGCTGTTGGGTTTTATTTAAACATCGTCTAGAATGGAATGTGTATTTTGGTCAAAGTTATTCATGTGACCACCCAAATAAGCTATGGCAGAGTTTAGCAATACATTTTAAAGCTTTAGTTGGTGGAAACTTATATTTCTTAACAATGATCGATGAGCATAGTCGATTACCTGTGATAGTATGTATTAAATATACAATAATTTAAAAAATGTTGTTGAATTTTTTACATATAAAAATGATAAATGACATGTATTGATTGGATAATTCAGACTACTATTCTCATCTTGGATATTATTTTCACAACATTTTGGCAGATGTATCCTCTGACCTTTTCGAACTCGGGGATGTTTATGCCGAAGTCGAGAATCTATATCGAAAATTCAAACCGAATCCGTAATTTAATTCACGGGTTAGATGTTTCTTGTTTCGTCAGTCATGACCGGGTAGAAGTGTTAAGTAAGTAAATGTTATTCTTAGTTAGTATCACATTTGACTTCCAGAAGACTGTCAATTAGAACTGATTATTATTCAACGCCATTATCCGTTGTGCAACAAGCCCATGCACCTGAAGAAGATCGGAGGTTACATCGACCGAAACGAATAATCCAAATAAAATAAATTATCAATCCTCATCTTCAAAATTCCAAAACATAATAAATGCCATATTTTCTAGTTTAGTCGTAGCAATAATAATAATAATAATCTTTGCAAAATTGATCATACAATTCTTACAGTATGTTTTTGGAAAGAGCTTATTCTGATAGGAATGAATTAGTTAAATTAGTATGTCTTTCATTTTTTTTATTCAAGTCTTTTTCTTGGTCAATTAGAATCCTGTAAATTTCTGCTACATATTGCCATAATATAGTGTGTGCTTTTGTTTGTTTTTCAATTTTCTTCCATCTTTTCTCCGTGGAAATGATGCATATTCTCTTTAAGTTTGATAATTTTTGATAGTTTATTAAATTTTTGATAGTTTATTAAATTTCTCTGTAGAGGATTTAGCTGAAAATTGGAATAAAGTAAGTTTAGTAGCATCATTTCAATTAGGCAAAAAGCATCCACTCTAATATTTGCAATTCACGTTTTACCATCTCTTTCTTTTTGAAATTACATTAGTATAAAATCATTTGAGGGATGAACAATTATATTTGGTTTAGAAGAAGGTCGTTACTACTACTTTATCTATGGAAAAATTACTTCTTTAATAACCGTCCACCATTTTGACAACTTTCCATTTATTAAAAATGTAATTTTTGTTCATTTTTGATGAGTTTTATTAAAGTAGAATCGATTTAGAGGAAATGCATAACAAAGATCATAAAAGACTAAAATAAAGCTGCTTTCTGCAGATCTCATTTCATTTCTACTTGCTCTTTTTTTTGATTTTTTATTATTTGTTTGTTATGAGTCTTGAGGAATCTCAACCTAACCCTTACAGTATCATTACACAGAAAATCTATACTACTAATACAATATTAATATGCATGTCAAATTGTGTATTATATAAAAGAAAATCGTATTTTCGCCTCCGTATGTTTGCAAAATACACAAAACTTACATATTCTGATTCAGTTTGACCCCGTTCAGGTTCAAATTAAAAGAATCGCCATAAGTTTTGTATAGACGAAGAACTTTGGAAATTAAAAATTAAGTAATGACGACATTAAAATATAAAGAGGGCATTCTTATAGAGTTTCAAATATTTACGGTAGACCAACAAAATGGTAGACAAAAATTGAAATATTTACATTTTTTATTCTTATGCTACAGTTTTGTCATAAGTATTTAATTTGTTCAAATGGATGAGAAAATTAAATGTTTTATCAAATGGTTTCGTACAATTACTACATAAAAATGTCTCAATCAAATATTTCTTTGTTCCAAATAGAACTTTTAAGTCAGATCAAATTGCTGAATTTTTTGGATTTTTTGTTTCTTCCATTTTTTTTTTCTTTCAATTATATTGAAACAGTATGTGGTAGAAGTGTGTCGATCAAGGATAATAAATGAAGAAAGAGAGAGAGGGTGAGCGAGTGAGGGAGAAAGAGAGAATTGTTCATCAGAAATAAGGGTGTTATATTATTCTTATTTGCAAGCCTCCACACAGAGGTAAAGTTAGACTCAAAATCTGTTTTTAATGTGAAACAAAATTGGCTTCCTAAAAAGCGATACTCTGGATAGAGACAACAATACCTGTATAGTCCTGTCACACTCAGACAACAGGAAATAAATCCATCCTCCCTTCAGAAAAAAGTAATGCCGGATATTGTCTATTTTACTTGCTGCCCACGAGAATGTAGGGAAAATCAAACGTTGTCAGGAAGCAATAACTTGAACAATTAACGTTTATCTTATATATAAAATAAAAGGGAGATTTCCCCTATTTAACTGACCGGCATATTTTCATAAAGAAAATTTGTATAAAAATCTTCTTAATCTGAAAGATAGTTCACATATTATTTTATGTTCTGAACAAAAAAATGTTTTTTTAATCGATTTTTTTATAATCGATTTGGTTTTAACTTAAATTATTTATTAGGAATAAGTTATTAATTCATTAACTTAATAAATACTAAACCTACACATCAAATACCCATTATATAACATATATTCATAAAAAACAATGAGAATATTCTTTCAAGTACAGGCCCTCGTGATTTTCATTGTGTTTTCAAGTATTTCCGAGTCTGTTATAAATATATTCTTTTATTTTAAATATTTCAAGTTTAAACTTTTACAAAACACAAATACTCGTTCATACTTATTATATTCAGTTACAATATCATATAACTATAACTTCTTAAAATTTTCAAATAAAAATTCCGTCTTATTAGATCACTCTCTTTTACTCTCTCACAGATGTATGGCATATCACAACTGGCAAAAACACCAGTTGTAACAGCTACGGGTTTAACATAAACTTTTATTAAACTCTTCTTTTTTATTTTCGAATTTATAGTTTATATTTTTACAATAAACACATACTAGATTACGGTATTTATATTCACTAGAATGTATAAATACTTAATTCACACATCAAATACACGCAATGCTTACAATGTTATATAACTACATGACAGATCGATTACTTTCCAAGATGACCGTGTTCTTCTCTTCTCCTTTTCTTTCAGCTATGTTTTGAATGATATATTTTTAGAGGGGATATTGTTTAGGCAATTTTTTCTTTATTTTCATTTTTTTCTTTAATTATTGAAAAACTAAGACTGCCGTTACGTTAACACTCACTGTTTATCCAGTAGAAGTGTAAAGTTAACACTGACGTCTTCGTGAAATAGAACATAATATGGGGTTCAGGGGTGAAAGCAGGAGTTTCATTGTAATAGTCGACTCTTTATTAGCAAACTCAACACTTACTTTATACATACTAGCAAAAATAGGTAGTTCTATTAATTATTTTGAAAGCTTAAATTAAATTACCTCTCATTTTTCTTTTTAATAAAGTATTTATCCCTAATATTTCTCTTTTTGTAACTGTAATCTTTTACTTTATTTATTAATTAGGTTACTCTTTTTTGTATTCCTAGTTGAATATTCATGTAAATTACCGAATATTATTAATGCAAATATTGAAAACATCCAAAAATAGTATTTCCTTCTCTAGCTCGCCCTAGTGTGTTCGTTTAAATGCCAGAAATGTTGAATTTAATTAAATATATTCTTGCTTGAATAATTTCGTAATTTGATTACGCAGATATTTTAATTCATCAGACAATTTTATACGTCAAATTTGCAAGCATTTTAGAAAGAATGATCAACAGATGTGCATTATATTTGATGAGAAATTAGTAAAAAGAAACCTTCTTGTCTGGTCATGTATCTCCCTCACCCCTCTATCTCTCTCTCTCTCTCTCTCTCTCTCTATATATATATATATATATATATATATATATATATATATATATATATATATATGTGTGTGTGTGTGTGTGTGTATGTGTATGTGTATGTGTGCGTGCGTGCGTGTATTATGTATATGTATGTAAGTTTATGTATGTGTGTGGGTGTGTGTATGTATATATATGCATGAGTATGCATAAGTGTGTATATATATATATATATATATATATATATCAGAGGAAACATTTTTTTATTGGCCAGTCACGTTGCCCTATTTATTTGAAATTCCCATGGTTAGGTTTTGACAGCCTTGACATTGTCAAAATGAGTTCTTCTTCTACTCAACGTTGTTTTCCAGCAACCATGCTGAGATTAGTTTACACGACTCAAACCTTTTTCTCTTCTTTTCGTAAGAATGTTTTGCCAGCCATTCAAAAGAATTCTGTTGTTTATAAATTCTTGTATCACTGTGGAGCTGACTACGTTGGCAAGACATCCCAAAGATTAGAAATTAGAATATCCCAACACATACCACGTGATATTCGTTTACACAAGATTTCGAGATCATCCTGGAACTTTCAGGCACAGGAATAAGCCATCAGTAATCACCTGGTTAGTACAAATAGTTGTTCTGACAAGTATACCGATGGGTTGTTATCTGTTTTACACAGTTCCAGGTCGAACTACCATCTCAATATTATTGAGGCGTTAGTTATTAACAATTCTCGACTTAGCCTGTGTAGACAAAAGATTTTGAAGCATCGGTTGAAGATCTTTAATGATTCAAATCCACGATAACGTTGAGAAGTTTACTTATTTATCCTCTCTCAATCGTTTTCTCCAACTTAAATAATTTCCCCCCTCATATCTCATTCGATTTTCTTAGTTTTTAATTAATCATTCTGACGTTTTCTTTTAGAGGGTCGGACGATAAGTTCTTAAGGAAAATTTTAGTAATTTTCTTTTTTCCACCCGCCCGTTTCATTGATTAAAAAATGTTTCCTCTGAAATTTATCCTACGATTTTGTTGTACGCGATATTTACTCATATATACATATATATATATATATATATATATATATATATATATATATAGCAATAGATAAAGTGAAAGAATAAAATAAGGTACGAATCAAATTTTATTACAATTCAATGTTCAGGCAAAGTTCTTTAAAGTCCTTTTCAAAGAAAATCTTCTCCTCAGAGGACCATTACCGCAATGACATTACTGTAGGTAATAAAAATTAAACTTCGAAAAAATATGTAAAAAAATATATATAAAAATACATAAAGGTGTATAAAACATCAAATATATCGGCCCAAAACACATACTTTTTAGTAAAACTATACAGTTCATCCAAGTCAACAAGTCTAAAATAGCTCCAGGCAAGATATCAAAGAGGTTGATTAAAAAATAATCCAATTGGTGAATGGTGGTCCAAAAGCGACAAAAGGTATCCAGACGGGAAATTCGTTTGCTATCGATGCAGTAGATAACAGTGAAAATTGTATTCAAGGTATATGCAAATTAATAAAACGATAAAAAACGATAGAGAAAACAAATCATTTTAAAAGTTCAGAAAACTCACTTGGTGTTGAATATTATAATTCGGAGTCCCTAAGAACTGATAGGAGTAATGCAAACGATAAAATCCAATTCGAATAAAATTAAACTGACCTGATGTATTCGGCCATTTTTTTCTTCCGGGTCCGTTAAAATTACTGTTGTGGGTGACCTACCTACCCTTTAATAATAACTAAATGGTAGCAACCGGCTACCATAAATACCGGCTTTTACCGGGAGTACATTGGTACCACATTTTGGCACTAGCACTGCCAACACTGACTTGTGTATAATTTCTCTGTTCAATACAATTGATTATTATTATCTCTAAACCTGTTGTTCTTTTATTTCATTGTTGGTACCCCTAAACGGGTCCACAACAACTGGCGGCGAGTGATTCGTAAAGGACTTCGTTGGAAACACTTTGCACCCTGCAACCTGTGAGTGATAAACCAGTGTCTACAACACGGTCAACCTTCGAAAAAAAAAATACTACCCGTTTGAAAAAAAAACCTTGTGCTTTACAATTTTCGGGAAGATATTGGAAACATCGAATACATTCAATTTTGGGACGAGTCTGCCTTACAAGAAATAACCAGTTTAAACAATTACTGGAAGAAAAAAAAAAGTAAGACAGATTTTACTATTTGTGTTCTTCGTATTTCAATACGGGATTTTACCTCGTGCAACAAATGAAATTGGAATACCATGTGCTTATAAAACTGAAAGGTTTGAAACAAAAACAAAAACTCCATACTATAAAAACCTTTTTTTCGTGTCTGATATAGTCAAACGTATTTTGCGAACAGACTTGTCACTGTAAAATCGTATAGTCGGAAAAAAAATCTGACAAGTAAAACCAAGTTACTTTCTTGAATAACTAGTCAATTTTTAATATAGCCATTACTTGCTATTTTGCATTTCATGCCTACACTGAAAGGCAAACGGACTTATTGAATAAAAAAAGAGTTCCAGATGTGAACAAAATTGCAAATAATTTGTTAAATTAATTAGCCAATAAGCCGGATTAATAAAATCGTTTAGATTAGCAAGTGCCGGTCGAATTCGAGACCCGAATGACGCAGTGATGAGAAGGGGTTGAGTTTGTTATTAAACAGTAAGCATTTGAAAAGAAAAAATAGTGAAGGACTATTTGTGACTAATTCTTTTTCAAGAAAGTATTTCTTTAATCATGGAAGATTTCTCGAAACAGATATTGGAAATGATAAAATTTCAATCAGAACAACAGAAGGCAAACGATGAAAAACATCTTGCTCTACAAAAGGAATTTCAGTCTCAACAGAAGGAATTTCAGTCGCAGCAAATAGGTTTGTTGAAGTATTTTGAGGAAAAGAATTTAGCACAAAAGCGAGAAGATAGAAAATCTTTAGACGAACAATTGATTGGAATAACAAATTTACAATTAGAGCAACAGACTCAATCAGAGAGAAAATTTGAACAGCTTGCACAAGCAATGATAAATACGACGAATGACGACAGCGACGCGTTCAACCAAAATGCAATATGGTCAGCTATAGAAACCTTCAACTATGTGCCTGAAGAGGACCTAAACTTCGAATCATGGTACCGTCGATATCAGGATGTTTTCGACATTGATTGTAGCACATGGTCGGAAAAGAAAAAGGTTCGTTTAGTTCTTCGTAGACTAGGTACGGCAGAGCATACAAAATTTGTCGATTATATTCTGCCGAAGAAAACGGGCGAACTATCTTTCACGGAAACCATTAAAATGTTAATGGAACTATATTGCTTAAAACAAGTTTATTCCACAAAAGGTGGAAATGTATGAACCTAACGCGAAAAGAAAGCCAGGATTACTCAACGTTTGCTTCGATCGTCAATAAACATTGTGACGACTTTAAGTTATCATCCTTGACAGCGGACAATTTCAAAGTATTAATATTTGTTCAAGGGTTCGTCTCGTAAAATGATGCAGAGTTAAGAAGACGTGCAATAAGCAAACTTGAAACCGAGCCAAATTTAACATTGCAACAACTGGCCGAAAGCTGTCAACGAAGCAAAAGAAATAGAGGAAGCAGCAAATTCTAATATTAAAAATGTTCGTCGTTTTTCAAAAAAATCATACTCTTCGAAGAAAAAATTCAGGAAGGATTTGCCTCAAAGGTCGGATGAAAAATTGCCAAACCACCCTTGTTGGGATTGCGGGGACCTACATTGGTATCAGAAGTGTCCTTTTAAATAAAAAAATTGTGACAAATGCCATAAAATGGGACACAAAGCCTCACATTGCAGAAGTAACAATAGAAAAAAGTTACATAAAAACAACTAGAATTAATGGTGGCAACCTAAACATACGAAAGTATGTTACGGTAAAAATGAACAATCAAGATGTTAAACTACAGCTTGATTCAGGGTCTGACCTATCAATTATTAATATTAATACCTAGAAAAAGATCGGCAGACCGACTATGCTACGCACAGATAAAGTGGCCCGATCGGTAACCGGAGAGAAAATAAACTTTGAAGGGGAAGTCATTTCAAAAGTTACACTAAAAAATAAGACGTTAAAATTACGCATGTTCGTAATGAAAGATACAGGAAATTTGTTCGGTTCAGATTGGATTCAGCACTTCTAGCTCTGGGATTCGCCGATAAGCGCCTATTGTCAACGAATAGAGAACTTTTCTGCTGAAGCAGAAAAATTGAAGAAGGATTTGAAAGAGTCATTCCCCAAGGTGTTTTCTAATGAATTAGGACGCTGTACTAAAATGAAGGCGAGTTTTGAACTAATTGAAAATAAGAATCCCGTTTTTAAGAAAAAACGAAGTGTACCATTTGCCTCTCTTGAAAAAATTAATGCAGAAATAGACCGGTTGGTGCAGAAAGGTATTTTAACACCAGTTGACTACTCGGAATGGGCGGCCCCAACCGTCTACGTGAAGAAAAAATCTGGAGCGATCAGAGTGTGTGCCGATTTCTCAACCGGTTTGAACGATGCACTGAAAGATTATCACTATCCTCTGCCGACTCCAGAAGAGGTTTTCACAAAATTAAACGGTGGAAAACTGTTCTCAAAAATTGACTTGAGTGAAACCTATCTGCAAATACCTGTAGAGGAAGATAGCTCTAAGCTTCTCTGTATTTCGACACACAGAGGACTACTAAAGTTCAGTCGTCTCCCTTTTGGAATTAAAGTGGCCCCGTCGATTTTTCAGCAAGTAATCGACACGATGTTGAGCGGGAACGATTTTTCGATCGGCTACCTTGACGATATCTTAATGAAAAGTACGAACGTCGGGAGCACCGTGAGCACGTAAACAAAGTATTCGAAAGGATAAACGATTTTGGTTTTACACTCAAGGAGTCAAAGTGTGAATTCTTTCTAGAAGATATCAAATACTTGGGACATGTCATTGATAAGAATGTAAGACGTCCCGACCCAGAAAGATCTATAGCCATAAAGAATATGCCCGAACCGAACAATGTTACCCAACTACAAAGCTTCCTGGGTCTCGCAAACTATTACGAAAAATTCATTCCCAGTATGCACAAATTGCGAGCCCCCTTAAATGAGTTACTTAAGAAAGATAGTAAATGGGAATGGTCCGCCGACTGTCAATCTGCATGCGACAACCTAAAAACGAAGTTAACTTCAGAATTATTTCTTACTCATTTTAATCGAGAGCTAAAAACTATTGCTGCAAGTGACGCCAGCTCCTACGGCATTGGGGCGTGCATTTTGCATAAAATGCCGGATGGCTCGATGAAACCAATCGCGCACGCTTCAAGAACTTTACTTCCTGCAGAGAAAAATTACTTGCAGATTGAAAAAGAAGCGTTGGGTATTGTGTTCGCAATGACCAAATTTCACAGGTATCTACACGGCCGTCATTTTATCCTACAAACAGACCATAAGCCACTTATCACCATCTTTGGATCAAAAAAAGGCTGGCCAACCTACACAGCAAACCGCCTACAGAGATGGGGTATAATTCTGTTAAATTATGACTTTGAGATGGAATTTTTACCGTCAAAAAGACTAGGACACGCAGCGGGTTTATCGCGGCTAATCCCAAAGTACATGGAACCGCTCGAGGATACAGTTATAGCATCCCTTCGGTCTGAATATGACTATAGTAAAGTACTGTGTAACACAATAAAAGAGCTGCGAGTCACACTGTGCGATATACAAAAAGAGGCAAGAGAAAATAATTTTATTATCGAAATTAAAAATAAATTACAAACAGACGAGCAAACGGCAGAAGCTTTTTCAGTCTGTTGCGACACATTATTATACCGGGAGCGAGTAGTAATCCCAGCTACGCTAAAAAAAAAATCCTGAAGGATTTCCATAAGGGGCATCCCGGAGCGACACGCATGAAGAGCCTAATGAGATCTTATGTGTATTGGAAAAACATGGACAGGGACATAAAGACGAAGGTGAAGGCCTGTGCGGGCTGCGCGTCGGCAGCGAAAGCACCACCTATTCAGTACTGTCCATGACCAAAGGCAGAGCAACCATGGTCCCGGATTCACATAGATTTTGCAAGGCCATTGGAAGGCTTCTACTATTTAATTATAGTCGACAGCTACTCAAAATGGCCAGAAGTTGTTAGATGTAAAAACCCAACAACGGATGTCACGATATGCGTGTTGCATGAACTGTTTGCCCGATTCGGAGTGGTGGACATTGTTGTATCGGACAACGGTACACAATTTACTTCACAAGAATTCAAAGAATTTTGTGAAGACTTTCAAATTAAACATATCACCACCCCGACTTACCATTCGAGGTCAAACGGACAGGCAGAAATATTTGCTGATACCTTGAAGAGAGCGTTGAAAAAATTGACGGGCACGCCGAGAGAAAAGGCACTCCAGCAGTTCCTTCAAGTGTATAGAATTACACCCAACGAGAACACACCAGCCCAACTACCACCGGCGGAAGTAATGTTTGGAAGAAAAATAAAGTCAGTATTCGACAAACTTTTACCAAAACAGGTGAAACCAACCAACATTATAGCACCAAAGAAGAGTTACGAGGATGGAGAGAAGGTGTTCTTCCAGGAACACCATGGAAACAAAACCGTGTGGGAAGTGGGAAAGGTACAAAAAAGATTGGGGCGGATGGTGTACATTGTAGAGGGTCCTAGAGGCACCTGTAAAAAACACATTAACCAAATGCGTCGTCGCATGTCGGACGACCCAGGGGAAGGCCCATCGGATCAGAGTGAGACCATCATGGAAGATCTATACGACGCATGTGAGCTGCCAACACCAAAAACGCCTCCGGAACAGAGACGTTCATCAAGAAAACGTAAAGTAACCGGGAGTTTCGAGGTGAATCCTAGGAAAAAGATATACCTTGAGATTCCGGGGGAATGAGTTTCGGAAGGGGGTGTTGTGGGTGACCTACCTACCCTTTAATAATAACTAAATGGTAGCAACCGGCTACCATAAATACCGGCTTTTGCCGGGAGTACATTGGTACCACATTTTGGCACTAGCACTGCCAACACTGACTTGTGTATAATTTCTCTGTTCAATACAATTGATTATTATTATCTCTAAACCTGTTGTTCTTTTATTTCATTGTTGGTACCCCTAAACGGGTCCACAACAATTACTCAAAAGAAAAAAATTACATTCAAAGGTAATAAAGCTTGCGCAAGCCCAGTAGACAGCATAAGAAATCCGAAAGCGAACACTTCAACTTAATAAGACAACAGCACGAACGAAAATGAATTCAAACCGCGCGCACAAACGGATGTTACATGTTTTCAGTTAACAAGGAAAGCGCCCACACATTGTGAGAGATGTGTAAATTCAATTATATGCATACCGGATGTTATATGTCTGGGTCAAATCAGCTATGTATATATTTGAATATTAAAAGTCTGAGTCACATAGACGGATCTGTAAATTTAGGTAAGAGTCTCGATATGTCCCCCTCCAAACTTATAATTTGAACCTCTGCTTTAAGTATACAAACCAAATTCACACACCTAGCCCTTTCATATAATTTATAAGATTTATGAAATTAATAATTAAGAATTTTTTAACACATTTAGAATTTAATAATTTAAAACTTTAAAAATTTAAAAATCTAGACCCCCGCAATTTAATAACTTAAAAATTTAATAATTAAAAAAATTGGTTTTTAAATTAAAAGATCCATACTTATGCAACTTAAAAATTTTTTTAAGAGATTTAAAGAGATATTTATAAGCAGGGAAGATTTGACACATACATCTCCAAGACTGAACACTCTGAAGCTGGTCCCGACCCTCACTCAAGCATCTACGGTGGGTTTGGTGGTGGGCTGAATTGTGCATACTTGAATTTCCTCCTATGGCGACATTTGGAAACTAATTCATTTCTAGAGTTAGTTTAAATTTAAACGTTCCGATGCTGTGGCAATCATCACGGCCTCTGAATTGCATAGACCGCAGGATCTAGATCCTGGGTTATAAGAGTTTGATTTTTTCAGGATGGACCATTTTATACTGTGTGGAATATTTTTGGATCTTAGATTTTTAACTAAAGTAGTCAGTGATGTTTTGTTGTTGCTGACATCGTTATTGGAGGAGTAATTATGCATAGATATGCGGGTTTTAATTAGATTTGCCGTAGCACCAATATAAGAGTGTATCTTAGGGTTTGCTATTATTCCCGAACCACTTATATTTCTATTCACGGGTCAACTTCTGTTTACTGTATTTTCATGATATGGATTAGGTTGGTTAATTGATTGTATATTATGGTTAGCATTATCATTAACTACCGTTGGAACATCATTATCGGCTTGCTGAGGTGGAGGATGGATAGTAGAATTATTAGGTGTAGCATTATGGTGTAAACTAGTCATTATGCTCAGTTGTGGAGTTTGATTAGGGGCTGCATTTATGTGATCTCTATGGTTTATTGTAGAATTATTTAGTTCAGTTACCGTACAAGCATAGACAATATCAGTGTATGTGCATCTATTATCCAATGGGCATTCACTGGTACGCCTGCAGTTGCACGCATTTCTGGGATTGGAGCAACTAGCGTTGGATTGGGTAGATTTTATTTTTTTGCTATTTGCTGAAATTATTGTTTGGGCTATGTTAGGCATAGTGGAGTAGGCAATTTTAATTGAGCTTTTATTAAGTATGGAGCTATATTTATGTGGGTGTTTAAAGGAGTTTTCTAATATTTTAAAGAATTCCTTGGGAATGTTAGTTTTAACGTTGTTATTAAAAGATGGGTTAAACAAGATATTGTTTTTCCTTCTAAGGCGTTTACGTGGAGTAGGTATGGAACTATCTATATGTTGCTCATTCACATTAGGTTTGATGGAGTGCCTCTGTTGTCTATGTTCATTTATATTTCTTTTGGTTCAGCTCCTATTGCTAATTGTCATATGCGTAATTATATATATATATATATATATATATATATATATATATATATATATATATATATATATATATATAGCATTTTTATTGCCCACCTATGTTTTGGAAAAATTCCACAACAACACAACCCAAGTTTATAACCTCTTCAAGTGCAAAGATGCTGGGATGGACACACAGCACGAGTCACATGTAAACATTTCTTCACCTCATGTCCTATATTTTTCCCCTTGCTACCAACACCCATCGTACACACACATATCTCGCAATACACTGAGGACGGCCGAAGGGACGGACGAAAATTTTGTTCTTTTAGAAAAAAGATTTTATTTAACGGATATTTTGTACTCCTATACGTCAACATTTATATATTTTTCATGTTATGTTTTATACAAGGTCAATACCAGTCCGTTCCGGGGTGGGTAAAATTAATTCCCCAAACAGAACAGTTTTGCACTATGTCCCTTTACAAAGATTAAAATCAAGATATAATGATACAAAACCGTTTATCTAGAATTCTTATTCCACTTTTGATAAAAATCCATTAAATGATTTTAATTCTAGAAAATGTCTATTTAAGGCTTAAAACGAAATTAAAATTCAAGGAAAATTCTTTAATGATTATGGATCAAATTTAATGAAAATCTTAAATATTTGAATTTTCAAATGCGAGGTTATGCTCACATCATGCCCCCCCCCCTAAAAACCCTTTAATTACTAAAAAAAAAAACTAAAATTTTAGAAATATTTATTAATTGATTCACAAAAATTCGAGATATATGAATTTCCACAAAGGCTTCCACCTCCTTTTTACATGCTTAACATTAAACTTAATTAAACTAAATATAGTCCACATTATGACCCTTTATGCCTTACAGCTGTGTCCAAAATTCATAATGATCGGTTAATTAGTTTAGGAGTTAATCGTGTACATACCAAATATATAAACATATACACATATCTAACTTTATATATTAGGTCGATTCATAAATTATTTTCGATTTTGTTGATAAAGTTTAAAACATGTTTTGGTCATTTTAAAACACCTCAAATTTTGGTTTGCTCGTCTAAATTTTAATACAACGTTTCTTTCTTGTTTTGGCTGTATTCTCACTTGTGTTGCAGGAAAATTAAAAATTTATAACCCTTAGTATGGACGGACTGGAGCTGCATATTTGATATGTGATGTTGTGGGAGTTTAAACAAGAAAATGGTGCTGCAAATATGGCCAAGATGTCGACAAATAAGAAATTGGTTTACAAAGTTTTGTTCTGGAGATTTGAGCTTTAAAGATAAGTCTAGGTCCGAGCGCCCATCAGATATCGATGAAGCTATTTTAAACACGTGAGTGGAGAATGATCCTCATCTAAGCACTCGTGAATTGTCAGAAGAACTCAATACTTCTCAGTCCACTATATGCCGTCACTTAGAAAAGATGGGTAAGGTTAACGAACTAGACGTCTGGGTTCCTTATTCATTAAGTTGGAAAAATAAGGCAGATCATCTTTCCATTGCAACAACTCATCTGTCCAGGCTACAAAATGAGTCCTTTCTTGATCGTGTCATAACAGGTGGTGAAAAATGGGTTTCCTAGGACAATATCCAATTGAGATCCATGGAAGAAAGATTTTACTGTGCTTTTGGTGAGATACTCATGGTATTATCCATCATGATTTTTTAGGCCGCAACCAAACACAAAATGCAAACTATTATGTTGATCAATTGCAGCATGTGAACGAAAACCTAAGTAAAAAACGCCCAGCACTTGTCAATATGAAAAAGGTTGATCACCTCTATGACAACGCAGAACCACACACTGCAAAAGTGACACAAGAACAGCTTTTGCAACTTGGATGTACTGTTCTACCCCGTCCACCATATTGCCCTGACTGATTAGCAGAATGAGCTTCAAAACAGAAAATTCACTGAAGACAAACAAGTGAAAGAGCATTAGAAAGTTAATTGGTAAATGGAAACAGGTCATTGAAAACAATGGCTAATATACAAATTGATTAAAATTTGGCAATTTGGTTTGTATTATAAATTTCATTAAAAATCATAAAACAGAAATCATTTCATTATTATGAATCGGCTTCATATATACTAGCAGAATACCAGTCCTAAGATACGTATTAGCAATAAGTATAGCATTAAATTTTTAATTTAATCAATTCTTTTTTTTTAATGATACAGTTTTGGGAGCACCCTCTAAATGGCAAGATTTAAAAAGTAAATATATAATGGGCCCATGTTACTCACTATGTTGCCTAGAATATGTATTCCATAATTCATAATGATAATTTCATCAGTTTAGGAGTTTACCAACTACATACACGTACGTGCATTGATCTGATTAAAAATGTATTACTTAATATAACTCCAACTTTGATGCACATCAATTTTTATCTATTAAATCTTTTGTCTCTCTCTTATTTTGAAAGTCTTTTTTTTGGGGGGGGCGAGTACAAGTTTGGAGGTGCGGCACACTCTCTAAATGGCAAAGTTTGCAAAAAATAATGTGCCCACATTACTCATCATGTTGCCTAGAATATATATTCCATAATTCATAATGATCGGCTAATTAGTTTAGCAGTGAATTATATATATATATATATATATAGTTTAAATCTCACCCCCAATTATAAAGTCTACAAAATAAATAAAGTGCATAGAATATATATTCTATAATTCATAATGATCAGTTAATTAGTTTAGAAGTGAATCCTATACGTACAAATATAAATATATATAAGTATAAACATATAGACATAGTTTGGGGGCATAACCTCTAAATGGAAAGTTTACAAAAAATAATGTGTCCACATTACTCATCATGTTTCCTAGAATATTCATTCCATAATTCATAATGATCAGTTAATTAGTTTAGAATTGAATCTTATATTCATATATATTTATATATATATATGAATATAAGATTCACTTCTAAAATATACACATATTTTGCTCCCCCGAAATATCATCTTATTCCAGGATAGATGAAATAAATTCTCCTGACAGGAATAGTTTTGCACCAGTTTTATTTTTCCTTGTAAAGATTGAAATCAAGATAGAATTATACTAAAACTTATGCTCAGAATCCTTATTCTAATTTTGATTAAAATCCATTACATGATTTTGATTCTAGAAAGTTTTTAACATTAAAGGCTTAAGCTTAAAGGGTCTTAAAAAGAAATTGAAATTCAGGGAATTTTGCTCAATTGGTGTCTAATGACTATGATCAAATTCAATGCAAATCTGATATATTTGATTTTTCATATTATGTCTCCTAAAAGCTCTTTGGAATATTCCAAAGAAACTGAAATTTGAAGAATATTTATTAATTGATATCTAATACCAATTGTAAACTTTTAAAAATCAGAGTTTTCTGAATTTTCAGGAACGGCTTCCCCTTAGGCCTATCAGCTGTGTTCTAAAATTGACAATTATCGGTTAATTATTTTTGGAGTCAATCCTGTACATACAAATATATAACCATATACGCATACCTAACTTAATACAAACATAACCCCTGAATATCAACTTTACGAAAACATAATATACCCACGTTACTCACCATGTTGCATAGAATATATATTCCAAAATTCATAATGATCGGTTAATTAGTTTAGGTGTGAATCGTAAACAAACAAAAAATTATATATACAGATAAACATAGTTTGGGGAAACACCCCCCCGAAGTGGTAAATATACAGAAAAATAGTGTGCTAACGTTACTTATCGTGTTGCCTAGAATATATATCCCATAATTCATAATGATCGGTGAATTAGATTAGAAGTGAATCCTAGAGATAAGAATATATATGTATATATACAAATATATGCACCAAGTTTATGGGCACCCCTCCTAACTATCATCTGCCCCAGGACGGATAAAATGAATTCCTTGGACAGAACAGTTTTGCATCACTTTTATGTCGCCTTACAAAGATTAAAAATCAAGATATAATGATACTAAACCTTAGGTCTAAAATCATTATTCTAATTTTGATCAAAATTTATTACATGATTTTTATTTTAGAAAATGCCTAAAATTTAAGGCTTAAGCTTAAAAAGAAATTAAAATTCAGGGAATCTTGCTTAATTGGTGTTTAATTCTTGCATATATATACCTTGTCTCTGAGGGGAGCTCTAATGTCTTGTAAGTTATCATCAAACAAAATATATATTTGTTATCGAATGCAAATCACAAATTATAACAGCACAATTAAATCAAACCTTATGTCGTCCGCTACTCCATCGTCCCCATGGGTGGTGCACTCTTGCCTAGAATTAAAGTCTCACTATGACTAAAGAAAAAAAGAATAGTCCCGAATTTGAAGAAGGACCATTTGTTAAGCTGTTAGCATCACCTTCTCTTCTGCTCTATTCCCAGCAGGATGGCAAATCGAATGCTCACAGATGCAAGACAATAACTGAATCCTTGGAAAATGACCTTTAGTAAAATGGAGGCAAAATGGATAGTCATATTTAATGCTACCAAGACAAAGATCCTTTCCTTTAACAACTATAAAAAAAACCTTTTCAGCCACCGATTGTAATGGCCGATAGCACATTCCCAAAAGTCCAATTTTTAAACTTCTCGGCCTGACATTCTCAAGCAACATGAAGTGGAATAAGTTTATAGAAAATACTGCTAAGTCTGCTGCAAAGAATGTGGGCTCCATCAACCAGGCTAGAAAACTTCTCACACGTGCCAGTATCCTATATCTTAATAAAGCTACTATTTGCCCATGCATGGAGTATTGTTGCCACGTCTTGGTTGATGCACCAACCACTAGCCTCTCCCTCCTAGACAGAGTATAAAAATAAATTTCTAACCTAATAGGTCCAGCGCTGTCTGCCACACTCCAACCCCTGTCACATCGCCACAGTGTTTTTTTTGTTTTTTTTAACATAGTTCACCCCAAACAAGGCAGGACGCCACTGTAGATGTAAGGGGCTACTGAGAAAAAAGAAGAGGGGAGAAGGTTGGGGGGGGGGGGGTCAACCTAAATTGGGATCTGCGCAGTGAGATGTCTGTTTACATTAGTTTTAAATTTCTGTATGTCTGTACTGTCGGGGAAACAGGGTGCAGGGAGGGAGTTCCAGAGGCCAGCAGCACGAGGAAAGAAACTATTTGAGTAGAAAGCTCTCCGACATCTGTGGACCTCCACAGTGTATGAATGAGATTTAGTTGATTGTCGAGTTGGTCTAGTGAATTTACGTCGAGGGGGCACCAGAGTAGCCAATTCATCGGAGCATAATATATTGAAGTATTTGTAAAACAAGCACAAGGATGCTACATTGCGGTGATGGGACAGGGACTGGAGCTTGGTTGACAGTGAGGGACCTATTAGGTTGGCGATTCTTTTTTGGACCTTGTCAAGGAGGGAGAGACTAGTAGATGATGCACCAGCCTAGATGTGACAACAATACTCCATGCATGGGCAGATGGTGGCTTTGTAGAGATACAGGATAATGTCAGGTGTGAGGAGTTTACTAGCAAGGTAGAGGGAGCCAACCTTCATTGCGGCAGCCTTGGCAATGTCTTCGATGTATTTGTTGCATCACTGTGCTTGTTTTAAAAGTTCTGATAAACTTACTACACTTGTACTCCCTCAACATAAATACCTTCGACCCACCAGACTAACAGCAAAATCATACCCCTTCACTGTAGAGGTCTCTAGATGCCGGAAAATTTTCTACTCTAATAGCTTCTTTCCTTGAACTGCTTGCTTTGGAATTCCCTCTCTTTTCTCAAATTTAAGGCTTAAGCTTAAGGGGTTTTAAGAATAAATTGAAATTCCCTAAATCTTGCTTCATTGGTGTCTAATGACGATGTATCAAATTCAATGTAAATCTGATATATTTGAATTTTCAAATGAGAGGTTGTGCCTATATCATGCCCCCTAAAAGCCTTTAAAATACTCCAAAGAAAATTAAATTTGGGGAATATTTATTACATGATGTCTAATAACTATTATTAAAATTTCACAAAAATCGAAGGTTTCTGAATTTTCATGAAAGGATTCCACCTTTTTATCCCCATTGCATAAAACTAAATGAAACTAATTATAGCCCACATTTTGACCCTTTATGCCTAGCAGCTGTGTTCTAAAATTCATAATGATCGGTTAATTAGTTTAGGAGTGAATCCTGTACATACAAATATATAAACATAAACATAGCCAAGTTTATAAAGATAGAGGTGTATATATTTTCACAATATTTTAAAAGCAAATGTTCAGCTTTAACGCTGGTTAGGGATTTATTTTCTTATGTTTCACATTCCATCGTTATTCCGAGATACGTATGGCTTCTTATCAGAGATTCTCGTTGGGAATTTCCTATTTCTAGTTGATTTTATCTTCACTCATTTTATTTTTATTTTCTGCCGATATTTGGCAAGAGCAAAATATCGGCAGAAAATATAAAGGATCAAATTTGCAACTAAAGCTGCTTTCATTACTTAGAGATTAACTTTATATGGAAGCCAACTTTCTTTTTATCATATTCTTTCCCCTTTTAACGGTTCATATAACAATACTATAACTACTCGTCTTATTATTATTATTATTATTATTGGTGTTTCAAGAGTCATTATCAGTGATTGCTCACTGGCAATAACAAGTGGTGTTCTGAGTAACAACAATCCTCTCCAGACTTCCAGCCCTCTCCACCTCTTTCCATAACTATTGCAAATCATTTTGCATTATTGCAACAGCCGTTTATCATTCATTTCTTGCTGACAACGATCATTGGTCTTCTCTTGAATTTATGTGGTAATAAGCTTCCCCCAAGATACCTGTACTCTCTGCACACTAACAGTGGATATCTGGTCTTTTCTTTGACCGTTCATGATCATTTTGTGTGGTACCAACCGAGGCTGGTGCCACCCCATGTATGTGTTTGTGTCCGTGTGTGTGAGGGTTTTTTTTGGGGGGGGGGGTGATTATAGAATTTATGTCAGTTTCAGTTCCCTTGGTTTCGTGTAATGTTCTTTCTATATTTTTTGTTCTATTTCTATTTGAACTTACCTCTGGTTGATCAGTGTAACCTAGTTATGTAGGTTGGTTTCTGCACACAAGAATTTTCCTTAATATTTATTTTTCTTATGATTATTATGATTATCATTATTATTAGTGACTCAAAAATGTCATTTATCAACATAATATTGAATCAGATTGCTACAGCTTGAATAATTAAGTATTTACTGTGTAGATAAAAATGAATATCAAGGAAAATTTACGATTAAACAATATTCTATTAAAATTTGAATAGCTATTGATATTTTTAAATTTAAATATGCGATTCAGTTATCGTGTATTTGTTTATTACTATAAAAACGATACATTAACTGCTGTATCAGTCGATAACAATCATTGTCATCTACTTACATGTATATCCTCCGTCAAAAATGGCTGAAAAAATATGCTTCACCAGTGTTCGCACTAGTCTAAATGAATAAATGCAAAAGTTTTTTTTTATTTATCCAATTTATTTATCTACCTCCCACAAGGTAAGATGTGACACAAGGTCGGGAAAGTGGGATTAGATAAGCCAGCGCTCGAGAGGGGCGCCCCAGACAGTAAGCAATAAACTTACTCCTCCCCAAAGAAGGGAGGCAAAGCCTGGGAGGGTGCACCTCCTAGAACTGCACAGGACCGGCAACCCCCAATAGACCGGCGTAAATCCAGACCCAAAGGCAAGTACAATACCGGTCTATTAGGCGGGGTAAAAAACCCTGGTTGATTTTCAAACACATTATATATACTTAACAGAAAATGCCAATAACACTGACCAAGACGCTTCATTTGAATAATAATTTCATAAACACTCTCAAATAAATTAATATTCGGCGCAATTCATTTCTCTTTTTGTACTCCACTTTCCTTACATAAATCTAATACTTTTCTTCATATTAATATTAATATTAGTGGCAGTATTAATAAACAACGATTTTATGAACAACGTTTAACATTCAAAATGATTATTTTGAAATTCGAAAGATAACTTCCAATTTTTGTTGCTGTCGACGACAACGATGCTGCTGCCCCCTCATTTCCTTTCCCCCATCTCTCTTTTGCACTGCCAAATTTTCTTTTTTATTGTTTTTAAAGAGCCCAGCATCATCGCCCAAGCGAATTGAATTCCCTTTTTTATCCATTTATTTCTTTTTTAAAAGATAAATTTTTTTGTATCGAAATTACCAAAATATTGATATTTATCTATTTTATGAATAAATGCAAAAGTTTTTATCAAGGGTTTACAAGACACTTATGAATTAAATTCATTAAACCTAGGCATGACACCCTAATCATTTGGGAGAGGAGGCGATGTTCATACAATTTTGATAACAAATCTTTATTTGTGGGGTCGATAGTCATACCTTTTGTACAAAATACCTAGGAATTACTCTATGCTATACAGTCTCACCAAAATACCGCATTCACTGTATGACTTAATCCTTACTTACTTTGCGAAGCGATAGTGAGCTGGAACCATTTTTTTTGCTGTTGTTGTAGATACATTCTGTGCTGTATTCTTTTTGGGGGATAGGGGATCCACTTTTTAGGCGATTATGTGTGGTTGTACGACCTTACCAGTCGGACTTAGGGTTAGTGTTAAAAAGGCATATCAGTTAACTGCCCTGATAAGTTTGAATTAGTCTAAAAAGTATAATCTCATTTTTTAAGTGGGTAGATAATTTAGCTGAAGGTGTTAAGCTCCAAATCTACCAACGTTTGTTGTTAATTTTTAAATTATAAAAAAAAATTAGATTCATATTTTTTTTTAAATCGTCATTAAGTTTATTTTTATTTTTCTGTCTTAAATAATAATAGCGAAAAACACAAAGTAACTATTTTAAATTACGAAGGAATATATAATTCTTTTATTTGACCAGTTGACGTTCTGCTTTTGGCGATTGTCAAGAATAATCAACAGAAAGAAAAGTAGCATAAAAAATAAATAGTCAACAAATAACTCTTACCAAAGGCAATAAAACTTACTTTTCTACCTACCTGCCTTATTATTTCGTGTTTAAAAGTATTTTAAAGCGTTTTATTTCAATTAAAAAGTTACACTGAAAAACAAAGATGTCTGACAGTCGATCACCGACCGTCTACAAAGTCTAATGATTTTTATTTGTACTTTTCTCCTTTCAATTAGGTAGATAGTAAATTTAGAAAGCGTTTGGGACAGTTATTTGTTGACTATTTAAGACGTTCGCTTACACAATCTTGAAATGGAACTGCTACACGATCGGATTTAGACACATTATTAAAATGCAATAAAAACGCTTTAAAATACTTTAAAATACACAAAAACGAGGCAGGTAGGTAGAAAAGTACCTTTGTTGTCTTTAGTAACAGTTATATGTTGATTATTAGTTTTCTTCAACCCTTTTTAAATCTCAACATTGGAATATATCAAATAACACCATGACAATAATCTTTTTGTTATTTTTCTTCAAATTACCAAAATCTGAACAGAAAATTGTAATGTTATTGGCTGGGTTAAATAAGTAGTAAGATGGAGAGAAGTATAGGATAAATAACAAGGTTTATTGGCAGTCAAAATACATTCTGACTGAGTCATCGCCAGGGGCCGTAACTCGTCCCCTTACCGGTGAATCCCCGGTGCAGTAACACTACATCCCCCTTTCGGTTGTAAAGTTCTTTACAAGGACAGTCTTTTAGGTGGTCGAACTTGTCGACCGCTTCTTGTATATTTCCCTTGGTCAGGACCTCTGGAACTCTCTAGTGAGATGTTTCTTTGGTTACTGGGAAGATCTGTTGAGTCATCATCACAGCTATACATATATCCATATCGAGGGAAACGTGGTAAGGTGTTTGCTTCCTGTGAGGTAGCCACCTGAGAGAAGCTGGTTTCTCCGTTCCTTAGGCGCAGATTACTTTTGTTGTGTCGGTGTAGTCCTGAATCTGTCTTAACTAGGACTGACCTTGGTGACAGAGTTTTACTTACTACAGCTGTACTGGTCTTAGTGGTGACCTTAATTTTAGCCTGTCAATTTGTATTATCCTCAGTGGTAATTGTACCTATATTTTCGAGAGTGACAGAACCTAAAAAATGATTTTCTTCTTCCTCTCTTATTTCTCTAACCTTCACTTTATCGGTTCTGCAAAATTTTGCATAATGCCCTTTCTGCGAACAAATTCTGCAGCGTGCATCTTTTGCTGGGCAGTCATTTCTGTTGTGGAATGGAAATTTCCCGCAGCGTGTGCATTTGCCAGGCATTTTCGATTTCGGATGTGGTTGTTTGGTGAAGTTTGTCTTGTAGGTTCGCTTCGTAACCCGATTGATTTGAGGATCCACTGCATCGGCACCGGAGGAAATGGTCTGCATCTGTTGTTTCGAAGTTTCGTAGGCTCTACCTATTTGTAGGCACTTGTCTAGAGTAATCTGTTTATCAGACAGTAACTTTTCTCTGACGGTATCGCTTCGAACTCCGACAACGACTTGGTCTCGAATAAGCCTATCCTGTAGCTGTCCGAAATTGCAGTTCTTTGCAAGTTGTCGAAGAGCAGCTATATAGGTCTCGATACCTTCCGATACTTCTTGCTTGCGAAGATGGAATGTATAGGATTCGTAAGCTTCGTGTGTTTCGCCCACGAAAAAATCCTCAAACTTCTTCATCACCTTCTCTAGGTCCATCTTTTCTTCCTCAGAGTTAAACTTCAATCCTTCATATATATCGTAACTATCCTCCCCGATAGTTGCTAAAAATACCGATGTCTGATATGAAATATCTGCTTCTTTAGACAATCTACTAGCGATCGAATAATTGAGAAAATCTCGTTTAAATTTTCGCCAGTTATTAGCAACATTTCCAACGAGTCATTCGTTCCGTAAGTCGTTTGTTTATCGATAGTAGAATTTTCTTTCTCTTAGAAATCCTTTGTTTTTCTTACTACGATATTCGATTTTTTTTTGTTTTTGGTCTCCACAAATTGTATCCTACTTCTGACACCATGTAATGTTATTGGCTGGGTTAAATAAGTAGTAAGACGGAGAGAAGTATAGGATAAATAACAAGGTTTATTGGCGGTCAAAATACATTCTGACTGAGTCATCGCCAGGGGCCGTAACTCGTCCCCTTACCGGTGAATCCCCGGTGCAGTAACACTACAAAAATGGTGTCTTTGTTTTTCCATATGTAACGCTACAGCTAAGTTAATTGCTGCCCAGAGGACGGGTAGTTTTTTGATAGTATTAATATAAAATCATAGAAATATGTCAACAATTTAATTTTTCATATATAAATTATTATTGTCATTTCTGATGACCTAAAGGAAAAAATATCCACCGTTGACCTTTAATTTAGACTGGAGGATTTATTTCCGAATTCATTTCAGACAGTGGGAGTTGTCTGACTTGCTAGTTGTTTTCTCACTCCCCCTCACCACTTGAAACGGTTTCGTCTGAGGGCTTCAAAACCTTTATCCTGATTTATCTTTTTCTCTCTCCCACTCTTTCTCTTTCTCTCTTTCTCTCTCCTTTCTTTGTTTTCAGAAGTGTAAGACAATAGAGACGGATGAGAACTCAGATGTGGAGAAAATATATTTGGATGACGAGGTTATTGAAGTTGTTAAGAAGTTTTGTTACTTTGGTGATGCCATTGGAGCACAGGAAGGAGCTGGTACTGGTGTGATAGCAAGAGTTAGAAGTATATGGAGTAAGTTCAATGAACTTCTGCTATTACTAACCAGCAGAGTGTTACCACTGTTGAGCAAGGGAAGTGACTATGAGGCATGTGTATGCAGTGTCTGTATGGAAGTGAAATCTGGCTACTGGGGGTTGTGGATATGTGTTGCATGGAAAGAGCAATGATATAAGAATGACGCGATGGCTGTGTAATGTGAGTGTTAAAGACAGACTTAGATCTGATAACCTCAGAGGAAGATTAAGTCTGGAGAGTTTAGAGAGATATTTGCAGAAAAGGAAACTTCGTTGGTTTGGTCACATTTAAAGAAAATGTTTTGGTTTGTAGCAGGATTAGTTGGCTAAGGAAAACATGGGATGAAGTGATAAGGATGGATTTGAGATAAAGAAGGATAAATGAAGAACTGGGTAAAGATAGATTAGTTTTGGAGTCAATTTTTAAAAGTAATTCAACATGTGCAAGCATGTAAAACAGACGTTACACAGATGATGATGATGATGATGATGATGATGATGATGATGATGATGATGATGATGATGATGATGATGCTCACAAACGATTGTAAAATTTTACCAATTTTGGATAATGGCAGATGTCATAACATTAAGAAGACAATGATTCTCACATGAAGCCCCAAAAGTCCTGCACAATAGCTAGGCTAAAAGCCACTCTTTGGGGTGTTCTTTGGCTAATTATTATTATCTCTTGTGTGTTATTGAATTGAATGAATTGAATAATAATAATAATAATAATAATAATAATAATAATAATAATAATAATAATAATAATAATAATAGCCCTGATGCCACTCGACTACATACTCAGGAAATGTGATGCCGGATACAAGTTCACAGGCAGAGAACAAAAAATAAAGCATCTCATGTACATGGACGACCTGAAGCTATTTGCAAAAAGCGAAAAGGAACTGGAAAAGCTGATAAATACGACCATAATCTTCAGTCAGGACATTCAAATGGAATTCGAAATGGAAAAGTGTGCATTGCTAGAGATTAAAAAAAGAAAGCTGAAGACGACTGAGGGCATGGAACTACCCAACTAAGAGCAGAAGAGGGTGCTAGGTGTACAGAACAGCTATAAATATTTTGGGGTTTTGGAAGCAGACACAATCAAATCAATAGAAATGAAAGAGAAGATTGGAAAAGAATACCTGAGAAGAACAAGAAAGCTCTTAGAAACAAAATTATATAGCAGAAACCTAATCAAAGGAATAAATACATGGGCAGTATCACTAATAAGATATTCTGGACCATTCATAAGCTGAACTAAAAAAGAACTCAGGAACCTTGACCAGAGGACTAGAAAATTAATGACTATGCACAATGCACTACATCCAAAAGACGATACAGACAGACTCTACGTGAAGAGAAACGAAGAGGGAAGAAGACTGGTAAGTATAGAAGACTGTGTGGACGACACTAAAAAAGAGCTGGAGAAATACATAAACCAGAACACAGAAAGGCTGACCACTGCAGCAAGAGACACCGTCCCAACGAACAACGTAGGAAGCATCGAAATTGAACAAAAACAGACAAGAAAAGAAAAGTGGAAAGAAAAAAAACTACATGGACGCTTCATAAAACTCACAAGAGAAGAAACCAACGAAAATAGCTGGACATGGTTAAGAAAAGGAAACTTGAACAGAGAAACGGAATCTTTACTGATGGCTGCACAGAACAATGTGATTAGGACAAACTACAATAAAGCTAAAATAGATAAAACCAAGGAAAACAATAAGTGCAGACTGTGTGGACAAAGAGACGAAACAGTAAATCATATAATAAGTGAATGTAGCAAACTTACCCCAAAAGAATACAAGAACAGACATGACTGTGTTGGGAAAGTAATACACTGGAAACTGTGCAAACAATTGAATTTCGAATACGCAGACAAATGGTACAAACATAAACCAGAAACAGTACTGGAAAACGAAAAACACAAAATCCTCTGGGATATGGATATACAAACAGATAAACTCATACAAGCAAGGAGACCTGATGTTATTATAATTGACAAGAAGGAAAAATCTTGTAAAATCGCAGACTTCACCATTCCAGCAGTCCACAGAGTGAAGATCAAGGACACAGCAAAACGAAGTAAATACACAGAACTAGTCAGAGAACTGAAAGGAATATGGAGCATGAAGAAAGTTAGTATAATACCAATAATCGTAGGAGCACTAGGAACAATGCCCAAAAACCTGGAGAAAAGACTGGGAGAAATTGGAATGAAAGGGACCATTGAAACCATACAAAGGACGGCAATGATCAAAACAACTGCAATCTTAAGGTAAATCCTTGAATGCGGAAACCAACACGCATAAGCTACAAAGGGTAACCAGTCACAAGGAACTTACAACAAGAAGAAAACAAAACCACACGAAGAACACCACAACAAGAACCAAGGAACAGAAATTACAAGAAACACTATAAGCTCCCCGCTTCTCTCCCCCCCCTCCCCCCAAAAAAAGATTTAATTTAAAAATTTAAAAGAATTAAAAATAAAAAATAATTTAAAAATAAAAATTAATTAAAAACTTTTTTTTTAAAGAGTGCCGGACTAGGCTGACACCAGACAAAATATATGTAGAGAGTCGAGGAGGATGAGAAGACCGAGGAGAGACAGCACAAACTAGACATCCACTGGAAAAGTGTGGAGAATGCTGGGACCTTGAGGAGGCTTGTGCCACCCAAATCCCAAAGAAGACCAATTGTCCTTACCAGCGAGAAATCAATGGTAAGAGGCTGTTGCGATATCGCATCGTTATCGAAAAGAGGTGAAGAATACTGGAAATCTGGGGAGGCTTGTTGTCACTCAAACTCCAGGAAATACCACTGGTTGTTGTCATTGAGCAATCACTGACGATGATCTGTGTGAGAACACCTAGTGAGTATAAATAATAATAATAATAATAATAATAATAATAATAATAATAATAATAATAATAATAATAATAATAATAATAATAATAATAATAATAATAAGGTAAGTTTTATAAAATCTGATAATATAAGTAAAGGTCAATAGATCCAATATAGAGAAAAATTGGTTTGAAAACTTTCTTTTAGCTGATATAATTCTCTTAAATATTCTGTGGTCAGATTTGATCAGCAAATCTCTCACATGATATGACTGTTCAGAAAATATATTTACTCTGTAGAGATTTGATCAACGAAAAGTAATTTATTAAATATATGACCCATCGCCAATTTGATTAATATCATGAGTCTCAAATAACCTTATGGGGTCATCCATCTAATTCAAACTTTAAGCAAACTTGACAGAAGACTTAATATTATATATAGGAATATTAACAAAATGAAACCAAACTGAATACCGACTACATTGACTACCGCCATTTAATACACTTTATGTACTAAATAACCAAACCCTTTAACTAAGAAACCATTTAATATTTTCTGAGATATATCATGAAAAGGAGAAACCGTAGAAAACAACCTTTGGAGCAAAAATATTATTGAAGTCACATCATTCACGTCTTAATTAATACTAATGCTCAAGGGAAAGGCGTGTAGGCGAAAGCTCGATATATATACTTATGCACTCGGAAAAATATTGAAACAGTAATAGAAATATCTACAACAGATTCTCTTGAGTCTAAAGAGGTATTATTGATAATAATAATAATAATAATAATAATAATAATAATAATAATAATAATAATAATAATAATAATAATAATAATAATAAAGTAGTAGTAGGATGAGGAGATGGAGGGGGAATAGCGATGATAATGCTGATTCCTACTTGGAATGTGCAACCTTTATGATATACTAGTATTAACCCAGTGTTGCCCTTATGGAGATATGTTGCTGGTCGAAAGGGTTTTAGGGAAAAGTAATTTCAAATATAGTCACATTTAAAATGTTTGCCTTGAAGGAAAAGTTAAAAATTAACATTTGTAATATCAGGTCAACTAATAAAAGAAACTGTTAGCGCTGCGTTATTACTAAGGAAAAAAATATTTTGCTTACAGACAGCTGTAAAACGGCAAATGAATTTAACGGATCGAACGAATTCGAATTATTTTTTTAAAAGCGAATTATTTTACATCTTAAAAATACCAATAAAAATAATTATTTAAATGTTTAAACCTTTTTTTTAAATACATTCTTTACTGAGATATTCTTTGTTTAATTTTGTTTTTATTTTATGAAACGAAGAAAATCTATTTTAAAAAATTAATTTCGTTTCTCTATGTTATAATATTGTTATGGTGCCGTACCTATATGACGAACAGTTGTACTTAGGCTTCTCGTAATTGGACTGAACTCCAGTCTACCCTGGCAGTGAGGACTGATATACCACTTCTCCTGGTCTCTGTACATATCTTTTCCTCAATATATGTTGTTCACCTAACCCCGTGTTCTGTGTCTTCATTTCGGCCCCTAAACAGGGTCACAACAAATTGGCGACGAGGTATTCACACTTATATGGGACACCACAACGAAATAACTATCGACGAACATAGTCAAAGTTACACAGCAAAAAAACAACAAAGGATTTTTCTTGAACCTTCGACAAAACGAACCACAAAACGGCGACGTTGGATTTAAATTTCTCCTTTTTAGAAAATTGCAAATGTCCACCTTACATATAATAGACAATTAAATGTTTTCAAAGGAAATAAAATAGATACTTTGGACGTTTCATGAAAAAATGTTACCGTTTCTACTGGGGTGAACTTTTTAGAGCCAACCTTAAAACAAGTTGAAGAAGTCTGTTTTTATATGATTTGAAAATCAATGCTATTTACCTGCCTCCCCACTGGGGCCAAATGTTACATAAGGTCGATCATAATCTGATTTTTCTAAGAAATCAAATAACACAAATTTCTGAGAGACCTTCTCTATAAAATCGGTGTTATTCAATTTAATTATCATTTAATCTGTCATTTAAATAAAATAAAAATCTTAATCACTTTTCATTGAATTTTTTTTAATTAAAAAAAAATGAAAGCATTTTATAGCTGCTTTGTTTAGTTTTCATTTTTTAAAGGTTTAAAAATATTTGGGTTTTTTTCACGAAAATTAATAATACTTAAAGATAATTGTGATAATAAAAATTTGTTACATTATTTTTGGAGAAGATGCTCTGGTTTTGATAAATACTTAGGTTGTTGGTAGAGCAGGTCTGGTGATTTCAAATCTGAAACCTGCAGTGAAACCAGTTTATCACCGATTACCGGCCTCAGAGCATCTACAAAATGTATTTTATCATTAAGCAATTATAAAAAAAAAGTATAAATAAGAAAATATGAATGAAAAATATAAATAAAAGCAAATTATTTTTTCTAAGACGAGGCAAAATAAATTCAAAACAATATATGTGCGTTATTTATTTTTCATTTTCTTTTCTTTATTTAATATTTTGATAAATAATGTCAACAATGCGTGTTTTGAAAATTGATTTTTGATTTTATTCCATGATTCATTCATTCTTAGGAGAAGAACATTAGTCATACCATAGAGAAACAGACAAACAGGGAGGATCTTTTTTTCTTTTTTGTTAACTGTTTTTTTAAGATCTGGTCCGTACATGAAATATTTATCCAACTCCCTGTTTTCATTAGAAGTTGGTCAGCGATATATTATAATAACAATCATAACATCTCATCAGGTTCTTTTATTGATACAGTCAGCCATCTTTGTGAAGATATAGAAAATCCATTTTGTGCTATATTAACTATCAGATATTTGAGATAGAGACCTTTGACATCCACACTCTAAGAGGTCTCAGGATAGATTTAGAAATCTCCCGAGTAGGACACGGCCATTTTTGTTTTTGTTATTTTGCTGTTTTCTTTGCCTACATCTCTTTTGCCCTGGTAGTCAATGTTAACAATAGCATGCACCAGTTAATTGATAATAAGCATAATGGATTTTTCACATTTTATTTCAAGTACGTTTCTAAGTTCTCTCCCTTCACTTTTAGACTAAACTAGAAGATTTATCCAGCATTGCTTGGCTATAAAATATGTTGAACATAACAAATAAGGATTAGGAAAGGTATGAACCCCTTAATTCTTACCTATTTATACCTTAAATAGTGCAACTAGTGTTCTAGCAAAAAAACATTTCTTTAGAAAAATGGTTCCCAGTATTAATGACAAATTAATTAACAAATAAACAACACGGCAAAATACAATGTAATCTTTATCAGAGAATATTTGTGTTTAACCTTTTGAGCCATACCCTTCTTTCAAACAAGAAAAGAAACATATTATTTTGTTGTTTGCGTGTGAACTGAACCTGTTACCTCAACTGTTCTACATCTCCTTAATCATTGTTCTCCATCTACTTATCCATTCTTTCAACATAGCCAAGTCTCCTGTTCTGCACACATCTCCTTATACTGTCCAAATTTAATCTTCCTCTGAGGTCATCAGAGAAAGATTAAATCACAGGTTTAAGATTTAAGAGGAATTAACAAAGAATGTCACAAAGTGGAAAATGAGATGCATACAAGAACAAAACATATGATTTGATTATCTGATTTGAATACATGTTTTTATTTTTGAATTTGTATAACAATGAAAGAAATAGTGACATCAAAATAATGTGTGACAACAAGCAACAATAATTCAGAGTGTTTTTATATTATACTAGCGGGAGAAAGTACTACCTATAAAATAAAAGTACTACCTACAAAATAAAAAAGAAACCGCCTATTGTTCTTCACCCCCCCCCCTCTACCGTGTTGGTGAATGTTTTAAATTAAAAAAAAAGAAAAGAAAATGGTTTAGAGCAGAATGGGATCGAACGCCGATACTGGCGATAATGAAACCTGCCTTGTTAAACGTTGCGCCACAGGTACTACTTGAAAAATGCAAATGAAAATATGCCACTTAACGTAAGCTTGTTTACTGGCAGCTTCTGGCAGCGAAAAGTAAAGTTCAACAATGACACGGTTTATGTCATTTATTTGGGAAGTGTTAAAGGTATATGATTTTGGAAATATTAATGGGTTGGGGTCTAACAGGATTATGGCGGCTATTGAATTAAGTAGGTAGTCGATTCAATGAAGTAATTGTAGCCGCCATATTTGAAGAATAAATGTTGCAGGAACTGTGTTCGTTAATGTCATTCGCTTGATTCCGGAATGAATGTAAATGTGAAAATATAACGTAATCTGATATTCGCGGAATATCATAGGATTCAACGGGAGCGGTCATTATTTGTTTGCGTATTGTTGTATATTATGTAGTAAATTAATACCAGGCAAATAATAAATAAGGACGGACTGTTTTGTGTAAAGTAAACTGTGTTATTACTTCCCGGTGTCGATGAGTGTAGTCACAGTACACAAATGTTAGGGAGAAAAGTCTTTGCTACCACTTATATGGAGTTGGTTTTTCGGAGAGACGTTGATGGTGGGCCAAATGTAATATTGAGTGTTAGGTTGGAAAAAATAATAACAACTTTACTAAAACACGCTCGAGTGAATAAGTGTAGTATAGCGGTGAGTTTAGTAGCCTGTTTTGTGTATGGTTATTTTCCTATAGTCCGAGAAGGTACAGGGGAAAAAACGTCTCTACTTTATATATTAGATAATAAATTCTCAGCTCATACACATAATTTTTACAGTAAATATTGACTCTCATTTCTATCTCTATCCTCTGGTTTTTATTTACTCGCTGAAAAAAACATCTACACTGGTTAAATCATAAAAAAACTTTAATCTTACACATTAAATCACTTTCATCTCCTTTTCGCACTTTACCTAACAAGAGTATTTATTTTTTACGCCACGAGTTTTCAGGACAGGTTCCTATTTACACAAGAGAGCAGAGTTAGACACAAGGTCGGTTTTTTATGTGGGGAAAATCCAGCTCCCCAAAATAGGGAATTCTGGATTGGAAGAAAAATTAATATTACCTCCGTCTAGAAGGAGTTCTCCTTCACTGACCGAGAGATTGATTATAAAATTACTGAAATAGCTTTGATTTCTTTAATGGGTGCATTTAAACCCCTTTATCTACATGTAGTTTTAAAGAGCTGTCACTTTTCAATATATATATATATATATATATATATATATAACTCAATATCTGTGTGTATGCGTGTGTGGGGAGATGTTTGTGTGTTCCCTATAGAAAGCAAGGGTAGAGAATCTACATAAAATCTAAAAGTGTATTCTTATGTAAAGACAATGGAAGTATTCCTGAATCTCTAAGTGCACCCCTGAGGGGAGAGGGGGCTATGAGGCATACACCCCTTAAAACTTCAAGTATATCCTATTTTTATGAACTTTAAATCCTATGTATAAAATTTTCTGGGGAAGATAATGGAAATGGTCCCAAATCTCTTCGTTACCCTCTATGTGCCGAATATCTACGTGCCTCCACTTCTAAGTGACCGATGGAGACAGAACCCCCTTAAAACTTTAAATATGTATATTCGATTTTTCTTAGAAACGTTATGTTAAAAGTTGGCTTAATTAATGTCTGAATTGTTAAGTTGGGAATGTATCTGACTGAAAACATTAAGTGTGCGGTTTTGATTCTACCCCCAGCCCTTATTTTTAAATAAAATTATATGAAATCAAAGAATATGTTTTTCATTTTTTTAATATCATAAAATGTAAGTGAAGAATGTTGGTATATTTAGTATGCAACGCCTCTTCGTCTGTCTGTCTGCCTCTCTCTCTCTCTCTTTCTCTCTCTCTCTCTCTGTATACCTCTCTCTCTATATATATAATAATAATAAAGGAGAACACTTCCATGTCTGTGTGCATGTCTGTCCCTAAAACAAAGACATACTCAAATGTAAGTGTATTCACATGCACAATTTGCATGTGAATATAATGGAAGTAGTTCTGCATCTCTAGCTGTCCCTTAAAGGAGTTAAAAAAGCACCTTAAAACTTAAAATACATATATCCGATGTGAATGTAATTTAAACCATATGCATAAGACACTAATTCAGAGAGTTTTCCTATATTTCAGCTTCTTCCGACTATAGTAGGAGGCGAAGGGGGGGGGGGAGTAAAAAGAAATAACGTAAAATGGTGCTATGAGCATAGTGAAACATAGTGGTGTTCCTCATTCAATCCCGAGCAACGTCAGTCTTCCTGCTAGTTTTAAATAATTATTACTCTTGAATGTATTACAGATCAACAATGAATTCTTGTATGCAACAGGTTCTGATCAATAGTTGAGACATTGCTTGCACTAACAGTGATATTAGAACGCTTTTTCAAATTACAAAATAAATCTTTCTAATATTCTACTGACAAAGATGCAATCTACAGCATAAGGTTTACTAATTTGCATATTGAGTTGCAAAAGAACATGTAATTAATTAACTCTTTCGTTTCCTTATTTTTTTATTCAATTATAGTTTGAATTTATATTAACACAAGAATACTGTTTTATTTTGTGGTGAATTGCTAAGAATTAGTGCTCATAGGTTATGTGGATTCTACTTCAACATCGTAAGTTATAAACAAAGCCTCCTTTCCTACCAATAATATCACACACACATACTACCCCCCATAAAAAACACGTTAGCCATTTTATTCTTTAGTCAATAATTGGAAAAAAAGAATGAATTAATTCGTTAACTCTCGAAATTTGACAAGAATTTGGAAAGTCATTTAACCTGGCTTTACAATTCTTAGCAAATATTAAGATATTGAAAGTTTTGAAATCTATTTAGCACTACCTCACATACCAACCTTGCAGAGAAATTTATTTTCTTTGTTTTTCAGATAGCTGTCTCCCCCACCTCTCTCTAAAAAAATTAATTACAAAATTTAAAATTTAACTCTATTCCGAGCCCCATACCCAGAATTTTCAGTAGTAATTTTTTAAAATTTATTTCGTCTCCTACCCAATCTTGAGTAACCCCCACAAATGACTTTTTAAAAATCCTATTAAAAAAAGTAATTATGAAATTTAATCAATCAAAGATGAGGTATTCTAACCGTCCGATACTATGCTTGAACGAATTATTTTGGCCAATCAAAAGACTTCCGGGCAACGCCGAGTAAAGACAGCTAGAGTTTTATAAAAGTTACAGCTACAATATTTCAATTTCTCGTCCCATTATTGATTGCCATCTTGATTGCTTTGAAGTATTTTCGGATCTGACCATTTTGTACTTATTAAATTTTCCAATAACTTTTCTAATTTATAAACTTATTCTAGGATGGGTATTTCAGCTATTTATATAAAGTAGAGTTTCCTGCACGTCTGTCTGTTTCTCTATGAATCTGGGTAACAATTTTGAACGGTTAATCTCAGAGCAAACCTAACGACAGATTTGAAATCAGCAGATTCCTCTGGGTTTAAAATAATGTAAATATAATCTATACTATTGGATTGGCAACTCAGTTCCCACCATTTTTTTTTTAAATTAAAATTAAAATTTAAAAGGTTGAATGAACAAATAACAACTAATTAATTAATAATGTATTCCTCTTATTGTTTACAATTTCCTCCCAACGTTGAACAAGATTTTGAATACCTCGTTGGTAGAAATGAAAAAGCAAAAAAAAAAATGAATAAATAAAAGCAAAATGAAGGTGTTAAAAATGTTCGTTTTTCTGAACTTGAAATTCCATTTTAATGATCTGAAAATAAACAGAAATTAACTTTAATTAACTTGAAAAAAAAAAGATTCCAGACTAGAAAACTTCTCACACTTGCCAGTATCCTATACCTCAATAAAGCCACCATTCACCCATGCGTGGCGCATCATTACCACATCTGGGCTGGTGCACCAACCACTAACCTCTCTCTCTTTCTCAAAGAGTTTCTAACCTAAAAGGTCTTGCACTGTCTGCCAAGCTCCAACCCCTGTCGCATCACTGCAGTCTTACATCGCTGTGCTTGTTTTACAATTACTTCCATGGAGTGTGCTCCGATGAACTTACTGCACTTATACCCCCTTAACGGAAATACTCTCGACCCACCTGACTAGCAGCAACATTTACCCTCTTCACTGTAGAGGTCCCTGGATACCAAAAGATTTTCTACTCAATAGCTTATTTCTTCGAACCACTTGCTTTTGGAATTATTTCCCTGCTCCCTGTTTCCCCGATCGTACCAACATTCAAAAAATTAAATGTAATGTGAATAAACATCTTGCTGCCCATCTTTCCACTGAAGTTTCCCTCTATAAATCTGGTCCCTATCACAGTAGTCCTTACACCTCAGTGGCAATATGACTTGTTTAGGGGTGAACAAAAGTAATAAAAAAAAAAAAATAGTAAAAAAAACTAATCCAACAATAAGCAACATCAACTCTGGGTGCGACCAATGTGATTGATCCCCTAAATAGATCGGAAAGCTTTTAAGAAAAAGTGATTTAATAATGTGTTGACATATGAATGAAATCATGCTTGATCAATATACCTAACTTCATCAGTAAAAGAAATGAAATTGAAACATTTAAAGAATGCATCTCAGAATTGAGAATAATATCCTGAGTCTTACTTTGACGTAAGCAAATGATTAAGGGAATCTTCCAAAGAAACTGCCATATAATCAAATTCTTTTAACTTTCTACAGTATCTCTATCTATATAAAGTTAGGTATGTTTGTATGTTTGTATGTATAGGATTCACTTCTAGACTAATTAACCGATCATTATGAATTTTAGAACACAGCTGCTAGGTGTGCGGTTGGGTAATGTGGGTTTTATTTAGTTTAGTTTAATTTAGTCTCATGCAAAGGGGGCAAAATAGGGATAGAAGCCCTTTGTGAAAATTCAGATACCTCCGATTTTTGTGAAATTTATACAATAGATATTAGACATCAATTAATAAATATATCGCAAATTTCAGTTTCTTTGGAGTATTTCAAAGGGGGTTTAGAAGCATATTATGGGCACAACCATCCCATTTAAAAATTTAAATATTTTAGATTTACATTGAATTTGATCCATAGTTATTGACACCAATTAAGCAAGATTCCCTGAATTTGAATTTCTTCTTAAGAACATTTAAATTTTGAATATTTTCGAAAATCAAAATCATGTAAGGGATTTTGATCAAAATTGGAATAAGGATTCTAGACATAAGGTTTAGTAGCATTATATATGTTGATATTAATCTTTGTAAGGGGACATAAAAGTGGTGCAAAACTGTTTTTAAAAATTAATTTTACCCGTCCTGGGACGCATATTCTTCTAGTTCAATATATAAATTTGAACTAGATAAATGGTTTCTCTTATTTTCAAAGGTGGTCAGTCTGTATGTAAGAGGTTAACCAAATGGAATCAAGTTAATAATATAACTTTACTGATTATTTCTAATTTTGTCCAGTACTTCTCAGAGGAGACTTCATTCAATTACAGTCTGTCTTGACATCCTGTTTTGCCTGGAGGATAAAGCTGTCGTATTTCTATTTAATCAATACGATTGTGTGTTGTCAAGCTAACAATAAGCCAGTAATGCAGTATCAGTATTCATGATTTGCCCGATCTGTTTGGTGTCTATTTGTAAGTTTAACAAGAATGACTTCTTTTATTATGGGGATATTCAATCTGTGCGTTTAGTAATAAAAATGCTATTGCAAACTGAAACTTGACACCGACCAATTGACAAACAAAGCCTCTTATAGAAATACGTGGACGCATTTATAGTAAGATGCGGCCATTCAATCTGTGCGTTTAGTAATAAAAATGCTATTGCAAACTGAAACTTGACACCGACCAATTGATAAGCAAAGCCTCTTATAGAAATACGTGGACGCATTTATAGTAAGATGCGGCCATTCAATCTGTGCGTTTGCAAAAAAAATGCTATTGCAAACTGAAACTTGACACCGACCAATTGACAAGCAAAGCCTTTTATAGAAATACGTGGACGCATTTATAGTAAGATGCGGCCATTCAATCTGTGCGTTTGCAAAAAAAATGCTATTGCAAACTGAAACTTGACACCGACCAATTGACAAGCAAAACCTTTTATAGAAATACGTGGACGCATTTATAGTAAGATGCGGCCATTCAATCTGTGCGTTTAGTAATAAAAATGCTATTGCAAACTGAAACTTGACACCGACCAATTGACAAGCAAAGCCTTTTATAGAAATACGTGGACGCATTTATAGTAAGATGCGGCCATTCAATATGTGCGTTTGCAAAAAAAATGCCATTTCAAAATGAAACTTGACAGATAGACTGATTGATCGACATAGTCTCGTATAGAGATGATTTGATGCATCTAAAATATGCGATTTTAAGTTGAAGCATGACACTGTGTTTGGACTTTTGACCAGGAGAAAAGTAATATATGTTCTGATACTACACTTCTTCTCTTTTGTCCTCGGTCAGTGAACGAGGAGTCTTTCTGGACTGAGGCAGTTTTAATTTTTATCCCATTCCAGACTGCCACTTTTAAAAACCGACCTTGTATCTAACTCTGTCCTCGTCGGGAGGCAAGTAAATAGGAAGACTGTGCTTGGACTCATCTAAAATAAGATGTTCACTTTCAATCTGTGCATTCAATGCTGAAAAAGTTATTTCCAACTGAAACGTGACAAACTGATAAACACATCCCCCCATAGAATTGCGGGAACTAAAAAGAAATACAGATTTTACAATACGTTTTCTAATTGACGAGCCAAAAAAATCGATGATCTTTACAGAGGCAGGTTCAGATATCTTTTGGGAGGAAGATAGTGGCACAGATTAGAATCTTTTTCGTGGAGTGATAGTCTCCATAAAGCTTTATTTCGCCACTTTCCATGGAAACCTTGTTTTATTACCAAATGCCAGGACATATTAGACATACCTGATGTGTGTGTGAACACATAAAACTCTAAGTTTAATGAAATAGGAAATAATATCAATCTCATAGATTACTATGTCTTACTTGCTTGACTCCACACAAGTCATTACTAGAGATCGCTCACTGGTAAAATCAAGTGGTATTCCCTGGGGTCTGAATGACAGCAAGTCTCCACAGATTCCAAGTACTCTCTGCTTCTTTCCATCACCATTCCTATTCATTTAATGTTTTCACACCAGCCATTCACCATCATGTTCTTGTTGATAACGGCCATTGGTTTCCTCTTAAATTTGAATGACAATAAGCCTCCTCAGGATTTCAGTACTCTCTATGCCCTTCCAGTCGAAGTCTGGATGGTGCTATCCCACCTTGGTCTTTCCAGAGTCAAATTCTGTAGTATCAACTAATAGGGGACAGTTTTTAGTACTTTATTATATATCTACCCGAGCAGTCTCAATTCCCATGGTTTCGTCTTAGTATGTTTCCTCTATAATTCTTGTGTGCTATTTTATTTCAATTTACTTATGGTTGTTGAGCCTGGCCATGTAGATTGGTTTCCACACTCTAGGATTTTTCTTAGTATGTCAACTGTTTTCATCAGTGCAATGCTTTGGATGATGTAAATTTCTCCCCGTTTTTTCTCACTTTTATTCGGAACTGTTCCTAGTGCTCTTACAATTATTGGTATTACAGTAGTTTTCTTCATGTTCCATATTCCCTTTAGCTCTCTCGCAAGTTCCATCGATTTGCGTCTTTTTTTGCCTCCTTCAGCTTCACTCTGTGATTTGTGGGGACAGCAAAATCTATTGTTTGACAGTTTTTTTCCTTCTTGCTGACTATTATCATGTCCAGTCTTCTTACTGGAATAAGTTTGCCTTTTGTATTTCCATGTCCCAGAGGACATATGCCTTTTGTTTACCAATACTGGTTCCAGTTTCTGCTTGTACCATTTGTCTGTATATTCAAAGTGCAGTCATTTGCACACTTCTCAGTGGACTACCTTTCCAACCCAGTCATGTCTATTTTTATATTCATTTTTAGCTTGCTGCATTCACTTATAATGTGGTTTATCGTTTCGCTTCAGTCTACATTTGTTGCTTTTCTGGATCTTATCTATCTTGGTTTTATGTAGTTTGTTCTGATCTCGTTATTATTTGTACTCACTAAGAGTTCTCACACAGGTCATCAATGATTGCTCACCGACAGCCGGTAGTATTCCCTTGAGTCCGAGTGACAGCAAGTCTCCCCAAATTTCCAATATTCTCCACCTCTTTTTAATAGCCACTGCAAATAACCTTGCAGTATCGCAACATCCGTTTACCATTGATTTCTTGCTGGTAAGGACCATTGGTCTTCTCTGGGATTTGGGTGGCAATAAGTCTCCCAAAGGTCCCAGCACTCTCTGCACTTCCAGTGGAGGTCTGGTTTGTGCTGTCCCTCCTCGGTCTTCTCATCCTCCTTGACCCTATGCAAATATTTTGTGTGGTGTCAGCCTAGGCTGGTACCATTTTTTTTAATTTATTTTAATTTTTTTATTTTATTTTATTTTATTTTATTTATTTATTCGTTTTTTTAATTTTAATTTTTTTGGGGGGGGCGAGGGGGGCTTATGGTGTTTCTTGCTATTTCTCGTCATTGGTTCATTTTTGTGTCCTGTCGGCTAGGGCCGATGTATAATAGGGGGGGGGGGGCTCATAAAGTGATGTTTCTTGCATTTTCTGTTCTTTTGTGATGTGGTGTTCTTTCTGTGGTTTTGTTTTCTTCCTGTTGTAGATTCCATGTGACCCTTCATAGCTTATGCGGGTTGGTTTCCGCATTCGAAGATTTTTCTTAAGATTGTAGATGTTTTGATGATTGCCATCCTTTGTATTGTCTTAGTTATCCCTTTGATTCCAATTTCTCCCAGTCTTTTTTCCAGGTTTTGGGGATTGTTCCTAGTGCTCCTACGATTATTGGTATTATACTGACTTTCTTCATGCTCCATATTCTTTTCAGTTCTCTGGCTAGTTCCGTGTATTTGCTTTGTTTTTCCGTTTCTTTGATCTTCACTGTCGTCTGCTGGAATGGTGAAGTCTACGATTTTGCAAGATTTTTCCTTCTTGTTGATTATTATAACATCTAGTCTCCTTGCTTGTATGAGTTCGTCTGTTTGTATATCCATATCCCAGATAATTTTGTGTTTTTCGTTTTCCAGTACTGTTTCTGGTTTATGTTTGTACCATTTGTCTGCGTATTAGAAATTCAATTGTTTGTATTCTTTTTGGGTTAGTTTGCTACATTCAATTATTATATGATTTACTGTTTCGCTTCTTTGTCCACACAGTCTACATTTACTGTTTTCCTGGGTTTTATCTATTTTAGCTTTAATCTAGTAATTGCATTGTTCTGTGCAGCTATTAGTAAAGATTCCGTTTCTATGTTCAAGTGTCCTTTTTTTAGCCATGTCCAGCTATTTTCGTTAGTTTCTTCTCTTGTCAGTCTTCTAAAGCGTCCATGTAGTTGCTATTCTTCCCACTTTTCTTTTCTTGTCGTTTTGTTTCTGGTTCCGGTGCTTCCCAAGTTGCTCGTTGGAACGGTGTCTCTTGCTACGGTAATAAGGATTTCCGTGTTTTGAGTTATGTATTTTTCCAGCTCTTTTTTTGAGTCTTCCACACAATCTTCTATACTTACCATTCCTCTTCCCCCTTCATGTCTTTTCATGTAGAGTATGTCCGTATCGTCTTTTGGGTGTAGGGCATTGTGCATGGTCATTAATTTTCTAGTCCTCTGGTCAAGGTGTCTGACTTATTGTTATTGTTATTATTAGTATTATTATTATTATTGTTTTTATTGCTATTGTTATTGTTATCATATGTAGTAGTAGTAGTAGTAGTAGTAGTAGTAGTAGCAGTTGTAGTAGTATTTACTCGCTAGGAGTTATCATACAAGTCATTACCAGTGATTGCTCACTAGCAAACAAAACAGGTGGTGTTCTCTGGAGTCTGAATAGCAATAACTCTTCCTCAAATTTCCAGTACATTTTTCTTTTTCGATCATCGTCGCAAATTGCTTTGCTTTCTTGCAAAAGCTGTTTACCATCGAGCTCTTACTAATAAGTGATTGGAGGAATAGCAGACTTGCCACTATTAATAATACTATTGTAGATTCTCCAAAAATCACGAGAGCCAACCCTTTGAGAATAGCTAGACTTAGCCCCAGAGATTGCTCTCTTGCAGGCATTGCTAGCTCTTCTGTAGGATTGTCTAGAATACTCAGAACCATCCTGACGATACTGATTAAAGTAATGGTTACCATGGGAAATGGCAGAAGCACAAACAGATGAAAACCATGGAGGAGAATGAGGTTTGGTTTCAAACTTACGATGAATAATGAAGGTGTCAATTCCAACAAGAAGCCAGTCAGTAACCTCTCTAGCAGCATCATTCGGAGACATACAAAAGATACAATGCCATGGAACATCACATATGGAGCTGCGAAGCCCATCCCAACTAGCCTTCCTGTAGTTGAACGTCTTCCTATGGAAGGGACGATCAATAGAATTCTTAACCGACAAATTAACCTCAACATCAACAACCACATGATCAGAAGAACTCAATGGACGAGAAGAGGAAATGTAACATGAGTCAGGAACATAAGTGAGAAAAAGATCAAATAAGGAGGGTTGATGAACATCATTATCAGGAAAACGTGTGGGGAAGGTGACAATTTGGGACAAGTCATGAGACAGAGAAAAGTTAAGACAGATTTCACCAGCTAGATCTGTGCGGTTAGAGTGAGAGATCCGGTCAGACCTCATACAGATAAAAGGACACCCATGAGATTCAAGGCAAGTGACACATACAATGGGGAGATCCTTGCAAAGAAAAAGAGCAAGACCATGCAAATGCGTGAAAGAGTCTAAGCGGACAAGAGGCAAATAACCATCCACATGTAGATCTTTGCTATCAATAGAAGCATCCAGATTAGTCTCACAAAGAGCAACAATGGGAGGAGATTTGCCCAAGAGAAAAGACTGAACATCAGGAAAGTTTGACCTGAGACCTCTGATGGTACTATAGGAAATAGTAAGGTGTTTGTTGTGTGGATTTGTTGTGTAAATAATGAGCGATCCTGTGACAAGCGGCAAGAAAAGTAAATATGTATTCTTTCTTTTTGTTTTTGTTTAAAAACGACGACTCTTTCCAAACAAATTGGCCATTGAAACAATTTCTCTGTAATGAGCGATCCATTGACAAGTGGCAAGAAAAATAAATATGTATTTCTTTCCCTTTTTTAACTATTGTAAACGGTTCATTGGGTGCGATTAATTGAACATAAGTTTCTATTTTATACAAGGCTCGGGGTGGAAATTGTGGGTTCATACCTTTCTCAAGGCTATTAGTGCGTAATTTAGTCGCAATATATCGGATACAAAACTCGACAAAGCCAAATCGATAGTGAGTAACTCTATCTACTCCACTAATCTTGCACCCCAATTTCTCACAAGGAATCCCTTATTTCAAATGCTTAAATATTGCTTGAAAGACATTGCTGTAGAGAGAGAGAATGCTGTGTCTTCATGTGTGTGTGTGTGTGTGTGCGTGTGTGTGTGTGTGTCTCTTTCTCTCTCTCTGTTTCTCTGTCCGTCTGCCTGCCTGTTCCGGCTCTGTCTCTGTCTCTGTCTGTATGTCTGTCTGTCTGTCTGTCTGTATGTCTATCTGTCTCTCTCTCTCTCTCTCTCTCTCTGAGGAACTATGATGGCATCATTTTCCGTCTGTCTCTGTCTCTGTCTCTGTCTCTGTCTGTATGTCTGTCTGTCTGTCTGTCTGTCTGTCTGTCTCTCTCTCTCTCTCTCTCTCTCTCTCTCTCTCTCTCTCTCTCTCTCTCTCTCTCTGAGGAACTATGATGGCATCATTTTCCGTACGTGCAAAAAAAGGCAGACTGGATGAACAATAGTTCATCGCTGCATGTGTATTTCTCGCGTCACTGTAACTTTGTCAATTACACACTGAATTATTATTTTTCTATTGATTAAATATTTATTGAAATGAAAAATACAATAGCATAAAATAACATGAAATTTTAAAAATCCTTTAAAAATTTTTAATTACAGAACTAAATCCACCAGAATGCATTTCGTTTCTTCGTAAGCAAATCAGACATTTTATTATTTTATTAATAGTTGAAAAAAAAATGAATTACTTTGTGCCCTTCGAAATTTGAAAGGAATTTGGAAACATTTAAACTGTCAAATAGAAGGTCATTTCTGGTTTTAAAATTCTTAGCAAATCCTTGTCTTAAAAGATTGAAAGATTTTGAAACTATTTAAATCCAATCATCAGAACAAATAATAGACAAAACTAAAACTAAGTACACATTTATTTACAGTTGACAAGATATCAAAAAAAATGTAACTGCAACATCATACAAAACATGAACGACATTCTACCTTTTAAGATAGGAATATAGATATATCCGAAGAATCTAAATATTCTTCATTTCTGCAGAAACCTCGTGGTTCACGTCCAGCATTAGGAAATTCTCGATACCCACTAAACCTTTTTGGTAAAAACAAAGAGGTGCACCTCACAGATCAGTTTCCTACATTAATATACTTTATTATAAACATAAAAAGGTACTTCCCTTAGCATAAAAGTTTTCAAGTAAATGTTGCTAATCAATATTCTACTCTAGTGGAATTGTTTTTGCCGAGAGTTCTCTCACTATTACTTTTTTTTGTGCCAAGCAAAGCTTAGGACACATCTATACATATTTAATAGAAATCAAAAGGATAACTTTTTGTTAGAGTTTCATGCAAACATGTAATATTTGGATTATTTGGACTACTGCTCTCATCTCGAATGTTATTCACACAAGGTTTCGGCCGATATAACCTCCAACCTTCTTCAGGAGCGTCTTGTCAAACTCGGAAATTTGTATGGAATTTAAAATGGAACCGTTTATTTAATCCACGAGGTTAGCTTGCTCGTATTTAATCAGCCATGACCGATTAGAAGTCTTAAGTAATTCGTAATTGTATTCTTAGTGTCACCCGAACTGAGGATTGAACCTTCAACCTCCAGAAGAATGTCACTTAGAACTGATTATTACTTAGCACTTATATCCGTTTCACTACGGGTCCTTGCAAACTTCAGCCTGGTCATGGATGATGGAACAAAATCCAACTACCCTTGTGGATTAAAAAAAAAGGTTCCGTTTGAAGTTCTGTACAGATTCACAAGTTTGAACTAAAAATTCCTGAGTTCAACAAAATACTGAAAAACTGAAAAAGGTCGGAGATTACATCGGCCGAAACGTTGTGAGAATAACATCCAATATGAGAACAGTAGCTCGATTAATCCAAATAATGCAAATTATGAATCCTCATCTAAAAAATTTCGAAATATAATACAAACATATTTTAAAAAGACATCAACATATTCATATAAACTCAATACAAGATACATTATAGATAGACTTGATAGAATTTCAGTCAAGAAGTCTGTTAAGTTTGGACACTCTTCGTATTATATTCACCGTATTCTCTAACAATGGTAATAAATCAAGAACTGGAATATTATCTTCTTACTTCTCAAACAGTTGGTGCCTTCAAGAAGCACCACAAGAACGTGTTAGATGCAACTCTCAAAAACTTTGATATTGATATAAGAATCAAACTTGTAGTAAATAGGCTGCAATGGAGCTGGCGTTTTTTTTCTACTGGATAAAACTACACAGCTCAATACTTATGAACCAATCGTGGCAAAATGCTGATCTGTTTTTATGAAATTGTAAGTCAATTTTGAGCCATTAAAAAATTAGTGAGTTTTGATGAAACAATCATTTTGTGGAATCTGTTCAAACTGACCCATAATTTGGTGAAACGGATTGTTTCATTTTAAAATCATTACAAAATCATAAGAGGTTCGGTTTCGCTGTCTGTCTCATGGAAAAATAAACTTTTTAGGGTTATTTCATGTGCCAAAAACTATTGTAAACACTATATAAAGTTAGGTATGTGTATATGTTTTTATATTTGTATATAGAGGATTCACTTCCAAACTAATTAACCGATCATAATGAATTTTGAAACATACCCACTAGGCATCAGGAGTTGTAATATGGGCTATATTTTGCTTAATTTAGTTTCATGCAAATGAGGTAAAAAGGGGATGGATGAAATTTCAGATGCGTCTTATTTTTTAGAATAGGTATGAGCCATTAAGTAATAAATAACCCCCAAATTCAAGTTTCTTTAGAATATTTTAAAGGATTTTAAGGGGGCATAATACGGGTACAGCATCCCATTTGAAAATTCAAAAAATGCGAATATTTCAGTATTTGATTCATAGTCATTGATTCCAATTAAGCAAGGGTCCCTGAATTTCAATTTCTTCTTGATGTTGGATAATGGCCCTGTGAGGCTGGATGCATGTTGAAGTGGACGTATGTGTGGGGGATCGTTTGGTTTGGCTTGCATGATTCAGTGCGAGTAAACCCGTACAACCGAGTGCAAATTAGGGTTGTTCTCACAGTCGGAGCTTACAGACGTTGACAGGGCCACCACGTTGACGAGACCTCAGGTCAAGGGTCAAGGTGCACCTGCGCATAACGGTTCTGTGACGGAAACAGGGTTTTGTCAGTCTGGTTTTTGGAAGCAAGCTGAACAGACGTATTTCTTCATGTAGTCTGCAAAGGAAAAAGGGGAATTTATTTCCCTAAGAGAATACAGGCATGAGATTCCTTCTTCCCCCCTCTTCGAATGGCTAAGGACTTAAGCTAGGAATTAACTATGATAAAGTAGTAAGTTGGTCTATCCCTCAACGTTAGTGAAACATCTCCAAGAGCAATGGTAAACGGACGCCTGAATAAAACTAATCAAAATTTAAAAGATTGTTCGCCTCTTGAATCGTGTTATGAAGGTTCTGTTGTAGACACAGTGGACGGCAATTTTCACGGCAGTACAGAAGCGAAGAAAGAACTCAACCACTAGATGACATCGAGATGACATCCCCTCTGAAGAAGAAAAGGTACGAGAAATTAAAGGGTATGCAACATTAAGACCTCTTAAGCTTAGACCTTAAATTTTAGACATGTTCTAGAATCAAAATCATTCAATGGATTTTGATCAAAATTGGAATAAGGATTGTAGGTATAATGTTTAGTATCATTATACTTTGATGTTAATCTTCGTAAGGGAACCTAAAAGTTGTGCTGTTCTATTCGAGGAATTAATTTTACCCGTCCCAGGTCGGGTATTTTTCCAAGTTATATATGATCAATTAAACACAAGTTGCTATTTTAGCCATTGCCGGAGGAAAATTGCAGGCTTGTATCTTTTTCAACAGTATTAGTTCCTAAATGACCACAATAGATCCAATAAGATTTGAACTCGACAGACGATTCTATAGTCTGTAATAGTATCCATTAGACCAATCATGCATTCCCGAGCATAAATCGTTATGATCTTAAAATCTGAACTTTGAACAATAATGAAGGATTTCATTTGTGAACATCATGCCCGTTTTGATTGGTTTATAATGGTGAAGTGGGGTAACGTTACATGCTACTAATAAGCCGATTGTAACGGTAGATGCGGAATCGTCTCGATCACCACCAGATGGCTCGTAATCTACTCGTTAACAGAAAACAGCTGTTCGTCCCTCATTGACACGATGTAAGTAGTTAGCTCAAAGGGTAGTGATGTCTAGTTGTAAAAGTGGTCGTAGTGGTGATGTAGCAGCAATCGAAGTTTCTGTGTCTTTCTCTTTCCTTATAACAGTTATAACTTAGCAACAAATAAAAAAGCACCAACGGGATATTTGTTTAATGGCGTCATGCTCTTTGATTTTTTTATTCTTTTATCACTATGTGAGTACCATTGCCACTTCCTGCAGGGGAGAGCGGACAAAGACTGCTTCGAAAAAGATGTCCGAACCTAATCAGCTCGTCTACCAAAACAAAAGAATTTTCTCTCTTCATCACTATGTGTCACTTCGGATTTCCTGTCTATGGCATCATTTGCTGACAGATAGCTTAATTCTAATCTTTTAAATCTTAATGGAATTTTCCATTTTCTCTGTTTAATCTAGACTTATGTAGAAAATACCGTTTTTAACACTATATTTAGCCACCTACATCTAATGTCGCTACAGTGGTAGTAGTGTGGCTGTTCTGTGTGATGATTATAAAGATGATACAATCTGTTAAACTTACACCATCAGTTTATGTAAGAGCAATTTGATATATGTTATGCTAGAAGCCCAGTCTATAAAATCACTGTACACACAGTGTTCTGTTTTTTTTTAAAAAATATATGCATACATTCACTGTTTGCCTTTGTTAAGTCTTACTCCTATCACACGCTCTTAATGTTTAACTTTGTCTTTTTTTACAATATAGAATATTAATTTGTTCTGTAGTCGGTAAAAGCTTCATTACTTTTCAAAACAAAAAAATCTGATTTTGAATTTATGTAATAAAAGTGAACGTATGTGTGTCCGGCTCGTTCAATAATCACGTATGCAAATTTATTTTTATGAGCAAAGAACGGAAGCTTAATCTTTAAAATAATTGATAATAATAAGGAAAGGTAAAAAATAATCACATATGCAAATCTAATTTTTATGAGCAAAGAAAGGGAAGCTTAATCTTTAAAATAATTGATAATAATAAGGAAAGGTAAAAAATAATCACATATGCAAATCTAATTTTTATGAGCAAAGAAAGGGAAGCTTAATCTTTAAAATAATTGATAATAATAAGGAAAGGTAAAAAATAATCACATATGCAAATCTAATTTTTATGAGCAAAGAAAGGGAAGCTTAATCTTTAAAATAATTGATAATAATAAGGAAAGGTAAAAATTAATCACATATGCAAATCTAATTTTTATGAGCAAAGAAGGGAAGCTTAATCTTTAAAATAATTGATAATAATAAGGAAAAGTAAAATATAATAACATATGCAAATCTAATTTTTATGAGCAAAGAACGGAAGCTTAATCTTTAAAATAATTGATAATAATAAGGAAAGGTAAAATATAATCACATATGCAAATCTAATTTTTATGAACAAAGAACGGAAGCTTAATCTTTAAAATAATTGATAATAATAAGGAAAGGTAAAATATAATCACATATGCAAATCTAATTTTTATGAGCAAAGAAAGGGAAGCTTAATCTTAATAACTGATAATAAAAAATAAAGGAAAAAATTCTTTCACTTTTAATAGACACAAAAAATATTCCCTTGTTCTTAATATTTGTGTGACCCTTTATGTTTCCTATAGTCCTCACATTTCATAAGCGATGTTTCTGACAAAATGGGAAGGATTGCTGTTTTCTATCCATCTAACACTTATCGTTGGCTAGTTTTTGACCTTGAAGTGGTAATTTTATTTATTTATTGTTTAATTTCTTATATCAAGTGGCTTCATGCCTTGTCTGGAGCGATTTGCATAAAAAAGTAATGAATAAAAAAAAAAAAAGGAATCAATCCATGCACACATAGATGCTTTATTTACAGATTCGATCAAGAGAGAGAGAGAGAGAGAGAAAGAGAGAGAGGAGAGAGAGAGAGAGAGAAAGAGAAAGAGAGAGAAAGAAAGAGAGAGAGAGATAGAGTTAGTTTATTTTTTAAATAAAACTGATCTCATGTATTTTTAAAACTTTACTTGCGTATTTGTTCTTTAAGTAAGATTTAACTCGCATATTCGTAATTTTTGTTGTAAGTTTTACCTTGATTAGTTGTTTCGGTTTTTACAGTAAGATTTACCTAGTGTGTGACAACAGTAGGAAATCGATTGTTCTTGATAAAAATAAATTGCTTGCTACTTCCGGGTAGACCTGCTAGTTTTTAAATAAAGTTTAGAGTTTGTTATCAAAGGATTGATGGTAAGACTCGGACGATAAAATACAAAACGGAAAGGGACACTTTTTTCTGTTTTAAACGTTTTATTAGTTGATGCTTTTAATGCAACGTTTATTTTATTATTCATCAGATATTTTTTATCATAATTGTTCACTCAGCTTTATGCAGACATTTTATGATGCATTCATAACCATACAGCTATAATCACATTACACATTGGTTCCTTGTTAGATCATCGAAGTTAAGCGGCGTTGAGCCTGGCCAGTAGCTGATTGGTGACCATTTTGGAATACTAGGTGCTGTATGTGAGAAGATGACGATGTCTTTACAAGGCCCTCCGTGCAAAAACTAACATCTTCATGATTTGCCGACTGACAACCGCAAAATAGTTTATCCTCTACATAGCATCTATCTTTCTAAATGACTACGGCTGTAAAAAAGACTGAAGGTGAGAGCACATGTTAATTCTTGATGTATATTTAATAGAGTTTGTTTTTGTATCCATTGATATAAAGTTAGGTATGTGTATATGTTTATATATTTGTATGTACAGGAATCACTCCATAACTAATTAACCGATCATTATGAATTTTGGAACAAATCTGTAGGCATAAGCGGTCCAAATGTGGGCTATATTTAGTTTCATGTAAAGGAGGTAAAATGCGATAGAAGCCCTTTGTGAAAATTCAGATACCTCCGATTTTTGTGAAATTTAAGCAATAGGTATTAGACATAATAGATATTCCCCAAATTTTAATATATTTGAAATATTTTAGAGGGTTTTTAGGGGGCATAATATGAGAAAAACCTCGCATTTGAAAATTCAAAAATTTAGATTTGTATTGAATTTGATCTATAGTGATTAGACAACAATTATACAAGATTCCCTGAATTTCAATTTCTTCTTAAGACGCCTTCTTAAAAGTTTTCTAGAATCAAAATAATGTAATGGATTTTGATCAAAATTGGAATCAGGATTCTAGACATAAGATTTTGTATAATTATATCTTTATTTTAATCTTTGTAAGATAATATAGAAGTGGTGCAAAACTGTTTTCTTCCGGAAATTTATTTTACCCGTCCTTGGACTGGTATTCTTGTTATGTACATATTTTTTCATACTCATTATTAGTTTAGATAAGCTGGTTTTATTTAATTTATTGTAAACATTGTTTCCTAGATTAATTTTCTTAAAAAATTATCGAGATTGCAACCAAAGTAAAGAGAATTTGATACTTGCAATCGTTAGTGTTATGCAAAACACAGTGACATTGAATTTATGTTTTGAGCAAAAGAGTTTTCTATTTGAGAATAAAAACTATTAATAAGACATTTTAATAAGAACTATTCCATATAAAATATTACTTAGCTTTAAAATTATATTTAATTTGTAACAAAAAATTCTTGTTCCAAACAGACAAGCAAAGGCTGGGTAATTGACCCATTGACCAATAGAATTAGTTGACGTATGAATACAGTTTGTTGGACTAGTTTCGAAGTGCGGCCTCACAGATTTTTCCTGCTAAGCAACCAGTTGGATTTCGGGGGTCATACTAATCAGATGTTCTGTGGCTGGCTTTTCCAACTCACCAGCATACACGTCGGGTTGCTATGGAGAATGATGATGTCTGACATTTTGTGAACTTTACTATTGTCTGTCTTTAATCTCTTTCCAGTTCAGCCAAAATAAAAACCTATTTTTTATTATATAACAATACCGTTGTCTACTCTTTCTTCTTCGTATCAGAAAGACATTCATTTAACGTCGACCTCTACAAAAAACGCTTATTTATGGTGGTTTTAGATATCCACACGCCTTCACTTCATCCATTATAACCTACCATCTATAAGTTAAAAACATAAACACTGTACATGAAAAGATTACTGTTGACTTAGGAATATTACCGAATGTCGTCCACTTCTATATAAATAAACATCCTATGTGTTCACATAAAAGTATGAGTTTTAAACATCGATATATATGAAATTAGTGAGAACTATGATGTTAATGAGAACCACTATCCCACATCGGTGCGTCCAATCATGTTGGCAACACTTATCGTCTTGACTACAGCCATCCAATATAATGAAGAATAGAATACCAGTGTTATACACATGTTGTGTTCTCAAACGTGTGTCATAGATGCAACAAGCAAGTTGCATTAATCATTACAACAACACTAAAGTTCACAAATTGTTACCCTAACACCTAGGCTGCTGCTCGACGTTCTCCTTGCACGCGCTTCTGCGTGCTCCTCCCAGACTGAGGGAATATCTTCCTGTAATTAAAGCTTCTTATTTATACTTTTGAAAGGATTAACTCAATCAAAAACTGATGGAAGACAGGGATCATTTATTCAATGTGATCTTCATTTCAAATTACTGACCGGTGTGTGTGTTGGGGGCGGGGAGACAGAAAGATCGAAATCACAAATAATTATTCTTGTCAGCCCATTCCATTTACATGGACTGACTTTTCCTATCAACCTCTCTTTTTGAGGCATATGACATCATATCCGATTCTAGTACATTCCCATTGCCTAAGTAATTTTCAACTCCAGATCATCAAGTTGACCTCGGCTGACATCTCAGCGGATTTCTATTTTCTGTTATTTTCAACTAACTAAATTATATACTAGGGGATTGACCCACTCAATATCTAACACAAATCATTAATTGCAAGATTACCTTTCAGGTAGAATTGCACAAAAGATATAGTTTTTTCTCCTGGATGTAAGTTTAACTGAGCAGGAGGAACCAAATTTGGGTTGTCCAAATGAATGGTGTGTTCGTGTATATGACCCTGTAGAGATAACTCACCCTCAATGTTATTTAAATACGGAATGCAATATGAGAATACAAAAAGTCAAACATGAACAACACAAAGGTTTTATATAAATTCAAACATACAAAATTAACATATAAACTTGGAAGCAAGTAGGAAAAATGTTCAGTGCTTAATTCCATGCTACAACAAAGTTTGTCAGTAGCAAGTATGTGTGAAAAGCTTAATGACTCTCAGAAATGTTTAGTTTTAAGGAGTGATCAAAAAAGAGGAAGAGGGAAAAATTGGATACTTAAATGTCCTACCATGAAGTCGGTTGTAGTATTTATATGTTAGTGGATTAGGAAAGCAAAACGTGATATTGAAATCAAATTCCTATAAGTTAATTTTTGAATTTTGTCTCCTTTTAAAATTCTTGGCGAATTCACACATGATCACTAAGAACACAACCGAATTTAAGTAGAGACGCATTTGATTGGCTTAAAATATGAACATTTTTGTACTTATTATTTTTACCAGAAATTCTCTGTGTGCCACATGCATACAAACCATTTTAAACACTTATTATTTGGACATTGCAAGGTGAACATCTGCTTTTTTGCACATCACTACAAAAAATGTCAAAGATTTTTACAAAATTAAAAGGTTAAATAAGAATATACTCTTTATATAAACAGATAGGAAGATTCCCCAAAATAAATCTACCATAAATTATTTTTTTCTGATAAAGTAACATATTTTGAGAAAAAAATACCGAATACGGTAAAAAATAACACAAGTGTAGTATAAGATTTTAAGAATAAACTGGATTAATCTAGAAATAATGGTAAAATACTGAATTTCAAATGACACTTTGGGATCTATCTGATGAAATAGATTAGAGAATTTGAACTGTATATTCCTATTACATATTTTGTGAGATTGTAGATAATTGTATACATATATAGATATATATATTTCAAATCTCAACTGTAGATATGTGCTACGTCTAGCCACAATAGAGAGTCGTGATACGACGAAACAGTTGCTAGTGGATGATTACATTTGCTCCCCATCCTGCGTTAAGCTCTTTAGTAAGAGATTTAATAACTGCCACTTAGCATAAAGAATTTTCTTCATAAAAAGAATTGAGCAGTTGATAGCACAAAAGCAAAACATAAGTTGTGTAAATTCATTATTTCGTAACAAGCATAATAGTGTAGGAGTAAAATGTCTCAACTGCTAATCAAACAGTCGGGTTTTGTATCTCAGCGTGAAACACTCACAGCCTCTAGCCACACTGAAGAGCTGTGATAATGTGAAAACTTTCTTTACTGAGAATCTTATGCTTAGCAAAGGTTGAATAGGATCTAATGTGTTTTATTTATATATACTGTATGTTTTCATGTTATATCTACATCGTATATGGAGACTTACATAAATTAAGTAAATATTAGATTTCAAAGCCGACAGTATATTTTTAGAGTAAATGTTTCTTTTTATTTGCTTAGTTTTAAAGGCTTCCGTATTAGATAAACATGGCTGGACCATAGAAAAATCCACAAAGAGAAAAATGAATCTCATAACATAAACATTTTTTTCTTTAAAATTTTTTTTTTCAAGTTGATTAAAATAATAGATGCCTAACGAGTGATAATATATAAATAAATGTATATATAAAGATAAATACATGAAAATATAAAAAAATACAATTCTTGTGTGGAAAATTAAAACTACTGAAAAAAAATGAGAACAACTTTGGTAAATAGGAGGAATGGTGCTACATTTAGAAATAGATTCTTTCCTAATGAAAAGACAGAAAGAAAAAAAAAGAATTTAAGAATGAATGTAATTTTAAGCTTTTGTTTATTTTAACATTTAGAAACAAAAAAGGAACCAGCAACAGAGAGAGAAGGGGGGGGAAGAGAGAGAGAGAGAAGGTGAGAATGGCAAGTTCATCCTACACACATTCCACCTCCTGTAGATTGTGAAAAACTAGGCACTCCCTGACATCTTTGCTAGCTTCAAGCAATGCTGACATGGAAACGGTCCAAAATAACTGACCAATATATTATAGCCGTGGAGAGAAATGCTAATGTCAACACCGGGCTGGAATAATATCAGCTGGTTGTGTCCGAACAGGCTGGAATGTAAATCAATAAGAAAGACAAATTACAAATAAAATCTGGCATTGATATCAAAGATCGAGTAAAGATACTGGCATTAAAAGAATCATCATCGTAAAAAATATAGCAGTGGATTCATCATTTGAGATACCTTCAATGACTTGCAAGATATTAGCTGTTAATCAAGATGCATTTTGTAGCAACATTATCACTACCAAGCAAAGTGGGAAGGGACGGGCATCTAAATTGGGTAGGGGCATCCAATCATATTCAAACTATCTCCCTTTTTCATAATGTTTCTTCAGTACTAAAACTTATATTTGAATCTTTGGGACATCAAGATGTTGAACCCGGGCATCACTAGAGAATCACTAGATTTCTGTACGCCACTGCTGCAAAAACTTATCAATGACTCTGTACAATAATATGTAGACAATGCAAGTATGGTAAACCCTTGATTACAAGAATGAGAGTCAAAATTATAAAATAACCACTACATATGCATTTCTTTGAAGTGGATTGTACATTACGCAGAACACAACCCACTTACTCCATTAGGCAACTGATGACTGTACAGGAGCATGATATGTGTCACATAACAGAAATTTATATAATCGCAGGTGTGATTTTAGAGTGTTCTTTCTCCTAGATTAGTTGCTCTATGAAGGCTTTAGACTCTAGTCTACTATTTCACCCGTAGTTGGAAGAGAGGAGAGATGAATTCACACATTTTCTTAAAGGTATTAATGAAAGTGAATCAATATTTGAACACAATATGCTCAACTCACAGATGGTGCCGGTAAACAATACATAGATACAGAGTTGCCCAAAAGTAACACTACTAATTAACTGAAAATACCGTTGAAGCACCCGACTAGCTGCAAAATCCCACCCCTTCACTGTAGTGGTCTCTAGATGGGGGAAAATTTTCTACTCTAATAGCTTCTTTCCTCGGACCACTTGCCTTTGGAATTCTCTTCAGAATGCAGAAATGTAAATGTAATGCAAACAAACATCTTGCTGCCCAACTCCCCACTTTGGTTGCCCCGTACGTTTCAGTGGCAGTTACCTTGTTTGGAGTGGACGAAAGTTAAAGAAAAAAAGATTGTTTCCTCTTTTCTAAAATATATTAAGTTTTATTCTTTCCGATATTAACAGCTGAATCCTTGAAGATTTGTATTGATGCATGAAACAGAATTGTAGAATTTTATTCTGAAACTCAAAAATCGATTTTCTTCACTTAGCTTACACATCTTAGTCTAAAACGAGGAATCCAATCACAAGAAACTCAATTGTTGTTTTGGTTGCTAAGCAAGTCGCACTTAGATGAGTATAGAGCTCATGAATATCGTTCCTCAGGAGTGTCTGGTCTGCATGTCTCTATTCGCCTATATTCGTTAACCTGCAAGATGGCAGATTTTTACTCACACCATCGAGAGCAGCAAGGCTCAGGAGTTGCATGCAAAGTCGGGGAAGGTTCGGCCCAGAAATTACAAAAGAATAGTGCAGAAACAACGTTGTCACTATCACTCCATTGATCTGTGGTTTATATACATGACACGTCTTAGCTTGCCAGATAAAGAGGCAGAGACGACTGGAGGACGACGGATCCTGATGCCGACTCCTCCTGAATTTTCACCAGAACCCTGTTAGCCAGGTAGCTCTGACACTACCACATTGCTACTCCCCCTACCACGGTGAAGAAGGATTGGACTTTAGGAGGGAGGGGGTGCTGCTGCAGCAGCATGGCGATCATTGTTAGGGCACAAAGTCTTACATGATTTTATTTACAATTGATTTGCAGATTAATTTGAAGACATTTTTGTTACAAACTGCACCTGGTCTTCCTAAATGATCACCCATTTAGTATTGGCCAGGCTCAACGTCGCTTTACTTTGGTGACTTAATGAGAACAAGTGTGTCAACATGGCTATAATAATAATACATTCGGTAATACCTGGTGTGGCATTCGCCCTAAATGGGCATCTGGCCTCGAGAGAAGAAGTTTCTAAGGAATATCAAATGCACATGTGGTCCCCAACTGCATGTATATTCCGGTCAGGGGAGATTATATGCAGCGCCTAGTATTCCCAAATGGTAACCCATCTGGGACTGGCCAAACTCCACGTCGCTTAACTTTGCTGATTTAACGAGAACCGGTGGGTCAATGTGATTATGTGATTTTTATCAACATAACTATAGTCATATAAAAAAGAAATCAGTGATGCTCTATTTAATGTGTGATTTACAAGAACAAGAATTCATCAGCCGTTTTAAATGATCTGTCGAACCATGTTTCCTATGAGCACTAAAACATAGGCTCTGCATTGTGCAAAGTGTTGGTGCACAAGCTGCGGAGTCAACTGAAAGCTTTTCGCAAGAGATGTCTTTGGAGTATTCTTGCAGCGACTCTAGAAGAACCTTCTCTTATTCGAGGTGAAATTAGTCCAAGACATAAAATCAATAGACTGCCAGCAAAATCTAGATTATTTCAAGAAAGAGCACTGCAACTTTTGGACAACTCTTTATATGCACCTCCTGGATTTAAATACTTACTACAGAAAACATAACTTTTTTTAAAATGAAGAGTTCGAACACAAAACGCGATAAATCTAATTCGTTTAAATTGAGACCTCAAACAATAAAATCACGAATATATTAAATCTAGACTTCGAATGAAAAATGATTTTAATTGAAATCTAAAGAAATTATTTCGGTATCATATTATGTAACACATAGTTTGGGGTGTCGTCGAGTGTTGAACCGCAACACTTTTTGTAGGGACAGTATTGAATAAAAAGATATATTTGCATTTCATAAAATTTAGTAATCATAAAAGGTTTCTTAATTTAAAAAAATGTAAATGTCTGTTTTACTAAATTCCATTCAATTCAGTTTTGTATTTGTTTGGAAGATAAAATGAGAGAACGGCAGTTTTTAAAATCGTGTTAAACTTATTAAATAGTTTCATTCAATTTAATTTAATAAATCAAGTCATAAAAAGGTGATTATGAATAGATAAAATAAGAAAAATACATGAAATAAATGTGGCAAAGTTACAATAAATATAATAATCGGCGATGTGTAAAAAAGGTGGTCCTTTGCAAGCACACTTGCAGTGGCGTGCTTAGGGGAAGCAACGGAGAAGTGGACTCGAGTATCCTAATCGGCGGGGGTGGAGTCAAATCATATTTCAACTATCTCTCTTTCTCATAATATTTCTCAGTACTAGAACTTATACTTTAGTCTTTTGGGCATACAATCAAAGGAGTTGGCCCCGGGTTTACCTGACCTCTACACACCACTGCACTTGTAGCCAACATAAAAGCTACTGTATTTCGTCATCTAATGACTAAAATTGCTAATTTTTTAAATGCCTTCAATTATTTGCATTCGGCCATCATTATAACTTTTATAAACTTCTTTCTTTCTCTGTTCGCTTAGCTTACTCTTTCCATTTAACCGTCTCTGAAATAAAATAAAACAGGATTTTACATACGTGCAAATTCTACATTTCCAATCAAAATAATTCCCAAACATTCGAAACAATAAATTTAGCGAGCCAGTGTGAAATATTAATTCCTTACAAAAACGTAAAACTCAACAACTAAAAACCCAGACAGAAGAGAAAGTCAAGTTGGCACAGAAAAGACATCCAACGAGCACAACATTATGACTCCCTCTGCCTTTTGAGGAACGGGATAACAACCCATTACTCCACTTACACACACACATATTCACACACTGATAAAGGCCGGATACACACAACGTTTCTTGAACTCGTACAGACATACTCACACACTAACAAACGACAGTATATACACACACTGACAGAAAGCAAACAAATTCACATATATTCACACAGTGATAAAACAAAGGCAAGCAAATACACACGAAATGTCGCACACGCATATTATTATTCACTGAAAACAAACATATAGACATATACATTTCTAACACTCCTGTCATTTCCTTCACCGAACATTCTATAGACAAAAACTTTCAACGTTTCTAAAAAACTATTTACTCACTCAAAATATATTTTACATCACTGTTGGTAAATTTAGCACTTGTTAAATGGTGACCCATTTTCAATACTTTATAACAATCATTGTTATTCATTTTTCTCATTTGCCACTTGATAACATTTATTAATTGCTAGCATGAGTCTTGATACATTTTAAAGATGCGACCATCGTCTATACCCTATCCAAGCCAAGATCCACGCTACAGTACATGCCAGGGTGCAATCTATGAGTTAAATAGTATCTATCGCTTACAAACTAATCATTTACAAGATATATGCCTACAAAACAAATTAATCTACAAACATTTGGTTAGTTGTTGGCTTTTATGGCATATCAACCATCATTGAATTATTTTATGCTGAAACTCTGCATATGTTTTGTACACGATTGGTTTGTAGATTAAGTCGTTTTGTCGGCGTATATATATTTGTCTTTGTTAGATTTTACGGCATGTCACCCATCTTTGGGCAATTTTATGCTGAAATCGTAATGTTTTTGTACACGATTGAGTTGTAAATTCATTTGAATTTGAAGAGATATTTGTTACATATGCTATTCCAAAATGGTCATCCATTTAGTAGTAGTTAGACTCAATGTTGTTTAACTTCAGTGAGTGTAACAGGAAGCAGTGTGTTAATGTGAGTATAGCCGTATAAACACCATTTGTTTACAAAACATAGCCACCAAACTGAATAAACAATAAATGTACTTTCGAATCCATTTCGTGTTTTTGTCACTCATTGAGGCCATTTTAAACTGGACTATTTATCTAATCTATAGGAGTTTCCTTGTTCGCATTCGGTTGTTTATTTTTAAGAATATCTTGCGTAGGAATTAACAAGCAAAAAGATTATATATATTTACTTAACTTTCAAAAGATCTTTCCACACTTTCTAAATACATAATCCTTCTGTATTGTTTGGTGCTTTTCTAATTATTCCATCGTTAGCCAAAGAAACTTGACATCCCTGTGGATCCACTCAGTCTAACGCTATGGAGGCTTATCACAAGGTATTTCACCGGGAAATTCTCTCTCTCTCTCTCTCTCTCTCTCTCTCTCTCTATATATATATATATATATATATATATATATATATATGTATATATATATATATGTGTGTGTGTGTATGTGTGTAGAAGTTTGCTTAAATTTATAAATATCTGACAGAATGTGTAAGTATTGATAAGAATGAAGAACAAACTAAATAGAGCATAAAAAATTAACACAGAGTCATGCTTCTTTTGATTCGATATTTCGTTTTCAATTATGAAACTTTGTTACAGAATAAGCATTTATTGAACAGAAGTCAGATTAAATATGAAAAAGTGGGAAGCGGTAATGGGATTGTGGCAAGCCCCTGAGGTGAGTAGGTAAAGTGAAGGAGTGTGCTAGAATGGGGGTGAAATTGTGGTTTTGGTGTTAAGTAGAATGTTTGGTGCGTTAAAAAATGATTGGTGGAAGCTTAAGTAGTGAGTGTGTAGAAGAGTTTTTTTTTTATAGATGCGAATGGGTGAATAAAGAAGTACGGTGGAGTGTTATGGTGGGGGTGGAAGCGAGAAAAAGGGGAGAAAAATAAAAAAGAAGTGACAAAGAAGGTTTTGTTTGGGTTTTTTACAACATATCAACTTCAATGGGTCATGTAATGCCGACACATGTTGTATGATACATTTATATAGGTGGGACAATTATTTTTTTTGCAGGGGTGAGGGAGTCGTTGATATAGTTTTTTTTATAGAGAAATAATTTAAGTGAAGTTTTCTTGAAGAAGAGTCCAATTTCTTTAATGAAGTTGAAGATGTTGCTCGGGTTAGTATTTTCCATCAGGTCCTTCACATTATTTGAATTGCAGCATTTCTTCAGCTTTGTTAGAGTTCGTGAAGTCCATTAGTACATGTTTAATTGGTTCCCGGATTTATAAAATCGGGGGACCTATATTTTGAGGCATTTCCGTCCGTCCGTCCGTCCATCCGTCCGGATTTCTTTTCCGCAACCATCCATTGAATTTCTCTGAAATTTTGCATGAAGTTGTAACTTTTGTCAGTTTAGAAAGTGACATTCTCCGATTTTTGAAAAAAAAATCTAGTTAGCCCCCCAGGGGGTCAAAAGGCCTCAAAATGGCAAAAAATGACATTTTCTGCCCCATAACTTTTCATCCATCCATTCAATTTCTCTGAAACTTGGCCAATAGAAAATAAGTATCGCTGACCTTGGAAAAAATCTGGTTCGCACCCCCAGGGGGTCAAAAGCTCCCAAAATGGCAAAAAATGACCCTTTTATCCCATAACGTTTGATCCATTCATTCAATTTTTCTGAAACTTGGCCAAAATGTAGACGCAATTGTTCTGGATATAAAATGAGCATCCTAGACCTCAGAAAAATTCTGGTTCGCGCCCCCAGGGGGTACAATGGGGGTAAAATATTCCTTAAATTGCCCAAATTTATTGCATTTTACACTCGCCACATCGAGAGGGGGACCACACATGCGCGGCTTGTTATGTTGTTGTTAGCATTGTATACACATTGGGGATTCTTCATTTTTTAATAAATGTTTGTGAACAATATGTGTCTGTCCTACACAGAGTCTGGTTAGTACCACTTTTTCTCTCCGAGCCTTTCTGTAACCTGGGTGCCCTTCTGCCAATAATGGCCAAATCCTGTGAAATTTGTTACTTTAGTATTCATTCCAAAATTGTTGCCATTTTTATGGTCTTGTTTATAGTAGGTCGGAGATCAGTGTATGGGACTTTTGTGTTAGAAGATATCATGTTCAGTGATTCTTTTGCTGTTTTATCAGCTCTTTCATTTCCATGGATGCCGATATGCTCGGTATCCAGCTTAATATAATTGGAATGTGTTTCTTGTAATAGATAGAGTTGATCTTCTTTAACGGTCTATTGATTAGAGGGCTATCCATATTTTTGTTTTTCGATGATAACTGATAGGGAGTCTGAAAATAGGATAAATTTATTGGGTCTGCTATTTTCTATTATTTCAAGAGCTAGGTATATAGCTGAGGCTTCTGCACTGAATATTAATGCTTTGTCAGGTAACAACTTCTGAATTTTTGTGTTGTTGAAGATAGCAGCACATCTGAGTCTGAGTCTTTGGATCCATCTGTGTATATGTATTTATAGTTGGGCTGATGGTTTTCATATTTTGAAATTCATCCTGAAATATAATTGGGTTTGTTTAGTTCTTTGAAGTTGTTTCTAAATCTAATATACACAGTGGTTGTTTTAATGCTAGGGTGGAGTTTTGAAAATGGGGCGTTGGTGTATGTGATTCGGGTTCAATTCTATTTTATTGGTAAGCTCCCGGATACAGTAACTGAATGGTTTAATGTTATAGATCTTTTCTTCAAACAGAGTGTTTTTACTGTGCATTAAATACGTAGTCATAGGCAGGGTTTAATGGGCATGATGATAATTTTGTCACATATTGGAATGCAAGGTTTTCTATTTTTATTTGTAGAAGAACGTTATTCACTTCAATATAAAGGCTCTCTACCGGAGACGTGTGAAGGGCACCTAGTGCGAGTCTCAGTATCTGATGATGAATTGTTTCTAATTGTTTTAGGTATGAGGGTCTTGCGACGCCATGGATGAGACTACCATAGTCAAGTTATAATCTCACAATTTTTCGATATAGTTTAAGTAGGTATTTCTTATCAGGGCAAGTTGATTGTCTTGCTACATTTTTGTCTTAGATATTTTACATAAGGAGAACTCTGTGTTCTAAGATATAGATCTATTATAATGACTGCTTTGATTGTGTGGTGGTGTGAATAGTACTGTGTATAGTCGTGTTTGTAAGTTTTCGGTATACTTGGTAGAATAGAGTGTTTTTGTTTTTGTCAATGAAGATATTTAGAAATGGAATAGAATTATTACATTAAGTTTTGAAGGTATATTATATAACTAGAATGCTATAACAAAAAATACAATTGTCTAGTGTGAGATTCAAACTCTGAAAAATGGCATGAAATATTGAAGCTGAAGGCGAACGCCTTATCCACACGATCACTGATCAAACGAAAATATGTTGTCTTTTAACCTACTTAAACTGTTTATGAGTTCGGCATAGGGATAACAAATTAAAAACTTTTACTTCTTCACGTCGATCTAAAATAGTTCGATTATCTAAAATTAATTAAAAAAAAGAATTTTAAAAAGTTCCATTTTTAATTTAAATAAAAAGATGTTAAATATGTACAATTATTTGACTAAAGAACAATCTTGGCTTACTTTTATGTTAATTTATTTTTCTTACTGGTAGTGAAAAGGTTCAGATTAGTATGAGCATGTTTTTAAGTTGGCTAATAATAGAAAATATTCAACTGGAAAGGGAATGCTAAAAATGTTGGAACATTTGTTTCTAATGTTATTTTTACCTACTTTTAATTTTGAATAAGAACTTTAAAAAAGGTTCAAAATCTCCTGACATCGATAAGGACATCGAACTGAAGGTGCTGATTCCAAATCTGCGGTTAGTTTGACTCTTAGGTCAACCGTTTAACTATAATGCAGCGACAGACATACATACATATAGACAACTTTGCTTTATATATATATATATATATATAAATATATATATATATATATATATATATATATATATATATATATATATATATATATATAGAGAGAGAGAGAGAGAGAGAGAGAGAGAGAGCTTTATGAAGTATTTCTAAAGAGAGTGGTGAGGTATACCCTCACCTCACGGAAAACACTCTTTCATATCAGAACCATTATTCAATTGAGTTGAGAGCAGTTTCATTTTTTTTTTGCAAAAAAATGTATATTCTCAACGCTCTTTGCCGTTCCAAAACTGAAAAAAATTACCATGATAACTGTTGTTATTATTACCATTTAATTAATACAAATCGTCTATGTCACTTCGTATACTTTTGCACATTTCTAATTATCACGCCTGTCAAAAGAAAACTATTGGCTTTTATTTCTGTTACCTTCCTAACTTTTACTTTTTTGTCAGTTTTCATACCGCTTAACACTTGTTGAAACGAGTTCATTTTTATTTATGACTCCACAAGCCAATGCATAAGGCTAGCATCTTTCAGACAGTGGACGATGAAGAAAAACACTAGATGGCACAGTGGGTATCAACACGGGCTGAGAACCTGGGTGTGCCAGGTTCAAATCCAAGTCATTCCACTGAAAACGCTTCCATCAAACCCACATGACACTTGTGTCTAATCTCCTGGAGGGGGGATAAAATAGAAGTCACATTAACACTTGTCCACTATCAGGGTTTTTGTGAGTGTATGTTTAAGGTGATAGGGGTCTTGGGAATACCTACATACACACGTATCTACATGTTTGCATATTTATAAAAAAAAATATCTCTCCCTACTCGGCGTTGCCCAGGATTTGTTTTCATTTAATCTTAGTTTTTTTATATTATAGCAAAATATTTTGTTGTATTCCATATTATTAAACCGAGTTTAATTTTGTGTAGTCACTTTTCAGCTATTGTCGTAAATCTTTACCAGATTTTACCTAACCAATATCGATAGTCAAACTAGTGTTAAATAAATAAAGTAACTGAAATATGATGTAAGTAGTTCTGAAACCATATATTTTCGTTTCTTATAACTGTTGCTGATTTCAGTACGATTTGTGTTTGATACAGATAAAATATATCTTCTCATTTTTGTCTATGGATTAACTGGTGTTCCATAATTCGTAGTGGTTTCAGCTGGTTACTAGTTCCTGTGATGGATGAATGCAGAACAGGTATTTACCTTATTCTTGATTTGGACATGGATGATTGGTCAGTATATGCATTTTTAGACTCTAGCAGTGTGGATTGCCTCAGTCGAGAAGTCTTTAATTATTTATTTCTTAAATTCTTAGGTTTATTTTTTTGCAGGTTTGGTCTTCCATAAACGGCTATAATGAATAACGCTTTTGTTTCTATTTTCTTATCGTTTAAGCCCATTAGGAATAATGCTTAGATTGTTCGTCAATAGGTCGTGAGACTGGGGTTCAATTCTCAGTCGCGTCATACAAAAAACTCAAAACATTGTACTTGATCCATCCTTGTTAAACACTACACTTTATAAGGTGAGGATCAAGGTTAAGTGGAGCAATCAAAGGGAAGAAGTTGCGTCCTCCCCAACATCTTCGTGTCATACCCAAGAAAAAGGTTGCCTTCAGGTTGCCCTTGACTACTGTCAATCTATTTATTTTATTTATATCTTCTAGTACTGCCATGCATTTTCCTACTATGGGAATGTTTGTGTTATTGTACGTTTCTAGCTTGACTGAAGTTAATTTTAGGTCTGTATTTGGAGAGAGATTTGCTTGTATAATTTCCTAGGTGGTTAACTTATTTCATGCCAGAGTCTATTTTGAATTCGATTGGATTGTTATATTTTTTTATGTACGAAAAAACCCCAAACAATGGACATGTTCTTAGTTCCTGCAGAGTGACCCTTGCTAATGGCCGATATACATGGTGGCACAACAGGACACTAGATGAACTGACCAC
>OY744529.1:59299079-59349079 GCA_963556195.1 Sepiola atlantica | reverse complement strand
AACAATTTGAAAAATTTAATTTTGTATTATACTTTTGATGATTTCAAAAAACTTTTTCATCAGCACCCCTTATTACATTACATATAGAAGTCAGGCAAAAAAAATATCCAATTTTAGTATTATTTTTTAAAAAACACATATATCCAGTAAATATGAATATAAAACTTTGGATTAAAAATTCCATTAAATAGTAACAGAAAAGTAGTCAATTTCCTAAACATTTTGACTAAAACATGAGCCTTGCCTAACACCTAACCAAATATCCTACTATGTTCATAAAGTATTTAACCATCCTAGACCAATTATTTATTCTATAGTACCAAATGTACATAGAAGAATGTCCAATGTTTAATATAATGTACAGATATTTGAAGATAAATCCCAATTCGATGCTTTAAGAAATTCGGGCTATAACAAAAACATTAAATATTTGAGGTCTTGGGAGCACAATTTTAATAGTTATGATAATAAAAAAGACTAGAAGCTGGAGTTCCTATCCATGACATGGCTGTAGATAGGAAACTAATACTTAACCCCAGCAATGATAATACGAATAGCCGAGTAGATCGACCTACCACTCAACAATATGTTAATAAAAATACTGGAAAACCATCCAAATCTAATTTTTAAAATGGTAGAAATTGACGGTGCAATTGTCTATGGTTTAACCTACGGTTCAGTAAAGATGTCGAAACCAATATCTTTAAAATATTTTTTTAATTATTGAAGACAATTTTAGAGCACCCCATAAGTATAGTAATTTTTTCAATAGGAACACAATTAGAATTTATTTCTCTACTGTTCCCAAGTTAGAACAAAATATAATAAGTTTAACTGAGTAAAAATAAATAAAACCTCTCAAAATAATAACCTAGTTCCTTCAAACCCTCAATGTAATTGTATGGACAGAGATCTATTCCCGTTTAATGGCTTCCGTAAATATGAGAGTGTGATTTACAAATGTACTGTAATACAGGACAATATTCAGGACAACAGTAGTAATGATAACTATAATGCTAATGAAGGTGTTACTACTAATAATGATAATATTATCTTGGACATCACTGAATTAAATAACAATAACAGACCTACTACAATTAACTCTCATACAAATGAAGCTGTTTACATAGGTTTAACAGTGGGCTTGTTGAAAATAGAATTTCTGTGTTTTGGGGTGTACCAGAAAACACATACATCAATTCTCCAGTAGTCTGTGGCATGCAGAGATCTGTTGATGTTCTAGTGATGCCTTGGGCCAAGTCCTTGATTGTATGTGCCAAAGACTCAAATATAAGTCCTCGTACTGAGAAATATTATGAGAAAGAAAGATCGGTTGAATTGGATGCCTCCCTCGAATTTGAATGCCCGGGGCTACACCCCCCCTTCGGCATTGCCACCTTTAATGTGTGTGTGTTTTGAGGTGTAGCAGAAAACACATAAATCAATTCCCCAGTAACTGAATAGATATAATCAACAGAAGTTGCGTAGAAAGTTGAATTATCATTAGAAAACAAGATTATATTTTTCTTTCGGCTTCTCACACATTGATTTGTTTATTTGGAGCTAAAGATCCAAATGTTCTTTTGGCCAACAGCCAACGACATCAAATGAGCACAGACGTCTACAAATAAACGAAATTAGAAGAGCCACAGAAAAACAAACTTTTGGCAAGAAATTTACTTTGCTGCACACAGTTGTCAGCGGCCAACTTGTTCCTTCCTGCGAATTGTCTGATATCAGATAAAGAAATTTCCTTCGAGCAAAGATTGGAAGATATTAAAACGTACTTGCCAATATGTCCTTTGAGAATTTGCACATCACAGGCATTCAATATTTCTCAACATTTCAAGCTATGCAAATTCAGATATAGAATTCATTCTGCTAATAGTGTTTATTTATTTATATTAAAAATAACTCCCAGATAATATAAACAAACATAAAAGAAGAAGATAGACACCTTTTAGTATCATTAATAATGAAGACTGCTAGAAGAGGATCCTGATGGACCCAGACAAGATAATGTTGATTATTTACCCTCTCTGATGACTTGTTCAATAATTCGGTTAACAGTGGAAAGTGAAATCCTGAGGTTTGCAGCGATTTGACCTTGATTAAGTCCACCTTCAGATTAACCTATAATATGGTTCTTCTGAGACTGAGAATTTTAATGCTTCTTTGACCCGGGTTATACTTAAATAGTTATATATGATAAATATATTGATATCTGAAACATTTTAAAAATGCCAATTAGTATAAATTATCGATGTTTCAAACATTTACTGCTGTTTTGTACAACTGCAAGTGCTGGTCGTCGGCAAAGGAGGCAGAAACTTTAAACATGTATGAATTATTTGTGTGCGATGTCTATTTACTTCTTTCATGCCTGTGTATATATAAAAGGCAAAGATATCTGTGTATGTATCTCTTTTATGATACACCAGTTGTCAAAGTTTTATTTCCGAAAAAAAAAACAATGGCATATTTGCAATAAGCAAGTTTTAAATCATTAAAATTTTTTGTCTATTATAATTAAAGCAAGAACAATTTTTAGTTAGAGGGTGTACGAAACGAAAACTCTTAATCAGAAATCAGCTCTGGCATGAACATAATCGCTAAGGCAAAATCTTAGTTTCAGAGCAAGGATGAGAATTGACCGCTAGTTAACAGAATTCTGTGAAAATTATCAACATTTTGCCATAAAAAAGGATAAAATTAGCTTTTCTTTTATGGTGAACGATGATTGCACATTAGTTAGTTGCTCAATATATGTATTCTCGTAGGCATTCCCCAACACAAAGCTAGTTTATCCGCTAAATTTTATTCAGCAAAATAATTTGCTTTCAACTAATGCCGAATACCCTTTATGTCTACTTCTTTTTACGATTATCAAAAAAGGTTAAAAAAAAAATTAATGTAATTTTCTTTTGCTATTATGTTATGTTAATTTCTTTCAATTCATAAAATACGTATCCAGTTAAAAAATCCTTCAGACTTACTTAAGATTCGAACACGTAGTGACATTGTAAACACTCCTGTCTTAGTAATGTGTACTCTGACTATTGTTTTTTGTCAACTAATAACATGTTTCTATTTGCATACGAGCAGACAAACTCAAAAACACCATAACTTTAGATGAATTATTTATGAATTCATCTAGTTTATTCTTAACATTATTTAATTTTCTTCCGCAAATATATTACTCTATTAGAAAAAAATCTAATTCTGTGATAGATTTAGGTTTTTGACATTTTTCATCCCAATAAATTTGCCGTGGGAGGAGATATATTAAAGAAGTGTGTTCCATATTCAGAAATGGTATCAGACCATTACATATATATATGTATATATTAATAAATATAGTTATATTAGTTGCGAAATTTATAGAAAAGAGTACTCAATATCGGTGATAGACATCATGTAGATCGAAGTTGGAAACAGAGAATAGTGACTGGCAGTTTATCGCCTTGCGTTAACATGTTATACCAATGTATATATATATATATATTTTTTTAAATTTTTTATTTGTACAAACATTATTTGGCTACACATATGCAAACATATTCTGGTCAAAGCTATGGATAGCCAAACCTCTTCTGGCCAATGTATTTTCTTTACGGCTGCACTTAATGGTCAGAACTATGGTTAACCAGACCCGAAAAGGTCTGGCTATCCACATCTCTGACCCAAAGATGTTTGCATATGTGTACTTAAATAATGTTTGTATAAATAAAAATAGTAACAGCTCTATTTATTATTGAGTACTTTTATATAAATACAGTAAGGATTCCTTGGATTTTTACACTATGTATGTAAATTTCACTGGATTACTATATATATATATATATATATATATATATATATATATATATATATATATATATATTATTATATAGGCTGGGCAGTCTGAGTGAATTTAATAACAAGCAGTACTATTTGCTTCATTGCGAGATCCAACACGATTTGCTGTTGTTGTCGATCACTCTTCGCCGCTTGCTGTGAATACTCGCCGACTTGATATTTACAAAGTTAAATTCCTCGTAAATTCTAAGCTAATTTTTGGTGGCCAACTGGTAACTCTCTTGACTGCGAATCAGTGGCGATTTGTGATCAGAGTTTGCGTCTGTCGACCGTTGGGAATTAGCTTCCTGCACTGAAGATTGCGTTAGCATGAAACATCGATGTCTGTAGGTAATAAATATTTAATATTTATTTATTAATGTTATATATATATATATATGTACAACTCTGATGATAGAATATTATTCCGAAATTAATAAGATTAAAGTAAAAAAATAATAATTAATTAATCTTGAATTGATAAAGGCTTCTATTTTCAATTTTATAATACTGACCCACCAATGCTTTTAAATGAACGACACATCTTCTTAAACTTCAGGTATGCCAATGCTTTCTTCGTTCGACAACCAGAATTTGAATTCATAACCGCCAAGAACATCACCGCGGATAACACCCATTAACAAGGACATTATATCAAAAAGCAATAAAAAGTTTGTTTATTTTTATTTTTTGAAAAAAATGACACAATACTGGTCAACTCTGATGATGAAATATTATTCCGAAATTAATAAGATTAAAGTAAAAAAAAAAAAAAATAAATAAATCTTGCATTGATAAAGGTTCCTATTTTCAATTTTATATATATATATATATATATATATATATATATATATATATATATATATATATATATAATGTATACAGTTATGTAGTCAAGCTCAAGTGTAGAGGTCAATAGACATTAGAAGTTTACACAGTACCAATATTTAATTCAAGAGCAGTTATAAATTGAGATATTATCCAACAAAAATACAAGACATTATAAAAAGCAAAATTGTTTTTTATCCAAAACAATTACAGCCATCTTCTCATTGTTATTACAAACGGAACATTTATAAAAACAATGCCCGAATTGATATATATATATATATATATATATATATATATATATATATATATATATATATATATATATATATATATATATATATATTTAAAGCATAGTTCTGAATATGTTCGTCGAACAATCTCGACTAGTCTTCTGTCTGTGCTCGCTTCTAGGTACATAGAGATCTTAATTTTCCTTAATCACCTGACAGTTTACGGTGGCCGTGGATACCTTGACTGCTTGCAGATTCTAGGTTAACGCTATGAACCGGGTTTGTGCCTCCCACCGTCTGAAACTTTTACTTTCCTGCACTTATGAGAGCAATAAGCTTGAAATGCTAGCGTTTGTAGGTATAAATAATTTAATATTCATTTATAAATATTATATATATATATATATATATATATATATATATATATATTTTTATCTGAACAAATACATACAAAAGCGACACTGCCATGGTAATGTTTCGATCAGTAGCTATTAAAACTACGATTTCCCCAGGGAAAGAAAACAGGTTCGTCCTTTAGCTGTTCAAAGGAAACGAAAAACATGATTAAAACCTAAAAGGTCACATGTCAGATTTAAAATAATATTTCAAATAAACCGTTTGTATATCTGCAATTGAGGGTTAAGAGGCTAACCTATTTTTCATGTTGAATACGTGTCATCAAATTTGGAGTTTCTTCAGACAGTCAGATTACATGTTAAAAAGGGGTGAGAAGCCTAATGTTATAATTTATAGGAGGTGTGAGGCGAGTAGGGTGGCATATAATAAAGAATAAGGCGTGGGGTCTGAGGAAGGGCGCTATATCTTAATTGAATACAATAAATATAATAAAAATGATAATAATATTGATAATGATGATAATGATAAAATAATGATAACAAAAATACTGATAATAATAATGATGATGATAATAATGATATAAATATTACTGATAATAATAATGATAATCATAATACTGATAATAACAACTAATAATATCATCCATAATAAAACTAATAGTAATAATACAATATAAAGAAAAAGATCATACAAAGAAAAAGAAACAAACCTAAAGCAGACACCCACCAAAAAACATCTTCGCCTCCGCCCTTGAGGTTAGCATACACAAATATCTGGGGGCTTAGAACCAACATCAACCACGTAGAACCCTTTCTCCTAGGACGGGTTAAGAGTTTATGTTTGGAACACCCTCCCCTTGACTAGAGAACATAGGCTAGAATCAGATGATCAAGCCTACATGTGCTTTAGATTAACCTTACAACACAGCGTTAGTTACTTATATTTCTTATACCGTTCTCCTTCGACCCAGGACTGTACCCTGCTTAACTCTGTCTCTCAAAGCATAGATACAGCACTCTCACTTGAATCGAGTGCCTAAATACATGTATTTGGGTATTTTAATGCACATCACCGTGACTGGCTTGGATTTTTCAGCTATACTGACTCAGCTGGTAACTCCACATATAATTTCTCCTCAGCGCACTCCCTCTCACAGACTGTCACTTTCCCGACCCGCCTCCCTGATCGTCTGCTACAGCAAGCCTCAATTCTTGACCTGATCTTGACCTCACTGCCCGAGGCTTGTGTGACGAATGCCCATAGTCTGCTTGGGAAAGCCGATCACCTTGTGGTAATAATTGATGTTATCCTTAAAATTCACCCCAAAGCTGATGAGCCGTTGCTTCAAACGACGAGATACTATGAGCAGGCTAATTTTGATTCCATCAGAGATCATATCAGCGATGCCCCATCGAGTGAAACCTTTTCTCTCCCTGCTGATCAGTGTGCAAATAAGGTAACCGAATGGGCCAAAGCAGGCATCAAAACATATGTCCTCACGCGAAAATTCTTCAGCAAACCCCACTCTCCTCAATGGCTCACCTCGGAATATGCAGCTGCTTTTGCACAGAGGTAGCAAGCATTCCGACAATTCGGCCGCCATAAGTCAACTGTGAATAGACAGAAATTTTTGTAAGGCAGTGATAGATGAAGCAAAGAGAAGGTATACAGAGATAACCAAAAAATGCATTTAGTTACAGTAACTAGGTACTCGCGATTTTTGGAAAGTCTACAATAGTGTGGTGAACAATGGACAATCAACAATTCCTTCACTATCAAACCACTATGATTTGTTTGCCCGTTTCAGGCTTAACTACTTGCCCAGCGTTTCGCTTTAAACTCCACTTTGTACTCAGCAAACAACCCCGTCTCTAAACTCCCCTTGCGGACCGAAGCCACACTTGATAATTTGGTCATCACCCCATCTCAGGACAGCAACATCATAAAAAACCTTGACACCACCAATACATGTGGGCCTGATTTTATACCATTAATAGTAATAAAGAAATGCACTGCTGAACTGGCCCGTGTCCTCCTCAAACTCTACAACAAATGCTTCACTGAATTTTGCTTCCCTGATAGCAGGAAAATTGCCTTTTTGGTACCAGTCTTCAAGAATTCTTGAGATAGAACTGATCCTCAGATTTATTGCCCCTTTGAATCCTTAATCAATCTAGCAATAGTCTGTCACTTCATTAATGCTAAACTTCTTTCTGACCGTCAGTATGTATTTAGGCAAGCACGATCTACTGCGGATATCCTAAGGGTCCTCTCTGAACGCATATATCATACACTGGACAAGGCAGGTGAAGCTAAGTCGTAAGCGCTTGATATATACAAAGCCTTTGACAAGGTCTGGAATAAAAGGCTTCTCATAAAAATTAATTCATATGGTATTACTGGACAAATATTTAATATAATTAGATCCTTCCTAACCAAAAGAAAGATCCAGGTTGTCCTCGATGGCCGTTAATCCAAACAACATGACATAAATGCTGGTGTACCTCAGGAATCGATCCTTGGACCTTTATTGATCCTGATTTTTATAAACGACCTCCCTGATGACATTATGTCTGAGATGGGTATACTTGCTGACGACACCATGCTCTACTCTCGTCATGTGGGCAAAACAGATGCACATATATCAAAGGCAATGGCTGAATCCTTAGAAAGAAAGTTACCTCCAGTCTGTAGTGGAATGGGGTCATAAATGGATGGTAACATTTAATGCTGCAAAGACAAAACTCCTTTCCTTCAACAACTACAAGAAACCTCTTCAACCATCGATGCCATAGCAAATAACACCTTACCTGAGAGTTCAACGTTCAAACTCCTCAGCCTAACATTCACAGGTAACGTGAGTTGGAACAAATACATTGAAGACATCGCCAAGGCTGCTGAAAAGAAAGTGGGATCCCTCTATCGTGCTAGAAAACTTTTCACACCTGACTTTATCCTATATCTCTACAAAGCCACCATCCGCCCATGCATGGAGTATTGTTGCCACATCTGGGCTGGTGCATGATCCACTTGTCTCTCCCTCTTAGACAAGGTTAAAAAAAAAGTTGCTAATTTAATAGTTCCCTCACTATCCACCAAGCTCCAGCCCCTGTTCTATCGCCACAATGTTGCATCCCTGTGCTTGTTTTACAAGTACTTCAATGGATTATGCTCCGATGAACTTCTTGCTCTAGTGCCCTCTCGACGTAAATACACTCGACCAACCCGACAATCAGCTAAGTCCCATCCATTCACTGTGGAGGTCTACAGATGCCGGAGAGCCTTCTACTCCAATAGTTCTTTTCCTCATGCTACCGGCCTTTGGAACTCCCCCCTGCTCCCTGTTTCCCCGACTACCGATATGCATAAATTTAAAACTAATGTGAACAGACATCCTGCTGCACAGCTCCCAACTTAGGATGACCTGGAAAACTTTCACCTTAATTCTCAGTAGCGCCTTACTTCTACAGTTGCGGCCTGCCTTGTTTGGGGTGAACTATGATAAAAAAAAATTAAATAATAACAGTAATTTTCATAATATTTATACTAATAATATATGATACTAATAATAATACTGATAACTAATAATAAAACCAATATCAATATTAATACTACTAATACAAATAATCCTAATCCTAATCCTAAAAATAATGATGATAATACTCCTACCAATATTAATAATAACAGTACCAATTCTAATAACAATGAAGGTAATAGTACTACAACTCCTACCAATAATAATAATAATAATAATAATAATAATAATAATAATAATAATACACTGGCCAGAGAACTGAAATAATAATAATAATAATAATAATGATAATAATAATAATACACTAGCCAGAGAACTGAAAGGAATATGGAGCATGAAGAAAGTCAGTATAATACCAATAATCGTAGGAGCACTAGGGACAATCCCAAAAAACCTGGAAAAACGACTGGGAGAAATTGGAATCAAAAGGATCATTGAAACTATACAAAGGACGGCAATGATCAAAACAGCTGCAATCTTAAGAAAAATCCTCGAATGCAGAAACCAACCCACATAAGCTATGAAGGGTCACATGAAATCTACAACAGGAAGAAAACAAAACCACAGAAAGAACACCACATCACAAAGGAACAGAAACATCACTTTATGAGGCCCCACCCCCAATAAATTACATCGGCCTCAGCTGACATGACACAAAAATGAACCAATGAACAGAAATAGCAAGAAACATTATAAGCTCCCTCGCTCCCCCAAAAAGAAAATTAATAAAAAATAAAAAAATAAAAAAATAAATAAATAAATAAATAAAAGCAAATAAACATTTTTTAAAAAAAATGGTACGAACCTAGGCTGACACCACACAAAATATTTGCATAGGGTCAAGGAGGATGAGAAGACCGAGGAGGGACAGCACAAACCAGACCTCCACTGGAAGTGCAGAGAGTACTGGGACGTTGGGGAGGCTTATTGCCACCTTAATCCCAGAGAAGACCAATGGTCCTTACTAGCAAGAAATCAACGGTAAACGGCTGTTGCGATACTGCAAGGTTATTTACGGTGGCTATCGAAAAGAGGTGGAGAATACTGGAAATCTGGGGAGACTTGTTGTCACTCAGACTCCAGGGACACCACCGGTTATCGCTGAGCAATCACTGATGACCTGTGTGAGAACTCCTAGTGAGTACAAATAATAATAATAATAATAATAATTATAATAACAATTATAATAATAGTGATAATAGTGATAGTAATAATAATAAAGGACTAAAATTAATATATAATAATAATGATGATGATAAAACAGTAATAATAATTATAATAATAATAATAATAATAATAATAATAATAATAATAATCAGAGGGATCACTGAGACCATAAAAAGGACGGCAGTGATCAAAACAGCTGCAATCTTAAGGAAAATCTTTGAATGCGGAAACCAATCTGCATAAGCTACGAATGATAACCAGTCACATGGAAGTCACATGAAAGTTAAAATAGGAAAAAAAAAACCACAGGAAGAACACCACCACACGAACCAAGTAATACAAATTGCAAGAAATATCATAAGCTGCCCCCCCCCCCCAAAAAAAAATCATAGCGCCAAATTAATAATAATGATGATGATGATGATGATGATGATGATGATGATGATGATGATGATGAAATAGTGATAATAATAATAGTAATTCAATAAATACAGGAGAAGCTATAAAATAATAATGCACATATAATATAGGTAGGCTATAAAGACTACTGTCAACCGTTATCATGGCGCAATAGAACAGATGTATAAATAAATAAACAATAAAAAAGGAATGTTTATACCAAAGGCAATGATATATAATATGTGGAACGGAAAAAGTTTTATGGGGGGGGAGGAGGCTATCTATGCTGGAAGGTTAGGTAGAGATTATAGGTTAATAGATTAGATTAAGGTTTAGAGTTAACATTAACTTTTTTATATAGGAGTACTATAGATTCAAGGGATTATATGTAGGTTGCTAAGAAGGTGTGACTTACTATGCCTACAATTAATCGAAATCTTATGTTTTTTATTAAGAAGTTTCCTCGTCACTAAATCTGATTATCTCTTCATTTATGCAGAGGTAACATGGTGTGTTCAGTGATCTACAGGTGCTAGTTTCTCTAATGAAATTATATTTGATTATTGGTGTTTTAGTATTTATTTTGGGTTGGATTTTCTCTTGTAAACTCTATTATTATTATTACTTTCATCTTTCGTCTTCTTGTCTCAATGAATTACAACTTTTCCTGTCTGTTGCTATTTTGCTTGTGCTGCTGCTAGGATCAGGTCGTCATTAACTGAACCTCTCTATGTCTTAAGCAGACTACCACATGGCTTTGATTGATAAACATTTCTGCTGTAGTGGGCAGTTTGTTTTATTAACACAAATCTTTATCTCTTTAGTTTTATTTTGGAGTTGGGATCAGTATTATCATTTAATATTTTATTATTATGTTTTCTAATTAGTTTTTCTAAATTGTCACAATTGTAGCTTAATTTAAGGGTATTTTTATTAAAAGTTTTATGGATGATATTGTTAGGAAGGAAATGAAGTTTTAGAACCTTTTACCCAGTTTGGTTTTAACCATGTGATTAAATAGAGGTGTAAACCAAATAATCTTCCCATTTCTAACTTGTTCAGGTCTATTGTTATCTGATGGTGTTTTTATATATTTGATTTTGGGTATATTTATAACCGTTATCTTTTAATGCATTAAATATATCTTCGTTGGAAGAGTTTTTATTAATTCTTTTTTCAATTGATAAGGGTATATGGTTAATTATAGTTTTGGATGGTTTGAGAGTGGGTGGATAAAGATAGGGTTAGCATTGTCCTTAGGTTAGTAAGTTTCCTTATTCAAATTAAAAGTTATGTCTAAAAAAATTGACATGTTTCGTGTTGGATGTTATTTCTACTTTGATTCCTCACCTTTTTTTATTCTTTTAAAAATAATGTTTATTGTTTTTTTCGCATGTGTATGTATATATATATATATATATATATATATATATATATATATATATATATATATATATATATATATATAATCTGTAACTGCAGAGCTTCTAACATCTGTCCACTGGGGGGGAACTGTAGAGTTTCAAACATTGTCTACAAATGCGATGTGATAACAGAGAGTAGTAGGAAATCATATATCGGTTCAAACGGGGGTGAGTTCAAAGATAGATTCAGAAACCACATGAGTTCCTTCAGGGGAGGCCAAAGGGAAGACATAGATAGGCCTAACACTTCTGTTGGCCGTTTTGTGAGAAACCTCATTGCTAGGCAAGACCCTTTCGAACTGAAATGGTCAATTTTAGGGAGGGCTAACAAATATAAACCGAACAAAAAGAAGAGATGCAACCTATGTGCATTGGAGTCGTACCACATCATGACATCTAGAGATAATTTACTGAACGCTAGGCAGGAAATACTACAATGCTGTCTGCATAGAAACCGTTACCTGTTATCAAGCCTAAAACCTGGATAGGAGGGGAATCGAGGGAAGTATAAACTTACAGCAGAGATAGGCAGGATGGACACTTCCTGAGGCAATCTGGGGCAATAATTAGTGTATAATATGGAGGATGAGAATTAGTAACACGTACTTATGCTAAGATATGTCTTGATTCAATTATTAGCGGATACTCGAGACTTAGGTTGGGGGTGATAAGGTAGGAATATTCTATTGGAATAAGGCCCAGTGATAGTCAACTATAGTAAATAATTATTCAGCGGAATAGAGGGGGGAAATTGTGTTACATATAAAAAGATAGTGGAATAATAAATAATAAATCACAATTTATTCTCAGAAATAGATATATTATACGAAATGCATTGGGGATTTCAAGTAATTTTAAGTGAAAAATAAGAAATAGCAACCTGGATGCTATCACTATTTAATTAAATTAGGTTAAATTAAATTAGTTTTTAATTAGATTAAAATAAATAAAACAATTTGGTGGCAGGAATGGGGAAAAGTAATTAAGGAAAAAAAAAAAAAAATAAAATAATAATAATAATAATTTTAAAAACATGCATGCCGACACGGACTTAATTTCTAAAAATAGAAACAATTGGATTTTTATAAAAAGTATTTTCTACGGGATTTTAAATTAGTAATAATAAAGTCTCCTGTCATTTAACGAGTAAGAGTGATATTTTCCCGTAAAGTTGACAAAAAAATAAACCGGTCCATTAAATAAAAAAAAGTTTTGTTTTTTTTCAAAATAGAAAATAGATTTCTGATAACGATATTCCGTAGTAACATTTATTTATGGAATATAGAATAATATTCTCCACAGAGAGTTGCAAACGGCTGTGTCAGCCGTTAAGGAAATATTTTAAATGATTTAAAATAATAACTAGATTTTTGTAGAAGGCCTTTCTATAATAACAGTTTATTTCTGATATATGAATAATTTTTTTAAAACAAATTCGCCGGGATGGGCTTTTTTCGCTTCGTTAAACAACAAAACGATAATAATTCGGCAGTTAATTAAATGAAGGATATTTTCCCAAAATGTAAAATGACGTCCCAGACACTAGATAATTAATTTCTATAAGGAATAGGTTTAATAATAAATATTTTTAGAAACAGTATTTTGAATAAATAGTTTCTATATTAAGATTTTTTTTCTTGATGGAAGGGAGTTTTCTGCGGGATTGACATTCAACTCGTCGTGTGTTTATTTCGAAGGGTAATAAATCAACAATTGAAATAAGACTCTTTCACTCGGACGAACATTTGTGTTGACTTTTCTTTGTGAGAAATTGGATTTAGAATTCCCATACTATCATTGGATTGGAATGGTAACTTGTGGGCGGTGTCTTGAATGATTTAGTTCTTTTGTTTTCTTGTGGGGGGGGGGGGATTTATTCATCATTGTACCGGCCGACGTGAAAGTGTATTATCGCACATTGTTCCGGTTTTGTGGTTTTATTGAATGTATTTGGGACCGATTATTTGCTTGTTGGCTTGGTGGAAGAAATAATGCACAAGCTACTTTTCTAAGACTTTTCTAGGACTTTCTTTTTTTATCGTTGTTCTTCCTTGCTTTTAAGTTTGACTTTTATTTTTATTTTTATTTATTTTTTTTTTTTTCCTCTTCTCTTCTTAAGTGACCTCAACTATTACAACGCCACATTGTGTTTTGTCGGCAGTTGAAACCAGTATTCCAGACATTTAATTTTCCCTGATGATCTGCCAAGCAAGTAACTGCTTGGTAGTGAAACACGTGTAGGAAAAAACATTTAATTTGAATAAATAGTATTTGTAAGAAAAAATATCTTTAATGGTGATCATTGGTGTCTGGAAAGGAATGCTTTGGTAAGCCTTCATAAAATCACATATATATATATATATATATAAACCAACAGTTGGCTTGTGAACGCATATTAAAAAAACTGTAAGTGAACAAGGAAGATTAGTGTTTATTTGAGGTTGACAACAACGGGGAGATGGACAACAAAGGAGGAGGAGGGAGAGAAGGAGGGACTAAAAGTATATATATGTATGTATGTGTATATATATATATATATATATATATATATATATATATTTATTTATTTATTATTTTTTGATGTGTTGATATTTTTTATATTTATAATATAAAACTAAAAATAATACATTAATCACCTAAATAATAGTGTAATTGATTCGTCCAAACACTTTAAAATGCAGCAACATTTTTGTAAGTAACGGATAAATTTTATTAGACAGACGAACAACACAGGTAAGGGAAATTATTTATTTTTTTATTTATTTATTTATATATATTTTTTTAAATAACTAATATAAGTTAGCAAAACATTTATATGGAACAAAACGTAGATTTAGTATAAGGAACGTTTATGTTTTTGTCTTTTAAGGGAAGTGGGGTCTGATCAACTCTGCTGGGAAGCCATTAAATTAAATACTGTCTTGTTTTTAAATTCCCGAAACAGTTTTTCATGGTAAACAACTGATGATCCCTTAAAATAGTGTTAGAAACCAACTAATATAATAACTGTAAAAAATAAATTGACTTACATGAGTGATTTTCCACTGAAAGACTTGGGACTAAAAGTTTCTTTTTTTCGTTTTTTTTTAATATAGTTTTAATGGTTGAGAAACTTCCGGGACTATATATATATATATATATATATATATATATATATATATATATATATATATATATATATATATATATATATATATGCAAACATTGTTAAAAATGTCTGTTTACTTATACCTTCTTTCATTTTTTCAATTTTTCTGATGGTCTTTTTTGTATTAAATTTTTAAAAAATTAATAAATGTTCCATAGGTTTCACGAACGTTTTCGTCGAATCATCCTCAGGTGTCAAAAGCAAATGAACAAAAAAGCTGGAGAAAGAAGAGAATTTTTTAAAAGTCGGCGAAGAAACGCGCCGAGAACGTTTTTTGCATTGTTCCAGAAAGTCGTTGACGATTTAAATTCAGCAACGCTGGAATAGCATCACAGAACAAAATCGTATTACGTTAAGCATTTTAAAATGTTACCACTGGTTTCATATGTTATGTTATTAATTTTAGGTGGTTGTATTTTTATGTAGATAGCTTCCAGTATTTTTAATTATTTAAATTGGTTTCGGAATGTATAATTTAGTTTTATTAACTAGAATTTGTCTTAAATCAGAAATCATGTTTTTGTAGATGTTGGTAAATTGAGCTAGAGTTTACAAGATGGATGGCGAGATGGTGGGATAGGATAGTGCTTGCAAAACCAACGTAGCTATTAGCTTTATTATTATTATGGGAGTTACATTCTCCCAAAGAGCATTTAAACTTATAAATAACATTTGTTCTTTCTAGTGTGTTTTGGAGTTGTTTTTTACTACAAGATTTTGGTTTTTAATTTCTAATAGTAAATAATGAGTCTAATTTTATTGTTATTGTCAATTGGGGATATGTATCTGTGTATGATATTTTGTATGACTTTTTCTTCTAATCTGAAGTTTGGTTGCATTTGATTACAATAGTATATGTCAATATTGTTTGAGTTGTGATGTTGAATATTATTATTATTTTTAGTGATGTTTTTTAAGTTTCGAATCATTAATTTTATTTGTTCATCAACGATATAATTAGGGAATTCGTTGCTAATAAGTACTTGTTTCATATTTTTTAATTCAATGAATAGTATTTTTAGAGGATGAGATTAATTTGGCAAGGTTTAATAGATTTTCAACAATAGCTATTTTGTAGCTATAGGGGCACTCGCTCTTGAAATTTAAAAGACTAGAATTTAAGCGGGTTGTTTCTTAATAAGTAGAAGTGTTAAACGATTTATTAGAGGCGTCAATAAGAACATCTACGAATGGGATTTTATTATTTACATTCAGTTCTATGGTGAATTTAAGAACAGAGTTTTGTTTTTTTAAGTTCTTGAAGTATGTGTATTTGTTCAGTGTTATCAGCTAGAATAAGAATATAGTCAACATAAATAGAGGGTTTTTTAATGTTATTAAATATTTTGTTTTCTAGGTTTGACATATAGAATCCGCTAAGAATCGGACCGAGAATTGAACCGATTGAAACTCCGTCAATTTGAGTGTAAATGTTTCCCTTGAAGTCATAAAATGGTGCAGATTAATAGTAACTTTTTTAGTATATTTTATTAATTTTAAGTGGAGGGAGAGACGGGTCATGGTATATATTTGTGATGATTATGTCTATTGTTTCCTTTACAGGTACATTCGTGAATAGGCTTCCTACGTCTAAGGAGGCAATGATTTTATTATCCGGTTGTTTGCTTTGTAAAATTTGTAATAGTGTGGACTTAACACTATGTTTGCTAGGTAGATACGGGTTGATAAGTTCATTTAAGGTCTTTGTTAAAGAATATATAGGAGTAATAATTTAGGATATGATAGGTCAGAGAGGGGAATTAGGTTTATGTATCTTAATTGTTCCGTATAAATATCCTGGTTTGTAATCGCCAATTATTTTGGGAAGTTGATAATTATCAATTTGTGCATTATTGACAATGATAAGTCTGTTAACTTGTGTCTTTAACATGTTGGTAAGATTGTTGTTAATTCTTTTGAATTTACTGCGGTCATTAAGAATTGTTTGAAGTTTAGTGTAATAGTCTGATTTATTACGTACGACATGTTTGTTTTGTCGGCTTTTTTTATAATGATATTTGGATGATTGCGGAGTTCAATTTACTTTTAATACTAAGTTTTACAGGCTGTTTACATGTAATAGCCTAAAAAATGGAGAATTGCATTTTTCTTTTTGGGTGAATTAGCATAGAGTGCAGAACTCTAATGATACCATTTTTTTCCAACAAAAAATTATAATTGCGAATTGGCGAAAAAACAAAAGAAAACAAGGACCGATAATTTCATAAGAATGCAGTATTTACAAAGTACAGGAAAATGTTTAAAAATGAAATAAAACATGTTTCTAAAGAAACAAAATATTGGTAAACATTTTTTGATAATTATAACAAAATTAAATATAAAATAAATTTTGTTTAATTTAAAAAAAAAAATTCATTGTTGGGCTTTTGTCCGTGTTTGAATTATTTTAGTAAGCTTTTGTCCGGTGGACTTTTATCCGGTCACCGCTAGGTCACCCCTAAAAATGAGATTCTACTGTTTTTTATAAACCCCCTGAAAAAAACCCCAATTATTTAAAATTTTAGAGTGGGAGATCAGTTTCACACATAAATTTAACGTAAAATGACCTCCCATTTCTGAGACATTCTAGTGTTTTTGAGCAGTTAACCAGAAATTTTGATTTTGCTCTGGGAGATAAATTCTATACGCTTTTGGGTGGTGGTGGTGGGGGGAGCTACATTTTAAGCGATTAAACATGGTTTTATGACCTTGCATGTCAAACTTATGGTTAGTAGTAAAATAATTTAGTGAACATCCCTTAAAAGTAAGAATGGCCTGGAAATGATGATAATTTTATGTTAAATTTATATACAAAACTAATCTCCCACTCTAAATTCTAAAAAAATGTTTTTTCTTTCGCCAAGTTTTTCAAGGTGTTCAAACGTAACTACCTAACTGTTATGGTGCTGTACCTACCTACGGAGAACTAATGGACTCGTCCATCTTATAAATACGGGAAGCACGTGACACTTGTTCTCTTCTACCCAGGCAAACCGGCAATGGCGGTTGAGAGCAACATCTCCTTGTATCTCTTTCTTTCTATTATATAATATATACCTTTGTTCATTTAAACCATGTGTTCCTGCGTCATTCATTCGGCCTTACCCAGGTCCACAACACTAACAAAAGTATAATATCATTTTGAGGAATGATTAAGCTGATGGTGCTAATCTACAAATTTGCCATTATTATTAGTATTAGTAATATTACTATTATTATTTGTATCTTGTTTTTCTTTTAACAGTAAAACAAATCAATCTACTACATATCTGTTGTATTGACCGTAGCAATAACCAACCAAATTTTTAAAATTAGGGTAAAAACATGAACATTCTTTGATAGAGGGAAGGCACAGAATAGTTAACAAAGCACCCCCCTGCCATCCGTATTTTAAGAATGGTTTACTAAATAGTAACATTATTATTTAGAAACTCATTCTTAACATGGAAAGGGGGCTTTGTTTACTATTATGTTCCTACGCCGTCTTCTTGGACTATTTTCAGTTGTTTATGAGAAAATTCAAAAAACAAAAAAATTCCAAAAGTGCTACATATGGAAGCACGAAGGCAAGAATAATGGTTATAATCAAAGGGTCATGAATATGAACTTCAAAAATTATAATAATTAAGGGTAACATACAAATTAATTTGAATCAAAGATTAGGTAAAAATGATTCAAGTTAAAGAAAATGAATAATAATTGAAAAGGTTAGAATACAAATAAAATATGAAAATCTCAATGAATCCCTCTTCATTCTTCTATATAAAAAAGTAAGGATTCTAACCTAATTTTATAATTGTTATCTCTTATTCCTTTTATTTATCTTATAGTCACTTTTAATGATAGTCCTTCTTATTTTCATATCATATTCCGATTCCAATGTCGGGCTTCTTGTGTCCAGGATTGAGGAGAGCACTATTATATATGTAATTCAGTCATTAAAATGTGATCCAGATCTTATTAGAGTCTTAAATATTATTACAATAACATTTACTTCCTTTTGAAATAACATTTTAAATCATCCAACCAATCATTTTATTTTTCCTTTGACACAAATTACAAATATTTTTATTAGATTTAAATTTATCATTAAAATTTACTTAAAAATCACATTCTTTAATTAATTACTTTCTTTGAATCTCCAAGATAAATAACATAGTTTTCATGTGGTGAAAAAATCGATTTCATTGTTTAGTTACTATACTTTATTTTAATATATATATAAGATTGATTAAAACGAAAATCTCATTCCAAAAATTTAAACAAAATAGATCTACCTTTTCTAAATTCAGTCGGACTCATTCGTAACTTAAGAAAACAAAAAAAAATCAACAGCTTTCGAATGTTGCAAATGGCACAAGGTTAACTAACTCTAGTTCCCCAATAAAAAATATGTTTGGGGACGAAAGCCTCACGATATCTTCTATTTCTTATAAATGTACGCATACATTTTATGCATTATTTGGATTATTCGGACTACTATTCTCATCTTGATTGTTATTTTTTTCACAACATTTCGGTCGATGTAACTTACGAACTCATGTGCATCTTTTTTAACATAGGAATCTTTCTGTCGAATTCGTGAACCCACACGAAACCCAAACCAAACCTCTTATTTAGTTCACTTCTGCCCATTCATAGATGATAGAATCTATATTCATAAGCATAAGGGCATGACTAGATTATTAAGACTTTTTAAGAATTTTAATATATATATATATATATATATATATATATATATATTGTAAAACTTATAATAAGCTAGCTGTACCGATCCAGCGTTGTCCGGGAATAGAGTTAAGTCCCTTTAGTTTTTAATTTTTATTTGTTTCCACATTTTAAAACTTATACAGAAAAAAGAAATAAAGTTCTTTGTTGTAAGGTAGACAACTTCTATTATATTCTACAGTTTAAAATATGAGTTATCCACCTTTATATTATTTGAGTATGCATATGATTGAAGACCCTGTTTATGAATGATTCAACACGTTCCTTTTTTCAACATTGAAATTTAATAGTTTCCAGATTTGCAGTGATGTGTTAAAGAAAACAAAGAAATCGTTGTTTTTGTAGAAAAGAATGAACGAAATATCTTAAATCTATCGGAAGTCTATTAAGTTTTTTTTATTACTGACTGACTTGAGCTGATGTTTATTTTTAGGTGTTTATTTAAAAATGTTTAATATTACCAGTCATCCGGGCAAGACTAAGAAATTTAAAAAATAAATTTTATCAAAGTACGTTATTATATTGCCAATAACATTGTACAACAATAACAAATTAAAATTGGTTAGTCAGAAGCAAAGTTTTATTTGCCAGCTTAAATGCTATTTAAGTCGACCTTTAAAAATCCGACAAGATAACTTATATGTTAGATTTCTTTGTGTTAATAAATAAATTAAGGAAAACTAAATCGTTGTTTTTAATCTTTTATAATTATTATATTTGAAATGTACCACAGAAATTTACTTATATGGTCAAGTGTGCCATGATATGAAAAAGGTTGAAAAACATTGTTTAGGAAATACAATTATCTCCTTGGCGAAAATGTTATTTCTTGGTAGATAGCCTGCTGGTCACAGATTCGAGCCTCTTTCTTTTAGTTATCAAACCTTGGACCAGGATGAACATTCCCTTGCAGACTTGACACACATGTAGCAAGTAAATCATTTAATTTGTACCTCTCTTTTTTCTGTCATACACTACTCGTACGTCTGATATATGTTAGCAATCTACTATTGGGGTATTCATATTTTGCTTGTAGTGTATTCATATCATTGTATTTTCATATAAAATATATTCGTGCATGCCTGAATGTTTTAGCCTTGCCTTTCATTTCTGTGCATTCAGCGTTAATATTTCACAGAATTAATGATGCTAATATTGGGATTTAGAGGATAGGGAATAACTACATAATTATCTCTTCCCAATGTACCGAATATAGCAATTAAATTTCATCTAAAAGAATATCATTATAGTATTTTTTTTATTCTCATCTCAAGTATTTGCATTTCCATAAAAACCCACTAAAACTTCATCCTTTATATACTTAAAATAGCTATACATTACCAGCAAATAGAATGATCGGGTGGATGGTTAGGAATATTATTTTGAGGGAGACAAATGTTGTGTTAAGGATATATAAAGCTCTAATAAGACCTCATATAGAATACTGCACCCAGGCCTGGGCTCCAGCGACTAGATATGGAAATTGGAATGTAATATTGAAACTGGAAGGCGTACAAAGAAGGGTGACAAAACTAATAAGTAAAGTAAAGGACTGCAGTTACAGGGAGAGATTGGACAAATTGGGACTGACTACTTTGCTGGAGAGAAGAATGAGAGGTGATATGATTGAGACTTTCAAGATAATAAATGGCATTTCTAACTATGGTGGGCATTTTTTTAGTATTTCTCCTAGATCTGGAATGTTATTTTCAAGGCAGTTTTCAAAAACTAGATCTGTTAACCAGTTAATCTTTTTTGCTCACAGAGTAATATGCTTTTGGAATAAGTTGCCAGATCAGATTAAGAACAGCAATAGCGTGGATCAGTTTAAGATGAGGTTGAATGAATTCAGAGAAAGTGGTAGGAGGGAGAAATTGAGGGGGCACTTTTGGGAGTTATCAAATGAAATATTTAACAGAATTTGATCTGGATATCGATACTGTACTAAGAGTTTAATTTTTTTTAACAGTTGAATTGAGAAGATAGTTAAAGGGGAGATGCCCAAGGAGGCATAACAAACAAATAAATAAATTACCAGCATGCAGTGAAATAATTTTAGTTTTTAATTTTTATTTCTTTACACCAAACTATCCTCACATTTACTTTCACTCTCTTTGTAGTATTATAATTCTGTCTCTCAAAATATTATTTGTTTTCCTTTTCTCACCAAATCTCCTGATTCACTTTCTCTATCGGATTTATCACCCCCTCTCTCTTTTTTCTTCTTCCTTTCTCGTTCTCCTTTTTTTCTTTCAAGAAGTGTAAGACAATAGAGACGGATGAGAACTCGGATGGCGAGGCTACTGAAGTTGTTCAGAAGTTTTGCTACCTTGGTGATACCATTAAAGCACAGGGAAGAGCTGGTACTGGAGTTATGGCAAGAATTAGGAGTGTATGGAGTAAGTTCAAGTAACTTGCTATTACTAACCAGAAAAGTATTACCACTGTTGACCAAGAAATGTGTGCACAGTGGTATGGTGTATGGAAGTGAAACCTGGTCAGTGAGGATTGTGGATATGTGTAGTACGGAGAAAAAGGATATGAGGATGATACGATAGATGTGTAATGTGAAACTTAAAGGCAGGCTTGTATCTGATGAGCCAAGATTAAATTTGAACACTATAGGGAGATGTGTGCACAACACGAGACTTCGTTGGTTTGGTCATGTTGAAAGAATGGATGAGTTCTTGGGTTAATAGATATATAACAGTTGAGATAGCAAAGTCAGTTGCTAGGGGAAGGCCAATAAAATATGAGAAGAAGTGATAATGTAGAATTTGAGAGAAAGAAGGATAAATAATGACATGGTTAGAGATAGGTTATTTGGGAAGTACATTTTTAAACGGCGTTCAATGCATGTCAGCATGTAAAACAGACGTTAAACCGATGATGATGATGATGATGATGATGATGATGATGATGATGATCTCAACATCTTATGGATTTTTCTTTTCTCATCAAACCTCTTTATTTACTTCTCTAACCTGATTTACCCTTTCCTCTCTTTACTCTCTTTCTCTCTCTCTTTATTTTGTTATTCCCCCCAGTCACAATTTATCTGCTTCTATTATTATTCTGTCATTCACAAATAATCTCTCTCCACGACTGCAGTTTCAATTCTCTATTTCTTTTTTATTATCATAAAAAAATCAAGTCTTTACGTGTTCGTCTTTTTCTCTCTCTTCACAGCTTCTTATTGTAGTCGCATACTTTAAAAATGCCAACAGACGAAAGTTGAACGACTTCAGATTCCAGATGTTGGCAGATAATTAACGAGAAACAATTAGCCCACATAATTATATCCCTATTTTCTAAGCGAGTGCTTTCAAATTGATTATTGAGTAAACTAGGGTCAAAAGAGAGCGAGCGAAAGGAAACAAATAAGTCCAAGAAAAAGAAAAAGCAGAGAAATGTGTTCACACCTGAGGTTATATAATCATGTTCAAGAAATTCATCATAATTTTCTGTTTTAATTGAGTAACTTAGATTTTATGAACTCTACATAAAACAGTTAAACATTTTTTTAATTAATTTTTTGTCTGATAATTTTTTAAATTGTGATAAAAATCTGTTTCAAATTGGTATTTCTAGTTCATTTCAATTGACTTGAAATTCCAATGCTCGGAATGTTTGGAATGTTTGGAATGTGGTACCGTTCATGTTGCTGAAAAATATGAATTCATTTTAGGTTTAAAATGAAATTTTTCCTGCTTAAAAAAATGAATTTGTATGAAACAATCTTATATAAATGAATAAGATGAGCAAAGTTGTTTCTTCTACGTGTATGAAAACCATCCAATGAAAAATCTCCTTCGTATTGGTGTCCCAAAAAGAACTACGTTCAATCTCTTTCTTTTCGATGAAGCAGTCGAGTTAAATGCATAAATGTTCAGGCAGGAGCAGTCAGGGTCCTGTACTAAGTCTGTTGCTTTTCATTTGTGTCTTAGAAACATTGTCCAGAGAGTTTCGTATATGGCGTCTGGAAAAGATGATTTAGTAATTGCCTGTGAAACAATTAAAGGTTATGATGCTACAGACTTGGAAGAATGTTATGGAAAATAAAGTTTTTTGAGTGAATGTTATCGAGACTAAACTGCTGATAGTGTTGGAAAGCTTCCAGAAAGAGGAAAGTTCCTCAGCTTAGTCCGTGGAAAGAGCGTCGGGTGCAATTACAATTTTTTGTGTTACTTGTGAGCCTTGGATACACAAGACGTGCAGTGGAATTACTGGTAGATTGAGAGAGTATATCCACTTTGTAAGCAAGAAGTGTCAGGCAATAGAAATGAATAAGAACTCAGGTGTGGAGAAACCATATCTGGATGGCAAAGCTATTAATGTTGTTCAGAAGTTGTGTTAGCTTAATGATACGATCGGAGCCAGAGATGAGCAGGTGCTAGTGTGATTGCAACAGTTAGAAGTGGAGTGAGTGAGTAAGTTCAGCAAACTTCTCCATTACTAACCAGCAGAGCATTACCATTGTTGACCCTGCGAATGTTATTATAGTCTGAGGGCTTATTTCTTTCTTTTATATATTTGTATGTACAGGATTCATTCCTAATTGGTGTCTAATGACTATGGATAAAGTTAAATGCAAATCTGATATATTTAAATTTTCAAATGGAAGATTGTGTCCATAGTATGCCTCGCTAAAACCCTTTAAAATACTCCAATTAAACTGAAATTTGGGGAATATTTATTAATTGATGTCTTTAAGGGACATAATATGGACACAAATTCTCATTTGCAATTTTAGATATATCATATTTACATTGAATCCATAGTCATTAGACACTAATAAAGCAAGATTCCCTGAATTTCAATTTTTTCTCTAAGTTGTCTTAAATTTGATGCATTTTCTAGGATCAAAATCATGTAATGGACTTTGATCCATATTAAAATAAGGATTCTAGACATACAATTTAGTATAATTATATCTTGATTTTAATGTTTTCAAGGGAACATAAAAGTGGTACAAAACTACTGTTTGGGGAGAAAATCGACTCAAATTTATACAGTTTGCGAATATACAAGTCATAGTATCTACTACATGTACCGATGCATTCAATTTAATTGTTTACAGGTCAGTCGTCTTTAATTTTCGGAATCCCAAATATATATACATAATATATATATAAATAAATCTTAATTGTCAAGCACTGTTTGAAATTATTAAAATCTGAGGTTGTTAAGCTATGGAAGCAAAGCTTACACGTGTTTAAGCATTCTTTGATCTCAGAATGTTTGAATCCTGCCACTGGCTTTAAATGTATCTTAATTTCAGTAATGTATGTGGCGATTTCCGTTGGCCTAATAAATTAAGGCATAGGATCGTGATTTTCTTCTGAATCTACGAACTGCGTTCGAACCCGTCTGACCGCCTGAAACCACCATTTCCTGCACTGATGAGGACTTAAGTCTGAAACAAACGGTGTATGTAGGTAAATATACTGTAATATTAAATAAATAAAATATTCATAGTATATATATAAATATAAATATATATATATATATATATATATATATATATATATATATAAATTATACTAATAGGAAATTCCCAAACGAGAATCTCTGATAAGAAGCCATATATATATATATATATATATATATATATATATATATCGAAATAACAATGACGAAACCTAAGAACATAAATCCCTAACCAAGCATTAAAGCTAAATATTTGCTTTTAAAATTTTGTAAAAAAAGCTGTTAATCAACGTACGTTTTCCTGAAGCTGTTTGCCTGCCCATTTTAATCACACAAAATACATGTTAAAATAAGAAAAAATTACTTTATTTTATTTATAACTTGTGAATTATAGAAATTAAAAGGTTAAAGAGAAAAACCTACTTGCTGACGACTTCCGGCTTTGAAATCGGAAATTGACAAGCAGTGTTTATCAAAAAACAGTTCCTCATAATTTTATACCTCTTAGATTTTCGTGAACACAGACCCCACAATGTTAAAAGCAGACCCCCAGAATTTTCTGTTATTATTAATAGTATTTTCACAAATACCATGGCTGTTAAGCAGCTGAAACCAGTATCCTTGTAGATACGTATATCGTTCATGTGACTCCGCTTGTAAGAACTGATCTATGGTGGTAACTTGAACAGGAAAAAAATCACAGCCTTAATCAGATCTACCTACAGTATATCTATGACGCCCCCCTCCTAATTTAAAAATTCTAAGTTTTTTCACTGTATAAGAAAAACAAAAAGTTACCCCTCTATTTGTAGTGTGGGGTGGGGAATAATGGGTCAGTGGGGCCTAATGGGTCAACTCACTGATTTCTTTTATTTTCTCTCAACTCAAAGTCTTCGTATGCTCTCCTTTCGGGAGGTACCAGCTTTGGAAAGTGATACTGGTTGACTTGCTGAATTTCTATGATGAACTTGTCTCATCTCCTACTTGTTAAGAAAAAAACTTTGGCTTGGAAAACATCAACAAAAAATGAGAGTGAGACATTACTGACATAGTTACTAAAAATCAATTATTTTCGAATGTGGGGCCTACTGGGTTATCTCAGATTTTTTATTGGTGGTGGCACTGATTCGGCTCGGTATTGGTAAGAATAGTCAGTATTCAGAGGTTATAGAATGATAGAAAGGATTGTCTATGTGAAAGTACATGTTGGTTAAGAGAGTTGGTGTTTCTGACACATGTGTTATATTCTATCTTTCACCTAGTTAATCACATAGTGGGGATGTCCTGAATTTTTCCAGTTATTGTCTTTTATTTTATTTTAGAAAAAAAACAGTCCTTAAAAGTTATTGGTTCTTCTGCAGTTTACAGACCGTGCTGAAATAATAATATTATTATTTAAAAACGCATCCTTAACATGAGGAAGGTGGGCTTTGTAAACTATTCTGTACTTACACCTAACGATCTAATACACAAAAATACAGTTGTTGTAGTAATCATTTGTGTTTTGGATTTAGTTTTAAAAAGACATTCGTAAAAATGTATTAAATGTTTTTCTGTTTGTTTTTAGTTAAATAAAAAGTCTTTAAAACTTACTAAAAGTCATTTTCTATTTTGTGTTAGTAAAATGAAGAAAGTGGATTGCTTTGTTTTAGTTAAAAATGAAATAGTAGTTAATAGATTTTTTAAGTTTAAAGAAAGTCAGTCTTTTCAACTTGATAAGCGTTTTACGATTTTGTTTTTGTAAAACGAAAACTGTCGCTGAAATTTAATACCTACTTTTTTCAAATAAGTTACTTACGATGAGGCTAGGCGTCAGGCTAAGTCGCCATTTTGAATACGATGTTAGTTGGTCGGTAATGTATTCTAGCATTGTGAAGAATGATTGAAATCAAACGATTCCGATATTCTGTTATTCCTTGATTACAGGCATGACGTCAGATAGAATTGAAGTGAAAGTTAGGGAGCGTTTGTTATTTATTTTTAAAATCTAGTGTAGTATGTGTTAAAATAATAAACGGTAGCTTGATATTAATTATACTTATGAAGGAAATAACTCGGTGTATGTGAGTGACGTGGGAGAGATTAATTGTAGGAGAGTGAAACTCTTTGCTACCTTCTTTGTCAGAGTAGGTATTTGAGATAAGCAGTTTGTTCAGAATAAATGTAATAATTTGTAAATGGGGACGAAATGTAAGCATATTTTCGTGAAACACACTTTAGAAAACGCTGTAAGTGGTGAATGTAAAAGATTTTCATAGGAAGTGTTCGGTTATTTCCCTAATAAGACTGTAGTTGCGATAAAAATCAAGATTACTTTATGTAATAGTAGAAGATAGATAACATCTAACAAACTTTTTAATATTGTAAAGATTACAAACTAATCTATTTGTGTTGACTGTTTTAAAAACTATATCAGCAAGACTTCATCTCATTACTTTAAAAGAATACGGATTTTAAATAAATCCACTTAAAAATAATAATTATCAGTTAAATATCATTTTATGACTGATGATGCTGGTAATTATTGCAAGGTGTATTTCATATTTACAACATAGATTTAGTTTTAAACGGAGAAATTAGATTATATTTGGATGCATTGTAAATTTCACTTGATTTGTCTGTCAACACTATTCGGGTCATTTTATGCTGAAACACTATCTATTATTAATTGTATACAATTCATTATTTTACTCATATGAACGAACGAATACGAATTGCATACTCTCTCCAGAGAGCTTCGCCACATGATTAAGAACAGATTTTCCACCCATGGGCAGTTGTTTCATTGTCTCAACACATATGTGGATTAACAGGTTATACTGAAGTACTTGCTATAGGAATCTTTAAGGCTGCTTTTTTTCAGGGAGGTTTTGCTGTCCTCTCACAAACATTGTCTGGTATTCTCAAATTGTCACCCATCTGATATTGGGCAGGCTCAAAGTCGCTTAATTTTGGTGATCAAACAAGAACGATAATGTCAACATGATTATGCCGTATGAACCTATAACTAGGGTGAAATTATAAGTTTATATCTTTCCAAACGTTATTAATTTGTAATTCAATGCAATCATATGAGGTTTGAACTTGACTGCCGTGCTAGAAAACTGACAGTATCCTATATCTCTACAAAGCTACCATCCATCCATGCATGGAGTATTGTTGTCACATCTGGGCTGGTGCACCATTCACTAGTCTCTCCCTCTTAGGCAAGGTAAAAAAAAAGAGTCGCTAATCTAATAAGTCCCTCACTATCCACGAAGCTCAAGCCCCTGCCCCATCGCCACAATGTTGCATCCTTGTGCTTGTTTTACAAGTACTTCAATGGAATGTGCTCAGATGAACTTGCTGCTCCACGTAAATACATTCGACCAACCCGCTAAATCCCATCGATTCACTGTAGAGGTCCCCAGATGCCGGAGAACCTTTTACTCCAATACCTTCTTTCCTCGAGCTGCCAGCCTTTGGAACTCTTCCCTGCTCCCTGTTTCCTCGACTGTAACGACATGCAGAAATTTAAAACTAATGTGAACAAGCATCTCGCTGCACAGCTCCCAATTTAGGATGACTCCCAAAACTTTCACCCTAATTCTCAGTAGCCCTTACGTCTACAGTGGCAACTTGTCTTGTTTGGGTTGAACTATGTTAAAAAAAAACAAAAAAAACTTTCAGTTCTGTTTAATCAAACATGTATCGAAGAAAAACTGCTTCCCAAATATATATATATTATTTTTGTTTGTGACATTTGCATATGAAGTAAACCTCGTGCAAATTCTTTAAATCAACTATAAAAGCTTATCTTTTGATTGTCAAGAAAGATATTCTTTAAGAAACACTACCATTTTACCATTTATTTTAAAATTAACACATATGTATTCCCAAATATAGACAACAAAAATAAATATGAGTTTGTTTTATTGATATAATTTCAATTCATGAAACTATTTATTATTGATATAATTTCAATTCATGAAATTATTTATTATTGATATAATTTCAATTCATGAAACTATTTATTATTGATATAATTTCAATTCATGAAACAATTTATTATTGATATAATTTCAATTCATGAAACTATTTATTATTGATATAATTTCAATTCATGAAACTATTTATCATTGATATAATTCCAATTCGTGAAACTATTTATTATTGATATAATTTCAATTCATGAAACTATTTATTCAAGAAGTGACGATGATGAAGTGTATAACAATGCAGACTGGCGACCTGGGGTGCCATGTTCGAATCCAGTCGGTACCATATCACTATTTTCAATTAGAAATGTTGGTAAGAATCCTAGCAACAGAATCAAGCTAGTCAACAAAGTTGTACCATGTTGATTCAAACAAATGTATTTTACTGGTAATGCATAAATCTTAAGTTTGCATTGACACCAGTTTTAGAAGTTTTAGGCTGCAACCTATATTAGATTTTAATATTAAATATTATTTAAATAATTTCTGAAAATTGTATAAATCTGCAAAATTTATAAAAATCCAAATTCTCATTTCACTCTGAGTTTTATCTCTTTTCCCACACGAATTTGTCCCCAATTGGCCACCTCCATTTACTGATGGCTAGAAATGCCACTGAAATGCCACTGAAATGCCACTGCGTAAGTACTTTGATCACGTTTTGATTTTAATACAGGCAGTTCTTATTTAAATTCAGTCATGAAAAGTGCTAATTTGGCACTTGATCATGGCAAATAATTTCCATATTTTCTAATTAATCCCAATGTAAAACTTCCACTTGATATCACAGTTTTCCTCCCATCTTCTCTCTCCACATATTTTTAATTACTTTCTTTATATTTTTGTTATTTCTTGTATCGTTGTCCTTCTCTCTCTCACACGCCCTCTCTTTCTTTCTTTCTATCTATATTCACATATTTTGGTTTATTTTTTCTTTATCTTTTAGTTTTGCATTCAAAATATCTTTTCCTTTTTAGACAGCTTAAAAATATTCTCTTTTTATAAGCTTTCCCAATCTGTTTTTTTTTTCAATCTTCTACTTTAAATTTGAAACCTTAAGAATTTGTTTAATTTCAGAATTTATCCCTTTAATCTTTTACTTTTTTCTCCTCTCGTATTCATAGTGTCCAAATTATTATGGTTTTCTCAGTTTTATCTTTATTACTTCTTCGATCTTTAAATTTTTTTTATTTTTTTTTCAAAGTTCCTTTATTCCATTATAATGAGGTTTTGCTTCTACCCCTTGTCCTATCTGCATCTATATTCAATGTCTACATGTGTTCTCCCATCCCTTAGATTTCCCATAATCTTTTGTAAGCTCATCTGAAGCCATTCTATTTCCTGCTATCAATGCAGATACCAAATGTGAATATAGCAACAGCAGCTACAGTAGTAGTAGCAGTAGTAGTAGTAGTATTCAGAAACTCTGAGTAAAGAAATGTTTAAAAATTTATTGATTCTTTCATCCATAAACTTTTAGAGATGTTTTCCAAAATTGATATTTTCTTCAGCAATGAACTATACTAGTGTAACTATTGAACCGTCAGCAAAAAAATAATTATGAAAGAAAAAATATAACAAAGATTCATGAAAACGGAGAGAAAGCTAGAAAAAACGATGAAATAAAATCTAAATAAAATGTCTTTATTGCATCATGATAGCTTTGGGAGGAGGTTCATTTGGGAAGAACACGAGTTTATGGTTCATGTACTTTTGAGAAAAATGTTAAAGTGAAAAGCAAATCTTAAGGTGGAAAACTGTGCACTGAATTAAATGAGGGCCAACTATGATTAAATGCTGACAGAATTGCTGTTAGCATTAGAGAAAAGTGTTCTTGCTGAAGAGGCAGTTTGAAATAAAATACAAAAGCAATCTACAACAATCACTAAATAAAAATGGAGAGAAGGCAAAGCAACGAAATAATTAGGCAAACAAAATAGAGTATTATTAGTTAGGTACAATCAAATGACATAATATTAATAAGAAAAAATCTGTTACTACAGGTAGTAGAAGTACCTATAATAATAATGATAATGTTTATCCTATTATAATAGAGATTTAGTGTCTGTCTGTAGCCGAAATATGGTCACATTCCTCAAAGAATCATTTTTCTGAAACATTGAGAATTCTTGTCCTATTTTATTTTATCAAATATACAAAATTAAGTCGGTTGAATTCTCTAACTTAGAACTAAATAGCTTTCGTCCTAAAATATTAATATTTCATTCCGAAAGGGACATTATCTTAAGAAAAAATAATTGTAATTCGATTTAATTCGTTTGCTCGTATACTTTATCCTATCCGGACTATTTTCTTGCATGAAACCATCTTTTTTATCAGCAGCAAATTTACATGAAAATGGCTGCCAACTTTGCTATCAGCAGCAAATGCCACTACAAATACTAATTACTGATAATAGTGATTTATTGCATTTTTGTTTTGAAGAAATAATACTTACGTAATATAGAACTATCTTCACAATAAAAACAGACTTGCAAAACCCCCGTGAATATCTGGAAACTTTTCAAATTCAATACAATAACATGTGATATCATTCAGAGTCAAAAAACAAATTTTGTCTGCTTTGTTAATCATTTCGGTGAGTAAATAGATATAAATCTAACAAAAAGGACTTTCATATACTATTTAAAAATAATAATTTTCATAACGAATTTGAATAGACTAGAAGGCATTTCGTTTTCTTTCTTTGTAAACAAATCAGCCATTTTTAATTTTTTAATAGTCGACATATAAAATGACTCAGATTACATCCAAAACATTTTATTTTCTAAATGATAATAAGTAATTTAACATTTTGTTAGACGAGACATACAGCATAGTTCAACATTTAATACAAAAAAGTGAAACGAAAATACCTAAGACGTCTTTTACGAATAATATTTTGGTAAAAAAAGCGATAATCCCGGCACCACACTTTTTATACCGGCTCTATGAATATCTAATGACACTAAAATAGATTCAATTTAAAACAGACTGTAATATGTAATGTTTATATGCAATGTCTATTATATATTTCTATACTTCGGAAATTGTACTTATCTGAGTAAATGGTACATCTAATTAACATAATGATTTAAAAAGTAAGTTTTTTAATATATATATATATATATATATATATATATATATATATATATATATATATATTTATTAATAACAATGCTCTATTTATTTGATAACAGAATTTAAGAAATTTAAAATAAAAATTGAGGAGGTTAAAAAATACTAGTCAATTATCTAAGAATAACAAATTTTCAAAAAGAAAATGGTCGCAATAAGTAAAAGAAAATTGACATAACATATGCATATAAAAAGTTTACTTCAACATTGACCTTGTTGCCGACATATTCTAAATAATCTGTTTCAACTATGGATATATCTGAAACATGATGAAGTTGAAATAATTGCATTATGGATTTCTAATTTCATTATTTGGTTTTAATATCTTTGTGTATACATTCGATTAAAAAGAAGCAATCTGTCCACATGCATTAAAAAAGTATCAAATGCAGTGACGACCTCTGGGTTATTACAAGATTTTGCTATTTGTCATCGTTTTTGCCAAATCGCCTGTTGTTTCACATTCACCTCCAAATACAAACCCGAAATGTGATTTAATGCAGATTTCAGTGTGTTTCCTACCCAATCGATGGTCGAACTGTTGCATATGTGGATGTAGATGGTGCCCCACTTGATGTTGAAGCTATCTTCTGCTACTTGGATGACATGTTGAATGCTCGTGGTCGTTGCAAATGAACTATTATTGCTTGCTGTTGTGAAAGGTTCACGAAGTTGCTGCTGTATATCTAGGCGCATTTCCTTCAAGATTTGAGGTTACGTCTTTTCAGCCTTTGTTCGCTCTGCCATCTTGCATAGCAGTGAAACATGGGCCCCAACCGTTTCTGATCTGCAACGGATTCGGAGTACTAACCGTGCCATGATCAGATGGATATGCAGCTGCAAACTGGAGGAAAAGATCATTAAAGTGTGCTTCATCAAAGACTTGGTAGAATTATGAATGCTTTATGTGCTTGGCATCTCAGATGGTTTGGTCATCTACAGTGTGTTACCTTTTGCATCAACACATCTGGATATCCCTGGCACTTTTTAAATCAACTTTTTTTTAACATTTTAAATTATGTCTTTTCAAGTGTAAACCTTGTTCAATAATCAGCAAAAAATATCAACTCTAGATTGGATAAGAGATTTAATACAGAAATTTTATTTCAGCCAATTTCAGTAAATATACACTTTCACATTAAACAAAAAATATACGTAAGAATATAAGCGCCATGTGCTAGGAGTAACCTAAATGAATACTTAAGCTAAGCCTAAGAAATATTCCACACAGTCTGCCCAAGATCTTCCACTGCACGAATCCTTTTGCCTCACCACCGGCAAAAAATTCAGACTGTCCTATCACTCCAGCCTAACGAGCTGCTACTCATATCAAGATGTTTCTTCTTTTGATGATCAACATGAGACTGTTTCGCCACAGTGACCATATATTCGTTGTATTCTTCAAATTTGTCGCCAGTCATCAATAAAATTAAATGCATTTTTTATTGATCGACTTTGTCATTTTTTCTGATATTGCTTTTCCCTCTACAAAGGAATCTAATAATTTTAGACAATTTTAGACAATTAATATAATGACCAAACAATAACGTAAGTAATTTCATTAAACTTATGAAATACATTTTTTTTAATAAAAAAGAGTAAAAGGAACGGCATGCAAAAGCTGTTAAAAAACTCTATATTATTTTGTAGTACGTTTATTTCGTCGTTAAAAGGAAAATAAAACTTGAAAGTATTTATCAGATTTAAATTTCAACATTTCGTAAGATGTACTATCGATTTTACTGCAAAACTGCATTTCTTAATAACAGATTTCTTCATTGAATCATCTTTCGTATAAATGTAAATATTTTCTTGCAAGAAATGAAAATAAAATTTCAAAAGGTGGAAGCATATAAAAAATGGCTGTCGAAAAATACGACTGAATCTCGAGTCCTCGAAATATATTAAGAAAATGTTGCACTGAGATATAAGTCTGTTTTATATGCTAAACTTTCCGCTGCTGATTTCTAATTTTTGTCTTTCTATCTCTTTTAATTACTTATATTTATTCATTTCTCTCCTGCCATCAATCTCTTTCACTAAAATCGTCCTAAAAAGGGGGGAAGAAAAAAGAAGAAAAGGGAAAAAAGCAAATTGGTATGTTCCTCCTGCTTTAAATGTTACCCTCATTCTACCTATTATGAGAAGGGAAACTATGTTCATTTTTTTTTCACACAGGGGGCGTAGAAATACCTGGCATAGAAGCCAAGTACAGAGTTACCCCACTCGGCGAGGTGAACCCGTAGATCTTGTTAGATCATCCATAGAGAACAAGGACAGTCTGATGGCTAATAGAAACATTAACTCGTGGGAGGGAATCAAATAGAATCTGATTGGTTAACTAGCTAGACTAAACACCACGTGTAAAACACCCGGCAACACAAACTTCATGCATTTTAGCCCGACGATTCCTTACAGGGATGAAACGCGGAAGCCTCTGTGTAGCTTAATTGCCCTAAATATATTTTCATAACTTACTACGTAGCTCTACTCACGTATTGAGTACTGTTGAAGTAAATACTGAAAATCGATACATAAAAGATTATATCTCCTTATAACATTTTATGTAGATACATGAAATAATAATAATATATATATATATATATATATATATATATATATATATATATATATATTATGGAAATCGCTCCAGACAAGGCATGAAGACACTTGATGTAAAGAAGTAAAAAATACTACTTTAAGGTAAAAAACTAGCCAACGATAAGTGTTAGATAGATTTATTTCGACACAGAAACAGCAATTTTTCGCCCTTTGTCAGAAACATCGCTCATGGAATGTGAGGACTAAAGGACAAATTAAGGGAAGTGAGAGTTACGAGGCTGCTGAAAGTAAATCCAAGGTCCACTTTCTACTCTCCTTAAATATATATATATATATATATATATATATATATATATATATATATATATACCTAACTTACTATGCATGCACCCCTAAATGTTAAAGTTTACAAAAATAATAATGTTCCCATGTTACTCACCGTGTTGACTAAAATATACTTTCCAAAATTCATAATGATTTGTTCATTAGTTTAGGAGATTATCCTATATATATATATATATATATATATGTATATATATATATATGATGTTGTGGGCCTGTAAAGGAAAACACGAACTCGGAGTTTAGAGAAAAAAAGTATATTGAAAAAAGTATGATACAACAGAGAACAATAGTGGTTGTACGTCAGTCTTGACTGCCAGCATAGACTGGCATGGTTCCATGAATTTAATTCCTTCTCACTGCAAGATGTGGGCGAAGGTGGGGGGGAGAGCATTCTGGCCTATAAAATATTGCCTGGGCAGCCCCGTCGGCATTCCCCAATCAGGGCGCCTCAGGCAGTAAGCAATAAACTTACTCCACCCCAAAGCCAAGACCTATACCTCAGCCTGACAGATAAAAGGCCACCGAAATGATCCAGTTCCTGCCGGACTGATTGTCGAGAACGAATCCCTTACTGGTATTGACCAGTTCAAAGTCTCTAAGCAACTGATGTTACAGAAAGACCGCACGAGCTGGTGTGGACCCATCACTGAGGAGCAGGTGCTCCCAGTACTTATGGTAATTGGAAGAGTACAAGTAGTCCGTTATAGGTAAGGTACCATAACAACATATATATATATTATGAATGGAGATTTGGTATTTGCCTGTTTGAAGTCGAAACTATACTATTATTTCTACTAATTGCACGATTGTACTTCTATTACTAATGGAGATTTGGTATCTGTCTTGCTAGTATCATGTCGTGTAGTATATGTTCTGTTGTGATGATACCATCCTCCCAGGCATTACCTATCCTCTTTTAGGAAGGGAGTAGCATACATCAACAAGTAATTGTCACAGTCGGTTGTTTATTAGCAAACTCAACACTTAAATTATTATATACTTGCAAAATATGCGACCAGAAGGAGCAGATTATTACTAGTATATATAATGAATATTCCGTGTCAGTAGAAAAATAAACCAGAGTGCTCAATTATAAGACAAAAGCATGATATTTATTTTATTTATATACTATACAATTATAATTTCATTCGACGGTACCCAGGTTTCACGAATCTTTTGTGCATAATAACTATGGATGAAATTTTATACAAATCTGAACTATTTAAACTTTTAAATGGGAGGTTGTGACCATATTATTGACCCTAAAATTCCTTTCAAATACTCTAAAGAAACTGAAATTTGGGGAATATTTATTATTTGATGTCTAATATCTATTGTTAAAATTTCACAAAAATTTTAACAAAATCTTTGCATGGCACTAAATATAGCCCACATTACCCACTCTTATGCCTAATAAAATGCATAATGATCAATTAATTAGTTTAGGAGTGAATCCTGTACATACAAATATATAAAAATATACACATAACTAACTGTATATAAATAGATATAGCTAAAGTTCAAATATTTTAATTCAATTAGTTTAATATCTGCTCCTTGATAGTTGTCATGGAACTGCAGTAGAGTATAGATAAATATTTCTTTTTACATTCTTTTATATATATATACTAGCGGGACCTGTGTTGCTTGGGAATATTGAGGAAACCAAGAATCGCAACCATCAAAAGTAAATTGATCAGAAATACCTTTTCATCTTAAATTCTAAGCATTTATCCACGAAAATCTAGAAAATATTCATAAATAAAACTGTGAGTAATAGCAACATGAAAACAATCATCGAATAAGAAAACAAAAATGAATAGTTAATTAATGAAAGTTCGTTTTGCAAAGCAATATGCAAATTAGTTAATCTTCGGACATCAATCACATGGACATGACATAGAAAGCTGTTTTTTCTATCAGTGCAACACGTGGCCCAACTTTATAAATATACAGATTTGCAGATTGCCCGGGAATGAATGAGGACACATGTGCAGATTCCTGCTTTTAGTGTTACATAATGAGGCCCGTGTTTTAATGGAAAAGTTTGTAGAAGCAGAGGTGATCCCAGAACGGAAGTCGATGAGACCATGTGACTTCCAGATTGAGATTTTCTGTCTCTTTGGTTGGCGAGACTTCAAACAGGGAAAACATGTTTGGGGTGTTTGTCCCTAATGTGGGGTGGCGGGCGCACAATGTAACTAGGTGTAGCGGGACGAGTTATCCATGTATCTATCTGTATGTCTTTTTCTCTCTCTCTGCATGCGTACAAAAGTAATCTGTCTTTCTGATGTTTTCTGTGACTGTTCTTCTCTTTTTAAATAAACCTTTTCATAAATCAACATCGGCGTCCGAGTGGTTTTGTATCCATAAACAAGTAAGAACCTGGGTTCGACGAGGACACAAATGTATAAGGGTTTATACATGCTAAAAATGGTAATCTAGGGTTAAGGGCTAGTGTTATGTTTTCACTTACCGGTGCATGTATAAACCCTTATACATTTGTGTCATCATCGAACCCAGGTTCTTGCTTGTCTGTGGAGTACAAAACCACTCGGTAAGTGAAAAACATAACACTAGCTTTACACCCTAGATTACCATTTTTAATTTCTATAATTTTCAATGCTCAAGTTATAAATAAAATAAAGTGAGATCAAGCAAAAACTTCTTTTTTGCTGTTTATGGATATCTGGCAAGAACACAGAATAAAAAAAAACCTAATACAAGATAAATACAAATATTGGATTCCTCATAACATTTTACTCAAGAAAAGTTGGGCTTGATCTTGGTACTGGACTTTGTTTTCAATTGCATCCCCGCACAGTGAGACAGACAGATACACCACAAATCAAAAATGACATATATATATATACTCATTCACTCTGGTATGTCAACTTCATATAGACAACTTCTTCGTCTTTCATGTAGGCTCATGAACTTTCAAAACCAGAATCCATGTTTTTTGTGATTGTAAGGTGCTTTTAAGTCTGCCATTTTTCTTACGGTCGTCTTGTGTTTTCTTTATTAATTTCTGTTTTTGCTTATTTCTTCAATTTTTTTGAAAGGATCTTTTTTTATGTTTTAGTGTCATACATATGGTTTAAATTTCCTTAAAATCGGATATATGTGTTTGAAGTTTTAAAGGAGTGCTGCTCCCATAGTTCATCATTTAGAGGAGGCACATAGAGATTTGGCACATTAGGGGTCACATAGAGATTCGGAACCACTTCTGTTGTCTTCCCCAAAAGATTTTATACATATAATATAAATTTCATCAAAATATTAGGGGACGACGAAACAGGAGGCAGTAAAAAGTAAATAAAGTAATATGGTGTTATGAGTATAGTGAAAAGGGACATAGTAGTAATCCTTATTCAATCCCGAGCAACGTCAGGTCACCCTGCTAGCTATTACTATTTCTAATTTTTTTTTATTTATTCCCATTCATTATAGTCCCTAAGCTGTAAGCATAATAATAATTAATTGTTCTATAGGCCAGACTTTGTTCACGTGCCTCCAAAAATAACTGTCGAGGAAGCCTGAAATCATGATCTCTACTTCTGTTTTTCTATAATTTTAGCGAGTTATTCTCTTTGACACTTTTTTGTCTACAAAACGGTAAACACAAATCACAGAAACAATCAGTGGAAAAATAGAATTTTACAGAAATATAAACACGCATCAAAAACGGATCAAGTTCGAAACAATAAAAAACAAGTAATTACAAATGTTTCATCTTCATAATTATTCTATTCATTCAGATTTCTTATTTCCTGAATTTTTATAGATTTATCTTCACATAACAGAGGAACGAAGAAGATTTATTCATAATCCACCTAACCTTGGGTGGTTTCCCTAATCCCTTCCCGGATTTTCCTGAGGTATCGCATCTTTTGATTTTTTGGAGGGGAAACGCATATGGTATCTTGAGATAATTCTGTTACAAAATGAACTGGTCACGTGATAAATCCGAGTTTTACGAGTTTGCTGCATCATTGTGAACTACACACGAACTGCTACAAGAATTTTATAGTTCTGGTAGAGCAGAAGGACATATTTTCTTTTCATTTGTCAGTTTCCACTCAGCTTTCACTTTAATTTAACAAAACGCAATTGTTTCATAAATAACTCACCTGGGAAAAAGATATTAATTTATACCCACATTGGCTCTTTATGCTACCTTTCAATTGCATATCCAACACTAACAGCGTTTTCAAAACAACTCCGAAATTCCATTGCATCCTTGTGCTTATTTTATAAGTACTTCAATAGAATGTGATCCGACGAACTTGCTGCACTTGTACTTCCTCGACATAAATACCCCCAACCCAACCCGACAATCAGCAAAATCCCACCCCTTCACTGTAGAGGTCCACAAATGCTGGAAAGCTTTCTACTCTAATAGTTTCTTTCCTCGAAATGCTTGCCTTTGGAATTCCCTCCCTGTTTCCCCAACTGTACCAACATGCATAAATGTAAAGTGAACAAACTTCCCACTGCACACCTCCCCCACTTAGGATGCCCTTATAAATCTGGCCCCTAATTCACAGTAGCGCCTTACGTCTCAGTGGCAGTGTGCCTTGTTTGGGGTTAATATAAATAAATAAAATGTCTTCAAATGAAAATTCGGTCACGTGATTTTAATAGGATACCCAACTGTTTATCATACTTTTCTGACAAGAGATCATTTGATTGACGCACCCATTTTTGGCACGCAAACCTATCTATATAATAATACATTGAAGCAATTACATGTTTGGACGTACGTTATCATCTTCTACTTGTTTTTTTTAAGAGAGGATCTAAACAAATTGATATATGCGGGGGCAAAATCAATAAGCATGAAACTAAAAAGAGAAAAAAGACTGGTCAAAAGAATGGACAGATAAAGCTTGAATGGGAAATCAGACTGGAAACCCACATCACTAAACTTCAAAAAGTAGCTAAAACCATAAACAGGATGAAAGAGAATAGGAAACAGTTGAAGAGCAGAAATCTGACTTGCAAGGAAAGACTACATAAGAAATATGAAGAACTAAAACAAAAGATAGCAGCAATAGAAGACTGAGACGATACAGATACAATTCGGAACAGCAAAAACAGAACAGGACCTTTGAAAACAATGAAAAGCAGTTTTACAAAAACGTAAACGGAGATAGAACAACAACAAAACAACGTGACCCAAAAGAGACAAAACACCTCTGGAGCAAGATATGGGAAGAGCCTCAAAAACACAACAAAAATGCTAAATGGCTGAAAAACATGAAAGATGAACTACAGGAAATTGAAGAAGAAACAGAAACAGACATTAATGAAGAAACGATTAAGACAACCCTAAGGAAAATGGCAAACTGGAAAACATCAGGCCATGATGGAATACATGCATACTGGTTTTAAAAATTCATGACCCTACATGAAAAGCTAACACAGGAACTGAGAGGATGTATCCACAAAATGAACGTACTGGTGTTGATGACCAAAGGAAGGACATCACTAATACAAAAAGATGCCAGAAATGGAACAATCCCAAGCAACTACAGACCAATAACCTGTTTACCAACAATGTGGAAAATTCTAACGGCACAACTGAGAGAACAAATCTACCACTCTCTAAACAATCGTGGACTGCTCCCTGAGGAACAAAAAGGATGCCGGAAATGGAAAAGAGGGACGCATGATCTGCTATAGATAGATCAAAAGTCCTGAAAGAGGTAAAAAGCAGGAAAAAAAACCATATCCATGGCATGGATTGACTACAAAAAAGCATATGGTAGAATCCCTCAAGAATGGATAATTGAATGCTTAAAAATGTGCAAGATACCTGACAGGATTATTAATCTTATTAAAAAAGCAATGGAAACATAGAGACTAGAACTGACAGCTAGAGGACAACACCTGACTGAAATAAAAATACAGAGAGGAATTTTTCAAGGAGACTCCCTATCACTACTACTGTTTATCATAGCCATGATGCCACTCAACTACATACTTAGGAAATGTGATGCTGGATACAAGTTTACAAACACAAAACAAGGAATAAACCATCTCATGTACATGGACGACCTGAAGCTATTTGCAAAATACAAAAAGGAACTGGAAAATCTGATAAATATGATCAGAATTATCAGCCAGGACATTCAAATGGAATTTGGAATGGAAAAGTGTACACCGCTAGAGATGAAAAGGGGAAAACTGGAGACAACAGAGGACATGGAACTGCTCAATCAAGAGGATATGAGGATGCTAAGTGAACAGGATAGCTATGAATATTTTTGAGTTCTAGAAGCAGACACCATCAAATCTACAGAAATGAAAGAGAAGATTGAAAAAGAATATTTGTGAAGAACAAAAAAAACTCTTAGAAACGAAACTATATAGCGGAAATCTAGTAAAAGGAATAAACACCCGGGCAGTATCACTAATAAGATACTCTGGACCATTCATAGGCTGGACTAAAGAAGAACTCAAGCACCTTGACCAGAGGACTAGAAAATTAATGACCATTCACAATGCACTACACCCAAAAGACGATACGGACAGACTCTACATGAAAAGAAACGAAGGGGGAAGAGGACTGGTAAGTATAGAAGACTGTGTAGAAGACACAATAAAGAGCTGGAGAAATACATAACCCAGAACACAGAAAGGCTGATCATTAGAGCAAGAGACACCATCCAAATAAACAACTCAGGAAGCACCGAAACCAGAAAACAAGAAAAGAAAAGTAGAAAGAAAAACAACTACATGGACGTTTCATAAGACTGAAAAGAGAAGAGACCCACAAAAACAGCTGGGCATGACTAAGAAAAGGATACTTGAACAGAGAAGCGGAATCTTTACTGACGGCTGCACAAAGCAATGTGATTAGAACAAACTACATCAAAGTTAAAATAGATAAAACCCAGAAGAACAGTAAATGCTGACTGTGTGAACAAGAGATGAAACAGTAAATCACATAATAAGTGACTGCAGCAAACTAGACCAAAAAGAATACAAGAACAGACATGACTGTGTGGGAAAAGCAATACACTGAGAACTATACAAATGAATGCATTTCGAACATGCAGAAAAATGGTATAAACATAAACCAGAGACAGTACTAAAAAACGAAAACACAAAATCCTCTGGGATATGGGGGTGCAAACAAATAAACTCATACAAGCAAGGAGACCGGATGTCATAATTAACGACAAGAAGGAAAGATCCTGCCAAATCGTAGACCTTCACTGCTCACAACTCTTATAACCATCAGAGAGTAAGAAAATAACCACATGCATCATAGGCTACTAAACTAACCTCTCTATTCAGCTTATTCACTCGAGCATGTTTGACAGAAATTTCTGATTATTTTCTCCATCTAACAATAAATACTACTTTTAGACCACCATCATAGATTTTCCTTAAAACATACTCTATAGAGATCGTAGCAAAAACCTTTCCCTCTAACATTTTCATACTAACCCTCTCCCCTTCATCACCTAGAAATGATAAACAACGGATACTTTCGAAAAACGGAACCGTTATTATTTTCTTTTCATCTTCCATTACTTTAATACATAATACTATATATTCAGCACAAATCATATTCCACTGTTTTCGAGAATATCGGATTATGTTATTTTGAACTATTACATATAGACTTCATCTCATTCCGAAATTCACAGAATACATTTAACAAACTTAATCATTTATATTGTACATTGATTCAAAATGGCGGCTACAATCTTTTAATCGAATCGTCTTTAAACATTTTCCTTAGCAATCTTCGTTTGCTTCATGTATAATTTAATTTTTTTACTTGAACACTTAGACAATTTAATACATAACACCTTTAAGGCGTAAAAATCTTTTTCAAAATACTTATAGTGTAAAAAGAACTGCAGTGTTAATTTCGACAACATTTATTTGTTGATAACAATTTCATGGAAGCACATAATATTAGTTTCTATATGAACCTTCCGCAACTAATTAATATACATTGTTTTACTTTTGACCATCCATACATACCTAACATTAATCCAACATTTGTGTTATCATTTTCACGTTAGGTATTCATCTTTTCTATTTGGGCGGGGGGGGGGTTACATAAGACGTTTTCTTTTCTTCTTTACATTTATCTATTATAACCGTTCACTCTCTCTCTCTTTTCTCCTCTCTCTTTCTTTCTCTCCCTCACTCTCTATTCCTTCGCTAACAATTCCTAAAAATAACGTGTTTGCATTTTTGCCGACTTACGAATAACGTCCATTTGTTTAATTCATGACAATTAAAAGACTTCGAAATTAATTTCGAACACAGACATTTAAAATCATTATTTTCATCTACATTTTACTATTCATTGAACATTATTCGATATTAATTCATATCGAACATTATTCAAATTTATTTAATATTTTTTTACATACTTTCTTCGACGCTAAAACTGCTACTGATATTCAAAAAAAAATAATTTCTACTTTTCTAAATAAACTTCAACTTAAAGTGCAGTATCCATTACTTTGTCTTTTCTCTTCTAGGTCAGTGCACGGGATATCTTTCTAGACTGCGTCAATTTTTGTTTTTATTACTTTCCCTCTATTTGACTATTTGTCCACTTTAGAAGAAATCTATCACCAAAATGGGCACTCCGGATTGAGATAAAAATTGCCTCAATCTAGAAGTATTTTTCCTTCACTGACCTTGGAAACCTTCACGCATATTCTTGGATCAGATTTACTTTAGAGGGGCCAGTGGTTTTTATTTGGTCGAATAAACCGCTACTTACAATCGTAGATGGGGGGGGGCAATCACCCAAAACATAAAGAAATCTATTTTGTTTGATTCAAAACATCGATAAATCCTACTTTAATCACCGAAATTACAGGGTTGTTTTCAAATGCTTTTTGACAACTTAATACTCTAATACTTACATTTTTTAAAATCTAATTTATATCCATTCCGGCAACGCCGGGGCACGGGTCCTGCTAGTATATATATATATATATATATATATATATATATATATATATATATATATATATATATATATATATATATATATATATATGAAATGAGTGATCAGAATAGAAATTGGAAAAAGAAAAATATTTACTGAATCATCAAGTAGTTCAAGAAGGAATACATAAATAAACATTTTTTCCTTTCCTTAACCCATGTATTTTCAAAAATACAAGCTTGTATCATCAGAGGAGATTATAGGGATAAATCAGTAAAATTATATTACCGTTTATATATATATATATATATATATATATATATATACTTATTTTTTTGCTATATTTATTTCTATTTTTTCTTCTCTCTGAAAAATTTACTTTCATTTTTCATCTCTACCACTGCTTTAGTTTCATTTTTATATTTCTTTAAAACTATCTTGGTCTGAAGAAAAAATATCTTCTTGTATTCTTCTCAATAAAAGGAAATTATTTGCATTTCTTAAGCTAGTTTTATGCATAAAGGAATTCACTTACCGAAATTCTTATCGAATTTATGTGCAATGCAATATTTAGCCTTTGTTGTGAAAGAAAAAATATGCAAGATTTCAACAATCTTTACTCCTCAAAAGAATGTAGCTAAATGTTTGGAAAGCAATCTACAAGCATAAAAACAACATAAAAATGTCCAAACTCTCAGCAATAGACAGTTTTTTTAACAATCGGTATAAAATGTATTTTCTTTTCATGTTATCGACTTTGTTTTTCTTTTTTGTTATCATTTTTGTTGTTGTGTATCATCATTAAACGAGGGGGAGGGGAGAGTAACAAAAAAGCTAATTTGAGGAGGCATAAAACATGGCTGAAATGGATGAATATGATCAAGTAGAGATACAAAGTTATTGTCAATATGGAGATAAAAACGAAGAAGATAAACACTGACATGCGTATCCATTACACAATTGGCCCAACAAAATGGGCGACTTATTTTCAAACAGACTAAAGATTATTTATTAAAAAGTCAATATTCAATTCTCCAACAATGCAGACGACATTGATTAAAACACAAAGGTTTTGCCTTTTTGATTCAAACATCTATACGCAATACTATCATTACCGATCATCTCTATTTTTGAAAAGTTTTCTTTTTTAAATTAATTTTTTCTTTGCATTTAAAAAAAATGTAATTTAGTTTTGGCATGCAACAAAAATTTCATTTATCCCTATTTACTTGCCTTAGACACAGGGTTGGTTTTTAATGCAGAGTTAATCCAGCTTCCCAAAACGGGGCACTCTGCATTGGGATTGAGTGGACTGTTTTATGAAATACCAATTTTATGGGCTATTTAATGCTGAAATACGTGACTTGACTGACTTGTGTGCATACTCCAGATAGCTTCGCCACAGGTTTGAGAATAAAATCCTGTCACTTTTCAGGGTCTTGGCCCAGTCTTTCAGCTGTCAAGAGCAGTATACTAGTCTCAATCGTTATCTTGTCAGCACATCTTTTAGGTTATTGTCCCCTTGAACTTTCTTTAATTTAATCTTTTTTATATGATTTCTTGAAATAGCTGGAATCGGGTAGCCGAGAAACATGTTTAAACCACGTTAATTGCTTACTTCAAATAACGTTATTGATGGATCTGTTGATATTAAACTTCTTTTCTGATCTGCATTTCTTATTTTCAAGCAGACTAAACATGAAACCCAATATTTACCTAATTTACATGTTTCGGCCCACTGTCTTCATCTTGGTTGTTGTCATGTTCACAACATTACTGTCGCTATACTCTCCAGCCTTTTTTCAGGTGCCTTCTGCTGTAAATGGTTGATATGCCATAAAAGCAAGGAAATATTATATTTACACATTCAGTCTTATTACTTTCTTGACAGATTTCGTAATACTTTTTCTTTTTCCTCTTTTTTTAAAGTTTTTAAATAAAATACAAGAATTTTTTCAAGAAAATCAAACTTTTTTTTAGTTATGGAAAGCCTTACTCTCTATCTTTATGAAGTTCGGTATGTGTATATGTTCATATATTTATATGTATAGGATTTACTCCTAAACTAATTAAACAATTATTAAAATTTTTGGAACACAGTTGCTCGGCATAAGGGGTGGTAATGCGAACTATATTTAGTTTAAAGGCGGTAAAAAGGAGGTGGAAGCACTTGATGAAAATTCAGTACTTACGATTTTTGTGAAATTTGAACAAAACATATTAGATATTAGTTAATAAATATTCCCTAAATTTCGATGTCTTTGGAGTATTTTAAAGGATTTTTAAGAAGCAAAATATAAGAACAACTTGCGCATTTGAAAATTAAAATATATCAGATTTGCATTGAATTTGATCCATAGTCATTAGACACCAATTAAGCAAGATTTCTTGATTTTCAATTTTTCTCAAGACCGCACAAGCTTAAGTCTTACATTTGAGACATTTTTAGAATCAAAATCATGTAATGGATTTTGATCTAAAGGTTGAGTATCATTATATCTTGATTTTAATCTTCGTAAAGGGAAATAAAAGTAGTGCAAAACTGTTCTGTTGAAGGGATTGCCTTCTCCTTTATTTTGCTGGGAGAAGGGGGTAATAACATATCAGCAAAAGTATGTCATCTCTGGTCGAAAACTTTTGCTATTTATCGTAGTGGTTCGTTAATGAAATCAAAATGGAATTTATTGTAGGTAGAATGATTATTCAGTTGAGCTGAACTGAGGCTTTTGATTTCTGCATTGCCCTCCATGTTTATACCGAAATGCAGAGACTGACATAATTAAAAACCGTGTCTTGTTGTTACAGGTGTTATCTATGTGGAAATATAAAGGATGTTTATTTAGGCTTGCTCTTCACATTCATTTCTTGTAAGATAATATCGAGCATTTTGTTCATTACTTAAGAATTCCTATTACAAAACTAACACAACCGTATTTTCCAACATATAAGACATCCGCTAAGTTTGAAGTGAAAGATTTGGGATGGGTTTAAGAATTCAACCAACCATTTAAAAAAGAATTTTATATGAGTAAATTCGGAGAAAAAAAAAACATATATCTCTATTTATAAAATGTTATGTATGTGTTTATATATTGGTATGTACAGTTTTCACTCCTAAACTAATTAACTGATCATTATGAATTTTGGTAAAGAGCTGCTAGGTGTAGGTGGGTAATGTAGGTTAAATTTAGCTTTACGCAATTTGGAAATTAAAAATTCAAGATACCTCAGATTTTTTGTAATTTTAACAATAGATATTAGACATCAATTAATAAATATTCCCCAAATTTCAGTTTCTTTGAAGTATGTTAAAGGATTTTTTGGAGGCATAATATGGGCACATTCCCCCATTTGAAAATTTAAGTATATCAGATTTGCATTGAATTTGATCACTAGTTATAAGACATGAATTAAGCAAGATTCCCTGAATTTCAATTTTTTTCTTAAGACCCCCTAAGCTTCAGCCTATAATTTCAGGCATTTTCTAGAACCAAAATTATGCAATAGATTTTGATCAAAATTGAAATAAGGAAAGACATACGGTTTCGTATCATTATATCTTGATTTCAATCTTCGTAAGGGACATAAAAGTGGGCCAAAACTGTTATGTTTGGGGAATTAATTTTACCCGTCCTGAGTCGGATATTCTTCTAGTATATATATATATATATATATATATATATATATATATATATATATATATATTGTTCTAGTATGAACCTCCTAAAACTGGACAGGACAAACCCTAAGACTGGCGGAATCAAGGCTCAAAGGCCAAAATGATACCGGTCTAAGTGTTGTAGCATCCATCAGAACAGATACTACACTTTGAATTATTTATTTGCAGAACATTTTTTAAATTACATTCAAAGCAAATTAGACACAAGACTATCAAAAGTCAGGGAAAACGGGTGTCGTTGGTCATCGTTGGTCTAAAATATGACGTTTTATTTCAATTCTTGAGCAAAAATTAATTTATAGTTTAAATAACCCAACTAAGACATTTGTTGCTAAGCAAGGTTAGTGGAAGGTTAAAATAAAAAAAGTAATTTCGCTGGGGGTAAGGTAAAATTGGCATTTTTCCTTTAGTTTTAGCAATAATTAAACACTGCTTTTAATGTTTCATCCAGTAATAGAGACTAGCCAATCAGTCAGCATTTTTTTACATTGAAATTTAACAAGTTCTAGGTGCTTGGTTGTGATAGTGCTCTCTAGGCCTCCTTAATTTTAAGATTGCTCATTATCCTAGATAGAGCGGGTGTTTAATCAAAAAAGTGTTCAATCTCCTAGATAGAGCAGGTGTGTTTAAACTCACCATTGCCTGGGATGCTCCCATTCCCAGTTCTGAACCCCATATTACGACTTTTATTTTTATGCTTTTGCATTAGCATTCATGGTACAGCTTGCTCATCTCTAAGATCTTAGTTAAAACAGTGTAGATTGAAGCAGAACTTATGCTGATAGACTTAGCTATCTGCTGGTGAGTAAAGCGTCTGTTATCCAAAACTATATGATGGATGGCATCAACTTTTTCATCAGTTGTTAAGGTTTTGGGACGTGTTGATAAGGGGTCATCTTTTGTGTTGTCCCTGCTCTGCTTGAATTCTGCAGCCTACTTCAAGCAGTCTACAGCACACATCTGTACCATGTCATAATGGATTTCCTTCGATGTCATACTTTTATATATCACTTTTTTGTTTCATTTTACTCCAGTCGAAGTTCTCAGAAATCAAGAGGTCCCTTTCCTGGGACTAACACAGGATCTCTATATGAGACACATAGATATTCGAGTGTTCCATTAAAGTTCTCTTTTATCTCTCAAGCGTTGATTTTGCAGAGAAGTTAAGCACATTCATTTATTTTCTCCAACTGACCAGTTGATTATGTTATAGTATATATTTCTTTTGGGCTATTTGTCTTACCAAATTCCAGGACAAGAATTCATCTGATTTGGTGGAGTATCCAGCTAAGTGCTGTTAGTTGAGGTAACATCACTAGGAGAAGCTGCACCATTTCTCGTATAGGCGTGTAGTTAAACTGAGGAGATCTTATTTGTGCTGCGAATACTATGTTATTTTGAATATTTGGTCAGGGTTTACTTATCGGGTAAAGTATATATATAAACTATACAATAGAAAAAGGTTTTCCTGACAAACTCTTTAATAGAGAGACCAAAAACATTTGAGGATGGTGTCTAGTAGATAATTCAAACTCTCCAGTAGGTAATTCAAACTCTATGTGTGTGTGTGTGTGTGTGTGCAATAGATACGAGGTAAATAAACAAGAATTCAACATAAACAACAGTTTTGTGTACGATCGTTTCTGAGACAATATGAATTTTTATTGATATCAAGTCTCTTCATCAGCAAATGGAATATACACCAAATGCGAAGTTAAAACATAACATCATGACTAGAGTGCAGATAATTCTCAGTTATACACCAATTCGAGAGGTTGGGGGGGGGTTAAGATATGATCATTTCAATCCACTGCAAATAACACACAAATCAATTAAATAGAACATACAAAGGAACACAATAGGGAAATAAAGACTGGCTACAGTACAGGTACAGGAAAACTATACAATAGAAAAAGGATTTTTTTTTTACAATTTTTTTCCAAGAGAAAAATACAAAAAATATGAGAACCTATAGATAAAAAGATTGATTAATATATAAATTTACCATTAATTAAATTGAAGAGATATTATTTTAGTAGAGCTATTTCAAGAAATATTATCTTCAAACATATCTTAATGAAAAAGTTGAAAAAGCAGTAATATAATTTGCAGTTTTACAATTGCACTAAGTAGAAGTAAGTTGAAAGATAATTATAAAAAATAAATGATAAATAAATAAATAAAATAATAAACTTGAATAAAAATGATAATAATGATAATGATGATAATAATGATAATAATAATAATAATAATAATAATAATAATAATAATAATAATA
>OY744529.1:59294079-59296579 GCA_963556195.1 Sepiola atlantica | reverse complement strand
ACAACATTAATACAACTATTGGATTCCTTGTAAGATTTTACTCGATAAAATTTGTGTTTAACACTGATCTTGGTATATGACTTAGTTTTAAATTGAATTTATTATAGGCATATATATGTGTGTGTATGTGTGTGCGCGTGTGTGTGCGAGAGAAAGAAGAATAGAGGAAGGGGAGAGATAAAGGGTGCCGTTCTCAATACTTTTATACTGAAAAGCTTAAGGAACGTATTTTCTATAAGGATTTTTTCTTTCTTTTCCATCTCTTCGTCTTGTATATATCTACATTTAACTTATTTAGATTTCTTAAGATTTTGACATTTTTTCCCAAATATTTCAAGAATTTAGCTTTTTCCCAATTCATGTATTTAGTTTATGCCTCAAAAGACCTTAGGCATTTATCGTTGTCTGAAAAGTGCATTAGGCATTTACGACTCCCCTCAAAAACTTATACTAGTGAATATCTAGAAAAGAATACGTATATAATAAAAAAAATACCCATCCCAGGACAGGTTACATTAATTCCCTGAACAGAGAACAGTTTTAAACCATTTTTATGTCCCCTTACGAATATTGAAAACAAAATATAATGATACTAAACCTTATGACTAGAATCCTTATTTCAATTTAAATCAAAATCAATTACATGATTTTGATTTAAGAAAATGTGTAAAATTTAAGGCTTAAGCTTACGGGGTCTTAAGAAGAAATTGAAATTCAAGAAATCTTGTTAATTGGTGCCTAATGATTATGAATCAAATTCAATGCGAATCTGATACATTTGAATGTTCAAATGGGGAGCTTGTTCAAAGAATCTTGCTTAATTGGTGTCTAATGACTATGGATCAAATTTAATGCAAATCTAAAATATTTTAATTTTTATATTGGAGTTTATGACCATATTATGCCCCCTAAAACCACTTTAAAATACTCAAAAGAAACTAAAATTTAGGGAATATTTATTAATTGATAAAAGTGCACAAAACTTTTTACCTCTTTTTGCAGTAAACTAAATAAAAGTAAATATAGCCCCATTATGACCCCTTACGCCAACCGCTGTGTTCCAAAATTTGTAATGATGATAGCTTAGACATGGAACCTGTATATACAAATATATAAACATACAAATATATCTAACTTTATAAAGATAGAGATATATCTATATAATTTACAGTGCTTGATTTATTTAAAGATACCATGGACAACAGGCCCTCAAAGTCAGCATCTTGCTGACAAGGTTGTTTCTGTTGTCTCTCATTGCATGTTTGCAACAGAAATTATGAATTATTTTTAAGTCAAAGACAAGAATAGTGTCCCAACCATTCATAAAACTTTAGTTATTCACAATTTTCATTGTCGGTGTGCAGTCGGCTATGTGAGGGGTACTACTCAGCGATTAGAGGTGAGAATTTCTCAACACATTCTTAACATTATTTGTAATTTCAAATTGCATGCATCTTGGAACTCCGAGACCAGAAACTATACCATAGGTGAAACACTTACGTATGAGTTCTGTACCAAAGATTACAGAGCTGAAGAGTTTTCTGTACTGTACAGAATATTGTATAAACCTCACTTGAAAATATTAGAAGACGTAATTATAATCTGTGGCGACCGTCTTTGTGTAGGCAGAAAGAATATTCCAACAACTTTGAGTTGATGAGAATTATACATATATATATATATATATATATATATATATATATATATATATTATTTATTAATAGATATTATTTTCAAATTGACCCATATAACATGTGTTTCATGCTAAACCTACAATCATCAGTATGAGAGGAAACAATTCCTGTCTGTTGCACGATTCGAAACCCGATACGAAAGTATATATATATATATATATATATATATATATATATATATATATATATATATATATATATGTAGAGCACTGTAATGGTAGTACTAACACAGCATGACGTCACTTGCTTTATAATGCATCGTTTCTTCCCTTAAAAAGTAGAATGCCTTGACGTTAAGCCGCCGAAAAAAGTGTTAAAATTATCATTGTTTATCAGCTATTTAAAATTGGCCGAGCAGTTTAAGACGTTGGATTTGAGTTGAAAAATACTTGTAGTCCAGGGTTTCGAATCGCATGACCGGTAGTGAATAGTCATATTACTATGCTGAAGAGTCCAGATTAAAAAGGACGAAACGTATACGTACATAGATAATAAACAGTAACAAATATATATATATATATATATATATATATATATATATATATATATATATATATATATAATTCATTTTAAAAAAAACTATACGTTACATATTTCAGAGTCGTAGCGCGATTTCATCCAGATGGACTGACTTTTTAAAGAGTAATCATCAGCGTCCCGAAATCAAAACAACAGGGCGAAATGGCGTTTGGGTTCACCGTTAAAAACGCTGCATTGTTCAAGCGTCTCCTTTGAAGAAGGTACCGGGGTCAGAGTTATATATTGGGTGAGACTTATTAAAAGTTTTACTTTATTTATGTTTTATT